>JABSTQ010010439.1:252500-692796 GCA_013358835.2 Ixodes persulcatus
ATAAAGGAAGACGTTGAAGATGCTCCTAAGCGAATGTTGCGAGGCCAGTACATTCAGGGGGTCAGTACGACGCGATGTAGGTCGCGTCGTACGGGTCAGTACGACGGGTCAATACTGACGGGTCAGTACGACGCGACGACGGGACGAACACAAGAGCTACGTAAGCGTTTATTTCTAATAACTCAGATTCAGTCAATCTGTGGGCGGTACACAATCGGCTTTGAAGCAGTTTGGTGTATTAGAATTTTCTCGAGGCATCCGAGTGCGTTGTAGCTTTGTTCAGAATGCGGGTTCTTGGTCACCATCGAACTGAGAGTGATTGAGAAAGAACTCACACTGAACAATTCCTCGCATGCCGTTTGGATGTTCAAACAGGTGCTCTCACGGAGCTCAAATTTTGACTCCTAATGGGGTCGCATCTCGAACGCTCGATGTCATTTAATTGGCTGAGTACGCAAATTAAACTGGGCGGAGCGGCACAAACGTGCTGAACGGAGCGGTTTGCGGTCACACCATTTAGAATAATTTATTTTGTTCAGGTTATTTGTCCGAGCCCAAACATTATATTGTCATCGCGGCCGCTTATAGTGTGCTTCTTTTTAACATTTGTCACAGCTTTCGCTCTCGAGACAGTTCCACTTGTCATTTCTGTCCCCAGGAACTAAAATTCATTTCATATATCAAGATGGGTGGGGAAAAAAATCCGTTTGGCGATGAACTTTTATTTTTTTTTTTTTGGGGGGGGGGGGGGGGAGTTGGAGGGGGGATTAAACATTTTTATTCTTTCATGAAAAAAAGGCTACATGATCGTACCGCGCACTCAGATGTTACATCATTATCATGTTTAATTCTGGCAGACGTCGGGAAAACGTCGAATTCGGAACGCGCTAGAAATCAATCCGTTCGTTCCCGTGATTAATGACGAAATATAAAGCTCCGCTCAGATATTCTGCATTGCTGGTTGTCGGGAAACAGGTAATCTAATGTATAACAACCCGATTAATATGCATGACTGAAAGCGGGGCAACTAGTCGCCGCCATGTCTCTACTTGTGCGAGCAAGCCTGTGCAATCTGCAAGCTTGCCAAAGCTACATCCAAGCGCCCGCTCGTGCTTGCACGCGTGGGGCACCAGCCGGGCCTCGGCACAATGACAAAACAGCACACGACAAAGCACGCGACAAAACAGCACGGTCAAAACAGCACGCGTCAAAACAGCACAGCGTCAAAACAGCACAGCGACAAAACAGCACGCGTCAAAATAGCTCACGACAAAACAGCACAGCGTCAAAACGGCAGAGCGACAGCAGAGCACGTGCCAAAACAGCACGGCGTCAAAACAGCACAGCATCAAAACAGCACAGCGACAAAACAGCACAGCGTCAAAAGTGCACAGCGACCGAAGAGAACGGCGTCAAAACAGCACGTCGCTGTAAAAGGAGGTTCGAACAATTGCATTTAATTGTAGCTTTCCTGCCTGTCACCTTACGGGAATGCTTTACGCTGGACGCCGATCGGTAACTCCTGTTGTGCTAGAAATTTTGGTTCACTACCAACTTCCGTGCCTTCCAAACTGGGTCCGACAGATCCAGTGGGGGGTCGCGAAGCAATTGCTGCCCTCAGTAATTTTTTATGGATTTCAGTTTAGCTAGTTTCAGCATACATTTTATTATGTTTACTGACACTAGTACTCATCATTGAATCATTAAAACTGACTCTTGTAGACTCGTGAAAAGCGTGGGGGTGTTTCCGGGTCGCGGAGTTTGGTAAGCACTGAAATAGGCAATAAATTCCTTTATAACCTAGCGACAATAAATGTAAGGGTCAAGGAGGTTCGAAATTATTCGCGCAGAGAGAGGTGAAAAGCGCGCTCGAACTTGCTATATACGTGCTGTTTTGTCGCTGTGCTGTTTTGAGGCCGTGCTGTTTTGTCGCGTGCTATTTTGACGCGTGCTGTTTTGTCGCCGTGCTGTTTTGACGCTGTGCTGTTTTGTCGCGTGCTGTTTTGTCGTGTGCTGTTCTGTCGCGTTCCCCCGGGCCTCCATGCTTGGAATAGATCAGCGGCGTTTGACAACTTCCGGTTCCTTATTAAATTTTGTTTCACTCTCGACAAACGACGGCAATGAGCGCAAGCCTGTGCAAGCATAATTCTGTTTTCTTCAAACTGTAGTTTTCATAACTATGCTTAGACAGGCTTGCAGATAATCGTTGGGGTTTGCCAACAGCTAGACGCAATTCCCTAAGGAACCGGAAGTTGCCAAACACCAGTCACCTATTGTCTACTGTCTTTTAAAAAAATGGCTTCTGATTGCCGCCATTTTCAGCGTTCGTGCATATGGCACACGATCTACTGGCTTTACGAAGCGACCAGTTTTCACGTACTGGGCTGTGGAGATTGCACGGTGGGCTGTGGATTTCTAAACATTGGAAAGGTCCATACTCGGTTCACTCTTCTTCAGAGACTCGAAGCTACGCCTTCAGTGTTTCACTTAACTCTTGTGTAAGCAAGGGGAGAATGTTCGTGCTGAAGGCGGAACTTCTAGTCCTATAATGGCTGCAGCTGTTCAGCGCTGTCGTGACGCGCGCTCTCATGGCACGCGCTCTCGTGTTGTGCGCTCTCGTGGCGCCCTCCGGTTTTATTTTGTATTCTTTGATATGTACTTTAGCTGTATAATAAGTTATATCGCACAGTTAACAAGCCCCTCGTAAAAGTTGGGGCCGTCAGTTCGATGTCAGTGCATCGTACGTCGAACGGAAGTTTTTTTTTTTTTTTTTTTTTTTTTTTTTGTGTGTGTGTGTGTGTGTGTGTGTATTATATGAAACAAAGGATGTGAGACTACACCCTTTTTTGTGAGAGTGCAGGAGAAGTTACCACCGATCATGGCCCCGAACGTTTTGCGTAGCGCGATGCTCAGGCAAGTTGGCCCCGATTAGAAACATTGACGAAACGCTTGCTGACCGTCGCCTGCCACACACGAAGTTCATTGAAAAAAAGCTCTGCTGAGCCTCACCGAGGCGCCGCTGTCATTGTGGCTCCGACAGCAAAGCCGGCCCAGAAGTAAGATCCATGCTTCATATCTAATTCCGGAAATCGGGCAGTATACATATTTTACAAAAGCTGTTGCATGCTACAGACTATAGCCAAAATCTGATAACTGATTTTATTAGAAGAAAACGTAAGAGACTTCTACTTAATTTATGTAAGTAACCTTACACCCCTCACTGTTGATACCCATTTCTCCTTAAAAAATGATCAATTTCAAAATCACACGTGCAATATTTTAACCAGAGATTAAAGAATCAATTAACTTTCTATTCAACTATTTTGTTTCATAGAAGGCCCGAGTATGTATGCAATGAAGCCGGCAAAAACGTATTCATTTTCAATGCGTTTTGTTGTAATTATATTGTTGGTAGGCTATAATATACGTTTGTGTAACAGCTCTATTAGTCCGCACACTTTCGTTATAATATTTTATTTTGTCAGTGTTCATCAGTGAGGTATCTTTTTTATTTCTTATTTTATTCTAGTTATTTTTCATTCTTTACTTGTGCTGTTTTGTGATCGCCTACTAAACAAGATCCAGAACCTCTATTAAGTTGCTGTTGCAATTTTTAATATTACCCTTTTTTTAATATAAAACCTGATAGAGACTTTGCTTATTTAACCATTTTATTTACGCAGTCGTGCTGATTGATATTAAGAATAGTTTACGCAATTCAGTAAAAAGGTAATCTCTGCTTTTCCGTCTATATAAGACCGGCACTGCTGTGTAGGAATAACAAATGAAGTACCTTCTGTATTCCTAACGCACCTAGGTCATTTCAACTCCGTAGTCACATAATCACATTTTTCTTGTTCCGAACAGCTCAATTTAAAGGAGTAGAAATTAAAAGATAAATAGGAAATAGGTTCAGTAAAATAAAGGCAGCCACGAGAAAATCTAATAAATACGGATGTAATGTTTATTTCTTCTCGCAGCCACGGTGTACGTCCGATTTCATATATAAAGAGAACAAAGACGTAGCGGTATGCCATCTAAGAGCAGTATCTGGTATCGTGTTCTCATCTCTGCGTCGCACTGTAATTACGGGTCGTAGAAGAGGAAAAATACATGGTCCTCGCGAGACGTCATGGGGTTATGGAATGATTGGAAACGTGACCAGCAATCGACCCAGACGCTCTTACATCATCGTGTGACATCGGACAGTGAACATTATGCGCCCCTCTTCCCGAACGACTTCATCGGGAAGACGAGTTTCCGACACGGTCAGACACAAATGAGCAGTCGTTTCTGCAGCTGAACCCTTTCAAGAAACTGTGCCATGTTGCACAATTTCCCAGTCCCCCCCCCCCCCCCCCCCCTTCATTATCTCCCGCACCGGACGCATGCGGAACCAAGTTCGCCCGAATAGCGTCCTCCATTAATTGGTCGCGTCAACTCAAATCAACTCTTGCCAGACTTTTCGCAATCTCACAAATGCAGCCCGCGCACCCACCCCAACCGGAACGAAGTGGCGGTAGAACGGACCGGAGCCGGACCTTGCTACGGGACTAAAGTTTGCTAAGCCTAAAGCTATGGTAGGCCTAACCTCTGTCCGGTGGCCTGTCTATGCCCAACTTCACTTGGTCTCCGCGGAGAAGCCTAACATGTGTCCCTGCTCCAGCGGTCTGGTCAAACCCAACTTCGCTCGCCCCCCCCCCCCCCCTCCTTTCCCCCTCCCCCCCCCCCCCCTTTACCCGGATAGGCTTAGAGTGTGGAAAACGACGCGTCCGGCCGACGCTAATGGGCTCGGACGATGTGCGTCGGCACGTTGCAGACATTGTCGTTCGGGCTGCCTCATGATGTCGGGCTTCTTTGTTAAACTGGATTTACGGCGGTAGGAAGGGAAGTTGCCGGGCACGTTAGCGAGTTGGGTTGGTGCGTGCCGCGGACGGCGGTGTCCGCCAGTTGACATGCCCTCGGGAGCTGGGTTGGAGACGTTCTGATTAGGGAGCATTGTCCCGTGTCCGCTGGCATCAGCGAAAACGTTCCGTACACGCTTTTCATAAAGTGCTTTCACTTTATATGGCTATAACTCACGAGTGGTGTAGTTGCCACCTGGGGATCTTCTAGCCAACTATATATTTTTAAAGGCCCTCGCGACAGGCGTTTTTGATGTACGACCTGTGAATTAGTATCCATAAATAGAAGGCATGATTCATGACTGTTTAGAACTTTTCGATTTTAGAACGCAAAGCTTGCAGGACGATAACATAACCGTGCGCATGTCGGCTTTGCGATGTGTTCGCTGTTTTCACTCTGTTCTGAACTCGCAGTGATAAGAGAGAGGGAATCGCGCCACTAGCGAATTGTACGGAGCATAAGAGCCTGCGTGAGCGTACATGAGAATCACCCCACAATTCCCTCCGCCGCGCAGTGCGTTCTGGGACTGACGAGAGGCATTGCGGGATTGTCCGGAAAGGTCTATTGTCTTCTGCTTTGCTCGGCCGCAACGACATGTTGACTGTAGCAGAAACTACGAGAACTATAGAACATGTGCATCTGTACGTTTGAGCTTGGCCGTTGCGAACAGAGTCGGTTCCTCGCACTTTGACGTTAGTACTTTTAATATTTAAAATCTGCGTGACAGAAGCGCCTGAAGCAACTAGGTCCTCGCACGCTTCGCCCGATCGCCGGAACCGACCGAATACAAAAACACTGATCATTTTCTCTATTTATGGCTCCATTCGAATAACCTCTGCTTGGTTATCTCAACCGTTCAACCTCATTTTTCATCGCTGTTCTTAAAACCTAGTGTACCTACAAAATCAGCTTCGGTTTATATCTGCCGTGAAAGAGAAAGCAAAGCCGATTTATCAAAGGGCGGAGTGATTTCTAGATACTGTGGCTGCACTGCTACTGCAGGAGAGTGGAGTGGGTGGTAAGTTAGCGACGAAGAGGTAAGATACACATACGATTTCGTTTAAAATGTTCAAGTTAAATCTGCTTTTTTATACAAATTGACAAGTATAGAAAAGCCTACATGCTATGTATGTGCTCCTACAGTGCATATCATGAGTATATGAGCAGTTAAATCAGTCTGTAATAGGAATATATAACAGAGCCGTCCCATATTTCCTTTCACACGCTCCTCCATGCACATACCGTATCCATCTCCTGATATAGGTATATCTCTGAACATTTTAATCCGCAACCCTCTCGGCCTTCCCTTCTACCATCAAAGAGCTTCTCCACTAACTGTCATTGATATACTTTCTCTAGCGACACCTGTCGTTAACAATCGGAACGTCTGCGAAGTTGATTTAGTGTGTATGCCTGTGTCCGATATGTTGATTAGTGCTCGCTCAGCTCTCTCAACTGACCATTTCTACTGCCTCATTCATGTTGACGAAAAAGGCTGCTTTCAGTTCTCGATGTAGTTTTTTTTTTTTTTTTCTATTGTATTTTTAGACGTTCTTCCAAGGGTCGCTAACTAACCCCGCTTTGTTTTTTTTTTCTTTTTTTTTGGTTAGCCCGCTTTTACAATTTAGCTTACAAACTACGGCGCTGAACGTTTAAAAGTAAGATAATTCACCATGAAGCCTGTCTCTGTTCCCCTTCATATTGGAGTTATATACGTTTCTACAGCATCCTTGCTTTCGTTTTCTTTCTTCAGTTGCATATTTTCATACACAGTGAGTGACGTTATTTTACCCTTAGGTAATTGTACTTATCCACTCTCTCAATCTTTGACCATTTTCTCTACACCTTTCTCTTTGTTAAAGGTCAACTCCGGTCCATACTTTCGACTTTCGGATGATGACTGTTTTTAGCGCAGTCAGCGTCCTTGAATTGCAAGGTGTAATCTTTGTCTCGTTATTGTGCGTAGCTTTAAAGATATCGACGCCTCAAAGTTTGTTTGGGGTGCGGCCAACAAAACCGAAACTAGCCGCTCAAAGCCCCGGCAACACTGGAAATCAGCCGCTATGTGGACGGGACGTCAGAATCGTTCTCGTTCAACGAGTACGCAGGCCGAGCGGCACCTACCTCTGTTGTGCTAGCCGTCTAAATTTGAGGGTAAGCTGATTTTGTTTTAATTCTGTATACGTGGTAGTTATCCAGCATATGTAGCAAGAGTTAGTGCGTATACCCAAAATCTAGCGACTGGAAAACCCGTGAACTCATTCGGTGCCGTACGCGGCGGCCGCCGCTGTGCGTGCTCTATGCCGTACTCGTCGCTTGTATACCCGTACGAAAATGTCAGATATGGCCCTGTTATATTTTATATACGGCCATATATGATAATATAAGGAGTCAGATTATGGCCATATCCGGCCATATATGGGAGCAAATACTGCCATATTTCGCCGTATAAGTGGGCAAATAGTGCCACATGTGGCCATATAAGTGCGTAAATACGGCCATATATCGAAAAAGATGTGTGCAAATATAGCCCCTGATAATGATATATGGGCCCGTTTCGGTCGTGCAAGCAATAAGTCATATGTACTCGCCAAGACACTAGTTGATTGATCTATATTGCATGAGTCTCATGTAATTGGTTAACTATTGTTAACATCCTTAAAGTGAAGTTATTCCAGGTAGAGTCATGTCTCGTTAATATGGACCCTGTTAATATGAATACCCCGCTATATGGACACCTTTTTTGGGGATAAACTGGGAAAATACATGCATTTATGTCTCGTTAATATGGACAACGCACATTATGGACCATTTTTGGGGGGAACGGAGCCGTCCATATTAACGAGACATTACTGTATTTGGACCAATTAATCAATCGCGCATTTTGAAGATTGAAAGACAAATGAAATTTGGTTGTATGTTTGACGTGTGCCAATGTGACGAAGTGCATAAGATCGGAAAGCGAGTTAATCAAAAAATGGATTTTAGATAGCAGCTCTTAAGCGCCCATTTCTGAGTTCAGCGGTGTCGGCGTCGCCATCGGTGTAACCGCCCCGCTAAATTTAGCGAGAAATTGAATCGGTACGTATGTCGCGTGACGTCAATTTTCCCGCTAAATCTAGCAGTGAAACTAATTTTGTTCATGTTTCCCTGCTAAATTGAGCGGGAAAATACGAACCGTTAGCTTACTGAAGATGCAAGACGCTACTTCGTCGTCCCGAATCCTTTTCCCTTCGAACGGCTGCGAAGCCGTTGCGCCTGGAGTACCGCAGCATCTTTCACAAACCGTTCGCGCAGCATCGCAACATTCCGTTTGCGAGCGCTGCGATTCATCGTGTGTTGAAAGTCGGAAGATGTGCTGTCCGTGGTGTCTTTTATGTAACTATTTCGTAAAAAATTTTAAATTTAAAAAGGCGAACCTAACAGTGTACACACAATTTTAAATTTGTTGGTAAAAATATATACATATTTATTTATGTATTGATTTGTGGACATCGTGCGCAAAAAACGTAGTCGCGCTTATTTTTTCATTTAAAATTATAATGTGGTTTATACACCGTAAAACAGTATTTTCAACTCGCATCGTTTTGGGTCACTTTTGAGCTGTACAGCTTCTTTGGAAGTTCAAAAGCTGGACTTCATAGAGCTGTATGTTCACTCGGTATTGACAGCAGGGTAGACGCTATGCGTGTTTTAGGCCAATCGTGTCTCCGGTTAGGGTCCCGTGCCTACAGTCTAGAAGCTGGTGATAAGGCAGAAGATGGCACCTGCCTCGAGCCCAAGGCCACACGTAGCATTCACTGCACTATCAACCTTGGGTACAAGAGACAAAACCTCTCGTTGTGGTCATTGTTGGGATCAGGACCAGGTCCTGGTTGGGATGCCTTTAGAAGATAAGCCTTTTGTGTGTACACTCCTGTTTTGGCCTTTCCTTCTCTCCTTTTCTCTCTCTCCCTAAGCCGAAAGCGTGGAAGAAGGTGCGTGGCCACATGGTTTGACGGATGACACATTAGACGTTTGCAATCTCGGAATGCGTTTTGCGGGATCAAGTTTGGCGTGTGTTCGCCTTGCGTGGCTGCCGCGGATTTCTGCTTTTGAAAGCGATTTCTTCAAAGAAGCCCAAGCATTTTTTGTGATGCGTTTAGTGTTCGGTTCTACAAATGACAGCTTGTGCTACATCGTGTTGAATCTTCATGGACACCTTCCTTCTCGTTACACCTTTCAAGTCCCGTCTCGTAAACGTAAGTGCGCTGCGACCTACTTCGCGACAATTGATCGTTTTCCTAAAAGGTACTTTTCCTGATTACCTCTAGAATTAGGCGGTGTCTATCTCCTGGCAGCCAGGAGAATAATTTCTACGAAATTCTAAAATCCTGTCTTTTCGACTGAAACTAGGGGTTATTCTTATACCTTGGTGCTTTTGAAGCGCCGTAGGATTATTTTTTGTGTGTGTCTTAGTTCGTTTTTTGTAGCTATCGGACTCGTTCACCGCGGCCGCGTTGCTCGCTTGGCTCCATGCAGCACTCTGTGTCGCGCGCCGTGCCCACGGCGGTAGCTCTTGCAAGAACTGATTTTTCTACTTTGGCGCTTTTGTAGCACGGTGTGATTACTCTTTGTTTTGTTTTGCTAGTTTCTTTATTGCTTTTCTTTAGCGGATTTTCTGCACTACGGCTGTGTAACCGTGTTGCTCCATCGCCTCCATGTCGTACGTCGTGCCTTCGGTGTTCGAAGGCACGACGTACGACCACCTCCATACATTTGGACCATTGCGTGGAGATTCAAACGTTACAATTATTGTTTTTTATACAGCGTTGTGCATTATATTTCGACAAGAAAATCATATCTTTGGGTGTACGAGACGTTATACAGCGATTATTCTTTGAAAGCGCCGTCTGACGGCGCCCCCTGGTGTCTGCTCTAAAACACATAAAGAAATGTTTGTCGCTATCCTTGCTTGAATTTTTAATTAAAAAATCATGTGTTCACAGAAGTTTCAACAGCTTTCTGGCTCAAGTCGATAGGTTAACAAAAGCGGGTTTCTCGAAACTTGTCATAGGGGGGGGGGGGGGGGGGGTACCGGAGTCACTTTTAAAATCATTCAGGAATCCCCTTAACATACTTGACAATGTTAGACAAAAACCTGCTTCTCGACCGGTGGTAATACCATATTTGCACAGTTTTTCCCACAGGATAAAAAGTGGCCGTCAAATACGAAGTTCCCATAGTCTTTTCAGCACCTTCCAAGTTATCTCGTTTGTCTGCGTCTATTGAGAGAGCAGGACTTCAACCTGTAGGGTGTGCGATAAACCATCGCATCAAATATGTAGCTTGTGCTGTGGGGGTCGTTTATAAAATACCCTTTTCATGTGGTAAAATGTATATTGGGCAGACGGGCAGATGTATTTATGTTAGAGCTCGGGAGCATTCTCTGTCTTTGAGGTCTTCATCTTCGGGTCACCTAGCCATTCATTGCAATAGGTGTGGTTGTTCCCCTCGGTTAAGTGACATTGAAATTTTGGCTAAACATTCACAAAAAATGGCAAGGAAAATTCATGAAGCGTTCTACATTCGACAACACGGTCCCGATCTATGCGTAAGTTCAGAGTCAGTGACGTTATCAAGTGAAGAGTTCGAGTTCCTTCGGAGTTTGGGCACATTTGTTTAATACTTTCTTTCTGCTTCCATGGGAGCGATCCTATAACTACAGGCGCGTGCCTACATGTATCCAGAAAAGGGCGCCGACACACCAGGAGGCCGCGTGCGAGACAGGTACGCACAGAGCATTAGGGCTCGCGCTGTAGTTTTGGCTTTGCTCAGACCTGAGGTGGAATGATGTATAGTTAAATATTTCTCTACTATTTACTTTCCTTTTTTTCATTTGGTTTTTGTAATGGTATATAATGTACACTTTCTGTTAAAACATTCTTCAGATGGCACATGACAGTGAAGATGTCCTACATGCTGGATTCTTCTTCTTTTTATTTATTTGTCTTCTTATGTTGATGTGTTTAAAAAAAAAGATGAGAAAGAAATTAATTCGTGAGTCAGCGCTGTGTCTGTGTCCCTTCTTTCTTGTCCTTGTGTTCGTTTGCGCTGTTTTATTTCTATGTTTACAGTGCACCACCGACTAGCCCACCTCCAAACATTACTTCATTTTCCTTTCTTTTTGAAGGATGCTTAGAATCCGTATATTGAGTTATTACCATAAATAGACGATCTCAGAATAAACTTCAGTGACCCAATAAGGTTACATTTTGTACAAGATTCTTGCAAAGTATATCCGACCTGGTATTAGGTTTGTGCGCCGGTTTTTCTAGGAGTACAATTCTCATTTGTTAACCCTAGTTTATACTGGTGTGTGTAGATTTTTTTCTGCGTATATTTGTTTCAGCTTGCTATTGGCCATTGCAGGGGCCAGAGGGATGGTCAAGTTCTACACTCTAGATGTTCTTCCTTAGATTCTACTTGACATTGATTTCCAGCGTGTTCCTATAATTCGCAAGTAATTCGCGTTGTCTCACTTCGACAAATTGTTGAAACCACCATGTTTGCGTCCGAAGAAGCTTGCTGCCCCCATTATTAGTGCCGAGATGTTTCGGTGGTGCCCCCTTATGGTTTCCTTTCGTGACATCACGAATATGGTTTGCCTCGCCATGATTGGTATCATATGCCTCTGCCTAACTGCGATTAGTAGAATTTGCCTCGCAGTTACCTGACCATTGGGCAGGTATTATCATAATGCGGGAAGCTATGGTTTTGCCAATCGCGAACTTTCACCACATCGACACTTTTTGGTCGCACATGGCGTTAATAGTCGACGAAAAATGAAGATAATGGTATTATTATTAACCATTTGTCGTTTTAATACAATTCCTTTCAGCTTAAGTTTAGAGGCAGCCGACGATACAAGATAATGGGACCTATCAAGCAGCGTAAAAATCGCAAGTCACTGGGTCTTTTCTGTTTATGATTGGTTGAGCGATGACAGAACACACACAGAAACGTGACGAAAGCCATTATCGTGTGCTTTTGACGCGGTCTGATTGTTCCCATCGGCTCGTAACGTCGGCTCCGTCTGGACATTGAGTAAAACGAAGTATAGCGTTAGTTCATTGGCAGAGCCAAGTAGGCGAGAAAAATGTAGAAATAAGTACACGCAATTATAGCACAGATAACGTAACTAATGTTACCTCTGCGCAAAGAACCGTGTCCCGTGCGGGTTGGTTTTCGTCCGTTAAACCTGGAACATACTTTAGTGTGTACGTATTTATCATCTTTGTAGTTTGAATTGCCAGTTTTTGGTTTAGGCTGTGGCGTCACTGGTGGAAAAAAAGATAGCGAAAGAACGGTATGCAATGAATCTGCTCTCTCAATTGACTGAAGTCGGTTGTCCCTTTGGAAACTGTGGAACCTGCTATGGATTTCTGTTTGTCTCCTAACCATCAGCTCCGTAAAAAAAATATATTTTTTTAAATTCTTTTAGTTAAAAGTACAATGCGCGTAAGTTGCTGAGCACCGGGGTTGTCTTAAGTAATTGAGTTCTTTTCAATGGTTCCCTAGACATCCGCCGCCCTTGATACACAGACCGCCTAACACAACCCTGACAAAGGAGGACTAAGCAAAATAATCGTACAAGTTTTAAATATAACAAAATCTCCAGTGAAAATCTTGAATTTTTTCTCAGAGCACCATTTTGGTATAAACATGCGTGCATGGTCATGCGTGGGAAGCTACAACCTTGCTGTGCTTGCTTCACGCAGTGAGTGCATGATTGAGTTTCTTGTTTCCTGGGTGTTCTGTTTTAATACACAAGCATTAACTGTCTCATGAAGCGAGCCGCCCCAAACGGCACCTTAGATCCTTTCTCCAAGTGAAGCCAGCTCCCAGCTATAAAACCACGCGAAAAGCTAGCTAACAGCACAAAAATTCTCCGATAGAGCGGAGTAAAGCCGATTGATTTTCGGCTTCGGTCCCATTGGCTGGCGCGCGTCGACGAGGCTCCCATTGGCCGCTGCGCGTCAGTTTCAGCGACCGCTCACCCCATGGCGCTGCCTGTCCGTCAGCGCGCCGTTAACACAGAGCGTCCAAGGTCAGCGCTCCGAGGATAGCGCGCGCGTTGACCGGCGACGAAATGTACGCCGCAGACGAAATAAGGAAGCGGAAGAGTGGCTTTGCATGCTTTCGCATTCACAACTCATACCTCGAGCCTTTTTTTTCTCTCCTGTGTAGACCGACAGGTCCACAGTATTTCATAGGTCCACAGTATTCAAATAAATAAATAAACATTACAAATACGATTCGAACTGCTCAAACACTGATTTGTGTCCATTTTGTCCGGGTGTTTAGTTAAGAACATTTTCTCCGGGCCTATTTTGACCGGTACCCTTTTTTCCTACGTCCGTAATACCTCTGCCGGATTAAATCTTTGCACTTCGGTTTTTATTATATGAAAGCGCTGCGTCTTCGGATTTCATCATTCATTTTACGTTTCACAGACCAGTTTTTCTCTTCAGCTAACAGAAATTGTATTTCCCAAAGAGTGTCCTTTTTGTATAACGAAGTACTGGTACACAACCTCATTCGCCAGTGTTCGCTACGGCTTAAGAAGACTGTTTAGGGGTTAAAAGCGCTAAAAACGACGGACGAGTAGGAGAGACACACACCACAGAGAAGACTGCTCCCCACAATCTACCTATTTGAGCATCGAAATAAGGGTGGTTAAACAATTGAGAAAACCATGGACACATTTGAAAAAGGAAAATTTGTTTGTGTATTTGTTTGATTCGATAGGCTTCTAGAAGTCGAATGCGCCAAGAAAGTGAGAGAGAGAAGGAGACGCGAGCGAGCATGTGCACTTTAGAACGCCGAGCTCTGATTGGAGAGCTTAGCGGGTAAACCTAAAGCCAACACCCTTTGTCTCCACTGCATTCGTCGAAGGCGTTAAAACGCGGAGAGTCGGCGTCCGGCGTTTGGTTTTTGCATTCGAATGCGTTCGACGAGTGCAGTGGAGACAAATGCAGCTAGCTTTAGATCTACCCACTAAGCTCTCCAATCAGACTCCGGCGTTCTGACGTCGCCACATGCTCGCGCCTCCTGCTCTCCCTCACTTTCTCGGCGCATATGTTTTTTGTTTTGCGTGGTTTGTGAATAGAGCTCATATTTCAGGCTGGATAAAATACGTTGTTCGCTTGCCACTCAAATTACTCGTCTTCCAAGTGTGCATAGTTGTAATACTTACTTTTGTACAACAAATTAAACGTACCCCTCTGGGATACCTTGATCGTTTTTGCCGTTGGTCGATCCACTGCGCACCATGAAATTGAGAATCATCGACCAATTTCCCCAAGGTAGCTGGCGCTTGTGTGGCGCCACTGCTATAAATCCTTCTCTGAGAAGCAAGGCCGAGTGCCATTATGGCAATATACTCGATTTTGGTTTCCTGTGCTGATTTTAAAATGCTTTTTTTTTTCCGGAGAGCTACATAATTTTCCCTCTCCGTTTTGGTACGCCATTCAGTAAAATGTTGTCAAGTGCATTCGTAGGAATGTCAAGAGACAAGATAACTCAAATGTGCCCGAAGCTCGGGGGAATTCTGCGGAGGAATGCTTGATCCGAATACTTCACAAACGAAATTCACCTCACTTCCCAAAAATCTGATGCCCGGGGTGCGTATATGTTTTGCGTAATTGGAACGTCTGGAAGCGCCGCAGCCTACCGGTATATTTCCCTTTGAATTAGAGACAATGGCTGCCGCCAGCTAGCGTTGTGGCCATCTTAAGTGACAGTCGAGACAGCCGTGTCTGCTGCCTCGGCCAACTCGGTTCCTCAAAGTACCGGCGGCAGCCCTCATTCATAGTGTCGCGCGACTGCACAGACAGCGTGGTGTGCGTGCGTTCTTTCGGACGCGACGTGCCTACACCGCTACGGGGAATATGGCGTTGTATGCTCGCCGTATAATGCAAATGATCGGAGTGGAATATATGTATTATCCCTAGTAAAGTATTTGCTTGATCCTACTTACTCACCCGCAGCAATATGAAAAGAAGGAAAGGTCCTTCCCTTCTTGTTTCTTTCCAACAGACTATCCCAGAAGTATGGGGCTCACCGCCGTCTGCTTGCGGCATCACGACGATCAAATGCAGAGCACGTGAAAGACTACACAGGAGTAGGAGTTTAACATTTTATCGACCAGAACGCTACAAAGGCCGAAGGAAAGCAAAGTAGCTTACGTGATTAAATTATTGGTGCATTTTTGTCTCTGATTTTTGAACTTACATATATGAGAGCAAACGAAGCATTCCACTTCCAGGGCATGGAAAACGACTGAGTCTGTACTAGTGCATATCGGAACAGTCCAATATTTTTTCTGGGTGGGCAGTGCAATGTTGGATAGTCGCGAGGTCTTCTGGACTTTTCTGGATAGGTTTGCTGAGGTTCAACTGAAAAATACGTGACGTGACGATACCTACTCTACTCAAGTCACTGTAGTTTAACTACTTTTAGGGGTAATGTTTTAACATTATAGTACACCTTATATTGGCAGGTAGTAGTTTACTTCAACTACGTTTTTTCTTTCGAGTAACATCTAAGAATGTTACCAATTACTTTCGAATTATAGTGCTATGTTTCCTTTAAGTATACATTCGTGCACAGGAAACAATAAGGTGTTACAAAGAGGGGGGAGACCTATCTTTTCAGCGGCTCTATGACGTTCACTCCCATATTTCATGTCCAGTTTGAACGACAGTTGGAACCGGACACAGACGTCAAAGGTACTTCTTCAAGTCTGTTTCTAGGTGGGACTGAGTAACCGCGGGGAGGAGCTGGACTTCGCCAAATCTGCCTGCTCAGAGGAAACGGGCGTCCAGGGAAGGAGCCCCAGTGTGTCATCTAGTGTTCGTGAACTGTGGAATCAGTGCCGTAAGCTAGCATTTGCTTGTATCCCTAAGCTATCGAAGACAAGCACTACGCGCATTTTTTTCACAAAAGGACTAAAAACCCCTCCTCCTCCTCGTAACACACATATATCCTAACCCAAAGAAGGCATTAAAATTTCAGCGCCTCCTTTGAAGCTGGTGTAGTGGTCTTCGATTTTGAGCTCATGCAAGAAACGTCATTTCCCGAGTTCTCTGCTCTACTCAAAGAATTTGTACCACAAAAACAAACTAGCATCAACAGTAACTCACTACTTTCTTACTGTAGTTGGTAATTTATTCAATTACCTCTGCAAAAGACTCTACTGAAATTACTTTTCGCAGCGCTACTCGGTAACTTGACTACCTTCTTCAGCAGCTTCTTAATGTCTGGAAGATTATACGTTCCTCCTATTTACAGCAGAATGCAAAAATGCCTGGGCTAACGGCTCTCCCAGATTGGGGACAAGTCTGTCATCTGCGAGCGGTGCCGCCTTACCTTCAATTCTGTGCAGCCGTTCTGGATATACTTACGCAGTCATGAAGCCTTACCAGTTGTGAAATGATGCGGGGTAACTTTCGGGAACACGTAACGCCACGCGTTCCATCAAGTGCGCGCTTGTATTCGGTGCAAGTAAAAAGGCGGAAGGCAAAATGGTGGCCGCTGTCAGGAAAGTGTGGCACTTGCTCGCCCGAAAGATGTCGCTAGTTGTCAAGCAAGGAGAAACCGGTAAGAAACATTGAGACACTCTAATCTACCGTAATTTTCTTTTAATAATTTTCTTTATCTTTTCGGCTAGATCTTGTTGCTTTTTTTTTTTTCACTGTGATCGCCCGATGCAAAGGGTGAAGCCGTCACATCCAATCAAATTAAAAGCAATTGTAGGCACCAATGCCCCCCTCGACGTCTTAGCGATCAAAAGAAATGGATTTTAAAGAAAAGTTCAGAAGGACTTTGAGGGAGCGATTTTTGCCGCGTTAATGTCTCCAACAGAATCATCTCTCCTTCTCTTAGTTTCGAAATCATCCTGGAGCGAGAGAACATGTCGCGCGGAAGGCAGCGCAGATGTTTGCAAATCCAACGGCGGCAAGGAAATTGAGCCCGAGCGCGCATCGCTGAAGGACGGCTCGGTCGACAGATGGCGACACAAACAAGACTTCTCTGTCCTTTAATAGAATATATTCGGGACAGGCACGTAGCCAGGCGGGGGGGGGGACCTTGGCGCTCGGCCCGGCCCCCCCCCCCCCTTGAAATCTTCAATTTTGCTGGGGTCTCCTCTTCCCCCTTCCCCTCATACAGCATTTTGTCATAGACGCCCCCCCCCCCCCCCCCCCGAAACAAAATCCTGGCTACGTGCCTGATTCGGGATCAGCATTTGCCCCTTTGTTGAGTCAAAAAAGATAGACACACACGTCGGTGAAGACAATAACCCATTGGAATCGCCTCACGACAAAAAATGTGCAATTTCCAAGTTTAAAACTATCTCCGTTTTTTTTTTTAATTTATTTTTCTTACAAGAGTTGAAGAACCAATATGGCGTTCCTTTTGCCACATGTTGTCGTTGCTCTTTTTTTTAATTTATGATGTATGCTAATATTTGCAATAAATTAAGATGCGTGCATTAATTTTGTGAGCTCTAATCCCAGCTTCAGATTTTGCGCGCACGACTGTGTTTTCGCGTGTATTCTACGTACAGACATAAGTAACTCGTTTGTAAGATTTGGTTTTCACATCTGGGGTTGTTTCTTTTGTTTTCTAAAGAGAGTCACTCTACGCCAAACGATTCAGGCTGAAATTCGACCCTCGCGGATTTCTTCTAAACACATTGGGTGTGTTATTCATGATTTAAAAGTACCGTTTCCAAGATATATTTGAAATAACTATTTTTTTTTTTTTTGTTTACGACCATCTGAATTTTGCGGAAAACAGGCACGAAGGGGTAAAAGAATAAAATGTTTTAAAAAATGTTTAGAACGAGACTGCGAGCTAAGCACCACTTTTAGTAGATAGATGCAATCTTCTAAATTATGCAATTTGTTTTGTCACGTGCTTTCAAGTGTTTTAAGAGTTCAGATGCGTTAAAAATGCCCTAAAACACATATATTTACCTTTTATAAAAAATAAAAAAAACACGCTACCATATGAAGGTTTAAAACTTATGTGTGTTTGGAATAAAAGAGGCAACGTAAATTTGAAAAAAAAGTATTTTGATAAAACATTTACTACTGTGTTTCCTAAAATAAATTTACAATATTCAACTTATAGCAAAATACTGGTTAAAAAACAAATAATACTCATAAAGGTGGTCGGACTAAAAATATATGTTCCGTAAGAAACTACACACTGAACGCCTATGTGCAGCTTGTAACTAATACAACAAACGACCAAAGTTTAAATGAAGTTATTTGCTAAAAGCGAGAAAAACATGTTTTAACATTGGCTCCATGCAACACAATAGAGCAGGGGTGGCCAAGCTGCGGCTCACGGCTCCCTCCCCTACTACCCCCCCCCCCCCCCCCCGTCCACTCCCCTGCCTCCCTCCGGGTCACACGAGCACTTCCCCAAAAAGATAAATGGAACGCGTTTGAAATCGACAGACAGCTTACAGTTTGGTAGTCTTGTGCTGCTGCTACCTTACGTACAGTTGGACTGCCTTTGACTCGGATAGATTGGAAGTAGTTCGAGCTTTGTTTACTACTCTGGACCAAAATTTGCCCCGCCCCACCTCCCCCCCCCCCCCGCCCCCCCCCCCCCCCCCCCCCCACCCCTTGCGGCTCTTGGAAGTTTCGTGGTTTTGTTTGAGGCTCTTAGGCCGGGTCAGCCTGGCCATCCCTGCCATAGATAGAGCAATGGGGTTGCATCGGGCCAACTTTAGAACATAATTTTCTCTCTTTTAGAAACTAACACTTCGTTTAAACTTTGCTCGGTTGTTATATTTGTTAGAAGTTGCATCTAGGCATAAAGTGTGTAGTTTTTTATATCGAACACCTTTTGGTTTTAGCTTTGAAAACTCTATATTTTGCATTATTTTCAATACTCGGAATTCAGAAAAATCGAAAATAATTTTCTTGCTTTTAAAAGAATACTACTTTTTTTCTAGCTTTGGTACTTTGTTGCGAGAAATATATATTGTTTAAATCCGTTGAGGATATATATATATATATATATACTACATTTTAGGCCAAACACTTTTATGATTTTGTTTAACCGAGTATTTTGCTATAATGTTTAATATTGTACATTTATTTTAGGAAACAGAGTAGCAAATCTTCTATCAAAATATTCGTTTTAAATTTCTTCGTTTCTCTGACTACGGACACACGTAAGTTTTAAGCCTTCATTTGGTAGCGTGTTTTTTTGTCTTTTAAAAAAAAGGCGAGTATATGCTTTCAAGGCATTTTTAACGCATCTGAACAATTAAAACATTAAGAAAACACGTGACAAAATATATTGCACAATTGAGAGGGTTACGTTTGCCAAGCAAAAGGGTGTTTTTCTACAGTTTCGTTTTAAACCTTCTTGAAAAAAAAAATTCACTTTTTTACTCCTTGGGTTCTGTTTTCCGCAAAATTCGGATGGTCGTAAACGAAACAACAATGAATGTTATAGCAAAAATCTTTTGGAAACGGTACTTTTACATCACCGCTAACGCATACAATTTTTTTTTTTTTTATGCACCGAAATTGAGTGGGTTGAATTTAAGCCTGGATTGTTGGTCGTGGAACAACCCACGAGTGATATCGCTCCCTGTTTTGTGTTAGCGCCCCGCTACGAGCAGTACAAGAGATACGTATACAAATGAATGCATCACCGGATATGAGGAGCGCGAGTTCGTCTCTTCATTGCCAGCTGTTTGTCCTTGCCCGACGACACCGGGCTCTAAGAAACAGTTTGAACTCTGCTAAGAGACTAACTCACTCTACAGCTTTCTCACTACACACTAATTCTAGACCAAACAGAAGACACTTCACTCAGGTACACACAGATAAACATGTATCAAAAATCACTTCGTGACCCAGCTATCGAGGAACTACGATTCGGTTTTCAAATGTCTTCGCGTAACACATTAGCAATCCGAAAGTTTGACAAGCAATGATAACACTCAGTTTTGCAATACTATAACAAAAATTCACGAACATACGAAAGCGAAAACAAAAATATTTTCCGAGTAATTGGCACAACCGGTTACGAGAGAACCCAGTCTTAATCTTTCGACGAGATATGCCATTCACTGATTACTCATCTAACCTCCAAGCCTTGGCCTTCTGTCTTCCCAACTTACTGTGACTCTCAACCAGACCTCAGAATTAAAGGTAAACTTCGCATGATCTCTTCCATCCCAGATGATCCAGATTTTCACGTTAGCATAACATGTGCTCTGTCTTTTGGATGAAGTTTCCACAACATGGCGGTCTCTGACCGGTGAGCGGTCTCGTCGCCTGATGACCTTTCCTTTGCGCTGCCTGAGCAACACTCTTTGCGCGTTTGACTTGCATTTCACACGAAGCTCGCGCTTCATTTTTTCACCCGTAGATTCATGCTTCCCTCTCTTAGCACTAGTTGTGCTTTCCTTAGCATCTCTACCTACAACCACGGGGTGCACCTCAGTGTCCCCTGGGTTCGTCAGGCCTGAAGCTTCAGCTTCTTTACTCGTTCTGGGATAGAGTTCCAAATCTCGAAGGGACGCATCCGAGCATCTGATCTGGCCGCCAATCGTGACAAAAGGATTAGAACCGTTGACACTTGTCGGCTCCAAAGCTTCCCTCCATCGAGAGCTTTGACTCTGTACTGAGAGATCCTCAAATGCCCTATCAGCACTTTTTTGTGCATTTTCCTCAGCTTCCAGAAGAGCTATCATCTCTACGATGCGATTGCACTCCGCTCAGAAGCGGAAATTATTACTTTACCTGCATGAGGCAAACAGGATCGTTGTTACTCTGCGGCAAGTGCGCCCCTCCCTCGATGGTTCACAAAAGTGTCTGCGGCGCTAAACGGACTCGCGAACGGTGTTGAAGTTGCCGAAACACGTGTAACCTTCTGGAGTTATAAATCTCGTCCCTACGGACTACTTTAGGCTAAAGTTACGCCTGAAGTTCGCCCCTTCGTGCGGGTGTACCCGTGTGCGTCTGCGTAGTGAAAGCGTTGAATTTTGACCATGTTCAGTTCTTCAAAAGTTTACGGATGAACCGGTTAAAAAAAATTAATCGCGATCAAAGCATTAATCGAGTCATCGATAGGTTAATTTGTTGAGGTGGCGAGCAAGGTCCGAGAAAGAACGACCTGAAAGCTTGCGTACCAGATCTCAACTGCCTTTATTCTTCTTCCTCGTCGATCTCCTTTTTGTCTCCCCTAGCGGGAGTGAAAATCAATCGCCTTCAATGAAGAAGTGCACATGGTCGTTTTCGCGTGCGGCGAGCTGTGTGGCTTTGAGCCACTACAACACTCCCCCTCTAGTGAGTGCGCGAGCGATTTCACTGTGAAAAAGAAAAAAAAAAGAAAAGAATAGGTCACAAATTGAGACGAAGGGGGCTTTGGTGCGCCGTTCACAGCGCGTGTGCTGCCCGATGCTAGTTGACGGGGGCAGCGGGGGTCAGTTCGAGACCTCCGTAGATGAAGCCGGCGGTCTGGCGAGGAGTGTGTTCGCGGCGGGGGCGGCTGCCGTGGTTCCGAAGGGGTCCATGTGGGCCAGTTTTAAACGGTCGACTGATACGACCTCCCGACGACCGCGCCTGTCGATTGTGAACATCTTATCCCCCCTACGCAGAACCTTGTACGGTCCATCGTACGGGGGCTGAAGTGATCGTCGCACCGCGTCGTGTCGCACAAACACATGCGTGCAGGATGCGAGGTCTGTGCTCAGATGAATGGCTCGTGTCGTTGGCTGACGCGGGGATGTAGCACGAAGCTTGCCCATAATGCTGCGGAGACGAGACGCGTAGTCGCCGGGGTTGATCTGGGCCTCCCTTTGGCTGGACAAAAAGAACTCGCCGGGGAGACGCAGCGTCGTTCCGTAGACAAGCTCAGCTGCGCTGCAGCCGATGTCTGCTTTCAAGGCAGTTCTGATGCCCAGGAGGGCGAGAGGAAGCGCTTCCATCCAGGAGTGCTCCTCGTCCGCCATCAAGGCTGCCTTGAGTTGGCGATGAAATCTCTCCACCATGCCATTGCTCATTGGATGGTAGGCCGTGGTTCTTACACGGGTGGTGCCAATGACCTGAGTAAAGGCACTGAAGAGGGTGGATTCAAATTGGCTGCCTCGGTCCGTTGTGATGGTAGAAGGCACGCCGAAACGAGAGAGCCAGTCATGGAGGAAGGCACGAGCGACTGTTTCGGCAGTGATATCGGGAATCGGAATTGCTTCCGCCCAACGCGTGAAACGGTCGACACACGTCAACAGGTACGCCTGACCTTGACAGCGCGGCAGCGGTCCGACTATGTCCACATGAACATGGTCGAATCGAGCGTCCGGTGTTGGAAAACTTGCCAAGGGTGTAACTATGTGACGCTGCACTTTCGCTCGTTGACAGGACAGGCACTCTCGAGTCCATTGCCGGACGTCTCTGTTCATCCCGGGTCAGACGAAACGGGAAGTGACCATCTTCTGTGTCGCACGGATTCCTGGGTGCGACAGGATGTGCAGTGATGTGAAGACATCCCGACGGAGACTGGAGGGCACAAAAGGGCGGGGGTTACGTGTGGAAAAATCACAGCAAAGTTTGTCTTGCGCTCCGGTGAGAGGCAACCACTGTAGGTTGAGTGCGTTTTTTGTAGATTGCAGTCGGCTCAAATCTGGATCGCCACGCTGAGCTAGCGACAGTATTCTTAAGTTGAATCCCGGGGGCAAGTTGAGAGCGTTGATTGGGTTACGCGATAGCGCATCCGCAACGGCGTTGTCTGCCCCTCTGACGTGGCGAATGTCCGTTGTAAATTCCGAGATGTAAGCCATCTGACGCAGTTCACGCGCTGTGTGGGCGCTGCCATCTGAGGTGAGAGAACGGAGGGCGTAGGTCAAGGGTTTGTGGTCCGTTAGTATGAAAAAGTCTACTCCTTCCAGGAAATGACGAAAGTGCCTGATTGCCGCGTAGATGGCGAGTAGTTCGCGCCCGAATGTGCTGTAGCGTCGCTCAGTAGGTGTCAGCTTCCTGGAGAAGAAGGAGGTTGGTCGCCATACTCCATTGTTGAGCTGTTGCAAAACGGCTCCGACGGCTGTATCTGAAGCGTCGACCATGACACATTGTGGCACCCCTGGCTGAGGGTAGGCGAGGAGTGCAGCATCTGCGAGACAGTTCTTGATTCGTCGAAAAGCGTCTGTCGCCTCATCGGTCCAGTCAAGTGCAGTGGTTGGGCTCCCTGGTGCCGCCAAGAGGCTGTGAAGAGGGTGCAGGATGGCCGCACACTGGGGAACAAAGCGGCGATAGAAATTTACCAGCCCGAGAAACTCGCGAAGCTGACGTTTTGAGTTTGGCGGGGGAAACTGTCTAATGGCTTCGACCTTCTCTGGAGTTGGTAGAATTCCCGAGCTTGAGATGAGGTGGCCGAGGAAAGCCAACTCCTGTTCACCGAGTTCGCATTTCGCGGTGTTCACCACGATTCCGTGTTCAGTTAGCCGCCGGAAAACGGTGCGCAGTTGTTCCTCGTGTTCTTCCGGCGAGCTACTTGCAACGAGTACATCGTCGAGGTAGGCGTGACAGAAGTCAAGGCCTTGCAGGACGCCGTCGATGAAGCGCTGGAATGTCTGGGCTGCGTTGCATAGACCGAACGGCATCCGGAGGAACTCGAATAGGCCAAACGGTGTTGATATGGCCGTCTTCGGAATGTCTTCTGTTGCCACGGGGATTTGGTGGTAGGCTCGAACCAGATCCACTTTAGAGAAGATTGTGGCGCCGTGTAAGTTCGTGGTAATATCGTGAATGTGTGGAACCGGGTAGCGGTCAGGAACTGTTGCTCTGTTAAGTGCTCGATAATCTCCGCACGGGCGCCAGTCCCCTGGTGTGGACTTTGGCACCATGTGCAGTGGGGATGCCCAGGGACTGGATGATGGGCGGATTATCCCGAGCTCGAGCATGTGGTCGAATTCCTGACGAGCTACCCGTAGCTTCTCTGGCGATAGACGACGGGGCCGTGCGTAGACGGGCGGGCCTGTGGTGGTAATGTGGTGACGCACTTCATGCTTCACAGCCGAGTCCGCTTGCGGAAGGCGCGTCAAATCAGGGAATTCCTGTAAGATTGCCGTGAAGCGGGCGGGGCCCGACGGTCCTAATAGCGTGGGGCTCAATGGGGGGTGTCTAGAAAGCTTGCCTTGCACGGCCGTTTGCGAGACGGGATCTCGGAGCCGTCTATGTCGCACGTCCACTAAAAGGCCAAAGTTCCGAAGAAAGTCTGCTCCGAGGATCGCAAACTTTACGTCGGCCACTATAAATACCCAGCGGAACGTCTTGTTGAGGCCCAGGTCGATGGACAGAGAGCGGTTCCCGTAAGTGGCGATTGTCGTGTTGTTCACGGCTTGCAGGGGAGACGAGTTCTGGTGTTTCCGATCGGCAGACGACGCCGGGATCACGCTCACCTCTGCGCCCGTGTCAACAAGGAAACGAACGCCCTTGTCGCGGTCGGTGAGGAAAAAGACCGAGGGACGACTCTCTGGCAAGGCGGAGGCACTGGTCGCCCTCAGTGCCGGCCCCGGCCGTTTCCCGACGAGTGTTCGCAGGGTGGTACGCAGTTGCGTGCGGCGTTACCGTACTTGCGGTGATACCAGCATACCTTCTGCTGCTGTTGTGGTCGCGGCTTGGTACTCTGGTTAGACGGGTTGGAAACAGACTCCTGCAGTGCAGCGACTGTGACGGTAAGGCGCGATATCTCGTCTCGAATGTCTTGCAACTGGTCAGAAGTAGCCGGCTCTGCTTGCACGGCTGAGACAGAGGAAGAGGGCACAGCCATTAGTCTGTCGGCAAGCTCAGCCAACTTGGGGAGGTTCGCTTCCCTGGCGGAGATGAGTATCATCCGCACGTTTGTAGGAAGCCGCTGGAGGAAGAGTTCTCGGAGCATTATGCTGTCGAGATCCGTCGTCCTGGTGCCGAGCAGTTGTTGCATTTGACGGAGTAGCTGACTCGGTGTGCGGTCTCCGAGCTCCGTTTCACGAAGCAGTTGCTGAAATCTCTGGGGTTCTGAAGGGGTAACCCTTCGAATGAGGGTCTCTTTGAGCGTCCTGTACGCATCCTCCGCGGGTGGAGCAAACAGCAAATCGCGGATCTCACACGCTGTAGCGGGCGGCAGACTACTCACCACGTGGTGGTATTTTGAGGTCTGCCGTGATGCGTCGTGCGGCGAATTGTGATTCCACTTGAATAAACCACAATTCTGGATCAGAGGTCCAGAAGGGCGGTAACTTGATGTTGACGGTGGAAACCGACAGGGGATCGTGCTCTTGTGGCGAGGTCATGGCGCTGCTGCCGAGTTCCGGGTCACCAATGTTGAGGTGGCGAGCGAGGTCCGAGAAAGAACGACCTGAAAGCTTGCGTACCAGATCTCAACTGCCTTTATTCTTCTTCCTCGTCGATCTCCTTCTTGTCTCCCCTCGCGGGAGTGAAAATCAATCGCCTTCAATGAAGAAGTGCACATGGTCGTTCTCGCGTGCGGCGAGCTGTGTGGCTTTGAGCCACTACAAATTGATCAATTCCACGCCCTAATCACTTTAAGTGCTCCGTGTTCATTTGTTTTGCAGTTAAACCTAAGAATCATCGAGCGAGGAAGATTTCTACGAGGCTGATCACGAGAAAACAGATGTGTTGTTTTGAGCAAATCGGAGCATTGAGCGTGATTTCTACATTCAATTTTGTTATTCATATTATGCAACATCTTATAGCAACAAAATCAGTGTGCAAAAAAAAAATCATAAATCCCAGGCACAGTAATGCCCAGATGCAAACAACTCACAACACGAAAAAAAAAGCTTTTTAAAGAACGAAAAACTAATCAACCTATTTCTGTTCTATTATGGCGGTTATTACACCAGTAAAAAGTTAATTAAACTGTACTTTACATTTACAGTAATACTTTTTTCCCGTATTGTTATCAGTGATTGGGTGAATTAGGGAATCAATCTGTCATGTTAAAAAACCTATTCATGATAATGAATCGCTATTTCTTTATCTACAGCGATTGAAACCATTATAATTTGATTTTAATCAAACAGATCTCATGCATTTAGTTTAAACAATCGTATGATTTCTTTCCATCCTGATTGTCAGTAAATATAGCTTTACTTAAAGTGAGTAAAAGAATGCGCCTCTTCGGTCAGAACCAAGTAAAGCTCCTTGATGTGTTTGTGTTTAACCACAGGTAGCGCCCAATGCGCCAGTGAGTATATGTCTCGGTACTCGAAGTCAAACCTCCTAGCTTTCCAGAGAGGAATCGCGCAGAAACTCTCTACAGAAATTCATGGTTGGAGGGAGTCTCTTCAGCTTCTGTATCACCGGGACTGGGTGGGGGGTCAAGAGGGGGGGATCGGTGATTGAGTGTGTTCACCCAGGGCAGCTCGGATCACGTGGATCTTGTGCTGCAGAAGACAGAAGCCCGGGATCTGCCGGTTTCAATCCGCTCCCGTGCCTCTTTTGATATAAATGAGTGCCGTACCGGCGTGTGGTCGGGTACCAGTACTACGTGATGCTGGTTAAAGAGCCCAGGCTAGCAATTGTATTGCAGCGGCTAAATGTCTCATCTGCACAGGAGATACCAGTCGCGCGTTGGCGCTGACTAGCTTTCCGGTGTCTAAAGCATACACACAACAGTACCTATCACTATAGATTCTTCCCGACGCCAAGTTTCGGCGAACTTATCAGAAAGCGTGCCAGAGACAACTCGTAAAAAAAAAAAAAACATTGTTTTTATCGAAGGTCTTTAACTTTACATATCGTACTTGATGCAGGCGCTCTGTTGATGCCCAGCAGCGATGACGTACATAGCAATGTCGGCCAATGAGCAAAGGCCGCTGCCGGTGACAACGAGATGGGGAACGACACACACGATGATTAAAAAAAATTATCTTCAATGATATAGAAGATTAAATGAGCTAAAGAGTGTCCAAAAATAGCGTTTGAGGAAAAGTTGAAGGAACGTTGGGGAAAGTGAGGGAATGTCAGAAGTGCGCGCAGAAACCTTGAGTAAACAAAAACGTCACGTGCCTGTACTTGTAAATATTGATTAGGAGGAAAAGTAGCCAAAATTATAATTCACTAAAAAGTCGAAAAGAAATTAGTGAAGATGGGGAATAAAGGAAGTTCGCCCAGAAGCGCTGACTAAAGAAAACCGTCTCGTGAACGGCCGTTAAAGTTCGGGAGGAAGAAAAAGTCGAAGAAAAGTTGGGGAAGTTTAGGGACTGTCAGGATTTCCACCCAGAAACGCTGATTAAACGAAATTGCACGTGCAAGAACGTTGAAGTACGGATGAAGAGTAGCTAAAAATAGCGTCTGAGGAAAAGACGAGGGAAAGTTGGGGAAGCTAGGGAGTGCAAGAAGTCCGCCTAGAAACGCTGAAGGAACAAAACTATAACGTACATGAGCATGGAACTTCGAATTGCAAGAAGATGCGGCAAAAAATAGCGCATAGGAAAAATATGAGGAAAGTGGCGTAATGTCAAGAAGTACACCCAGAAACAGTGATATCACCCATCAGGGACCTCGACGTCCATGGTCTATTATTGATCTTCCCCACTGCTCTCTAATCATATCGTTTTTTTTTATTTAAATTTTTGGTTATGAAAGCATAATACTGGTAGAGATCCCTGCAGTTTAAATAGACATAAAAGGTGTTTTTTGCGGCTTTTTCTAAACATTCAAAACGTCGTCGTTTTGTTTATATCATACTAAGTTACAAAATTTACACAACTATAAATATGTTAGAAATTCCCTCGATTCACAACGAGCGTTGAACTTTCATAAAAAAAAAAAAAAAAACACGAACACGTCTCAAAAGTTGGTAGCACTGACACCGGAAACCTTTGACGGTGAATCGGTGCAGTGGGATGACGCCAAATTTGAGGCGTCGCTATTAAGACATATCCACAATGCATAAATGGCAGGCTGTATTATTCAAATATATACCCTGCCATACACTTGAACTCCGAAAAAAAATATTATCCCGGTGCTTGTTAAACATCATGGAAACCCGCGTCAACATCATTCAAAGGTCGTGCACAAATGTTTTCTGGCCGTGGCTAGGCAGTCGTCTAAAAGTTCCGTTGTGCGCTGGATCGTCATGTTGCCCCTGACTTTTAGAACGTTGTCAAGACTGGGAGAATGTGCACAGTTCCTCCCGGCGTCTTGAAGTTGGGATGTGCTAGAGCTCCGAGGCCGCTGACTGTCGTCGCCGATCCAGACCACAGAGGAGAACTCGCTTTAGCAGCCACCGGAATGACTTGTGGTACTCCTTGCGGAACTTTCCTGCAACGGATAAAGGCAGAACGGATGAGCTTAGGTTAGAGTCGTCAGATTACCACCAAAACAATGTCGGCGTTTTGAAACACACCCAGGTAGTAGGCCAGAGAAACACCTCACTTGACACAAGCTTGACAATCCTAGGGATTGTCACTTTTGCTTAATACGGTTTTGTTCCAAGGCGTTAGCTAATGACAGAGTACTTTGCTTTGATGTTTCTATGACTTTTGTTTTTTCCCCCACATAATTGCCAAAATGTCAGACTTGAACCGAAGATCAGGCAGTGAAGCATACGTCTGGAACTTGTATGGTAATTTCGGCCTAAAGATGCACACATGTTAACCATAAAACAAGAAGTGAAGCCCAACCCTGGCGATTTAAGGCCCGTTTACACACGTGAAACCGAGTACGACCAAGGGAGACAAGACCGGTTTTTAAGCCTTTTACAACTGCGCAGGACCGGCTCAGCAGCAGCGCATCCGGTTCTCCGCCGTCGCAAGTTGCTTAAAAACAGGTTTTGTCTCTCTCCGTCTTACTCGGTTACAAGTGTGTGAACGGCGCATTAAGACCCAAAATGCCAGAAGACAGACAGCTAAACTACCAAAACGCAAGCCTAGCTTTTACACATTCATAGAGAATTAGGGCCAGAATACCCAGACTGGCAAAAGAAGGACAAGTTTGGCTCTTCCTTGGCGTAGCAAAGCCCAATATTTACAGACAAATAAATTGGGGGCCAAATAACTGCGCTACGTGGGAACTCGCTCACTATCGCATTACCAAGTCTGAAACGCATCAATTTCACTCGCACTCTTACACAAAGTACGCGAGCACTCAAAAGTCACAAGCCTTCATATCGCCAAGTTCAAACACGCCAAACACAATCTCCATCACTCCAACTAACGACTCCGAAGTCTCCAAGCCACGCCGCATCCGATCATGAACTTGTCTGAGTTCACCAAGAAACTCACTATTTTAACGTGAACCCATGACACTCCACCAAGTCCCTCAGAGTCATTCACCTCATGCTGCGGTCCTGAGTGAGTGTGATTTTGAGCGAGTTAATGTGTGAATTTGATAAGGAATAATATCAGACCTGATGAGACCTCAGAAAATTATTGCTTTGGTTCTGTTTTTTAATGCCCAGGTATATTGATCCAAATGAACAATTAATGTTCAAAAAGCATTAAGACGGGCATCAGTCTTTTTTTTTTATATAGCCGTGCTGGGTTTCGTACGAAACATGTATTTGAGACGCATGACGTTCTTTTCCTTCTAAACTAATATTTGATCCTCCCGGTAAGGTCCAATATAAATAATATACAGCAAAAATTGTGACCAGGAAAAAGACACCCTACTTAGTTTGACTAGCAGAAGGTAACAAACAGTGAGGTCGCAATTCTCAAAAAGAAAAACGTTCGTCTGGACTAAACTTGGCCGTCTTTGACTGTGAAAGCAAAGGCTTCATTTCCCGAATTAAACATTGGACATTTAACACGCAGACGGTGTTTTTTACTAAGCAATAGAAAAAGAACTAAGCGTTTTATTAGACGTTAGCGCCCGCGCCCTCCAAAAAAAATTCATTTTTTTTTTTTTTGCGGTGTGTTGTGGTCCGGAGAAATCTACACGCGTTTTGGATTCAAACTTTAGAAATATAAATTTCTACTTTAGTATTTTTGTTGTGCGTGTTTGAAACGATTTCGGGATCCCAGACGCCATCCCAAACTTTCGAAACGCAAAAAAAAAAAAATATATTTTTTTGCGTTTTTTTAGAACAAAACTGTGAGTTTCAGAATTACCATAAATACTGCGTTGGCAGCTAAACAGTGTCCAAGCAGAGTTTCGTGTCCAAACAAAACATTCAAAATACCGCGTTTTTTTTTTTCTGAGTTAATATATGTAACGAGAGTAGTTCGGCATTAAAAAAAAGTAACAGTCGGTTCAAATTATAAATAAAATATTCCGACAACAAAAAGTCAAGCTCTTTTTTTTTTAATTATCAAAATCAATTTCTTCTTTCCGCCTGGAGCACTAGAATAATTGCCATCTCTGCGGAAGCCGTTACCAGTGCAGTCTGCGCGATGAAATTAATTTTGTTTTTCAGGCCCACGGCGAACCTTAAACGACAAAGTACTTCGTTCTCAAGTGAAAAAAAAAAATTATATATATAAAACACACACGTCAAAGTAACCTGAAACGCATTTCTCTGAATATTGCTCTTACTTTCAATGGTGAGCGTTTAAAGAAATGCGTCAATTCTTTTTGAATAAAACAAATGCATTCTCAAACTATATGGATCGTTAGAAGCTCCCACAAACACGGCAGTGGGCTTGAAATAGCTCCTTCTAAGAAAGAAATTGAATGTGTTCGCAAAGAAACCGCTATTACTCAATTCAAGCGCTGTCCGCAAGAAATTAAGTTATAGCCTGGAGCAAACAGAAAAATAAAGCAAAGATTCCTTGTGTTTCAACACGTACATTTGAAACTTAAGCAACTGACCGCTTTTTATCACGAGCTATGTATTTTTGCCTCAGTTTTTCAGTTGCGTCACAAAAGAGTATAAAAGCTCGGATAGATGTGCTTACAGTAGCTACTACTCTAAGCACATCCACCCGAGCTTTTCTACCATTTTGTTAAACAACAAGAAAACTGAGGCAAAAAAATGAAAACCTTACAACGATACTGGATAGGACTGTTACTCACTTTACACGAGCTCACTATGAGACCCTAGTATCCTTGCGCGGAACGCCACTGAACAAGAAGCCTCTTTGTCGTCACTTAGTTTCAAGAAAAAAAATGAAAGCCGTTTACAACTCCCTGTAATGCCGAATTAGAGTGCAGCTCTTGAGGAGGAGGGGTAGGCACAGGGGGGGGGGGGGGCACGTGACATCGGGGGGGGGGGGGGGGGTCACGTGACCCCGGGAGGGGAGTCACGTGGCCTGGGGGTCACGTGACCTCGAGGAGAGAGAGGGGGGGGGGGCGGAGAAGAGTTTCCGCTAAATTTAGCGGGGAAATTTTTCCGCTAGATTTGGCGGGGAAAATTTTCAGCTGAATTTAGCGGGGAAATTTTTCCGCTAAATTTAGCGGGGAAACTTTTCCGCTAGATTTAGCGGGAAAATTTTTCCGCTACATTTAGCGGGAAAAATTTTCCGCTAAATTTAGCGGGGAAATTTACCCATCATGCACCGCGCGGTTACGCCGACAGCGACGGCGATGGCGACGCCGCTCAAGCCGGAAACATGCATTCGTGTCCAATCACCGTGATGACGAGTATAGGCGAACCTTAACGATGTGTGGAACTCAGCGCGTACCTTTCATTTTGACATAGCCTCCTCTACACTCACAGAGCCTGGCAGATCGCCATGAGAAGTGGCCGCCGAAATTGAAAAGGTAGAGCGGCAAACAACGGATGAGAGGAGAGCCACGTGACCGGCGCCCCGCTGCGGCGAGACGCCGAAACACACTTCTCCCGAGCGTTCGTGCTCCTCGCGTTCCTCGCGCTATCGCTTCTTCTCTCGTCGGGTTCTCTCGCCGAGAAATGCTCTGTGCTACCAGATCCTCGCGATCCAAGTCTGCAACCTAGCACTCTATGGCTCCGTCGTCGAACTTCCAGGCTTTGCGAGTATAGAGGAGCCTATGGTTTTGCCAACTCCAGTGCGTGGCTATGATGAGCACCGTTGCTTCGTTTGAGTTTACCTGTACCTCCTGCGCCGGTGCGAAAAACCGCAGGGCGGTGTGTACATCCGGTCGTTTCTCGATACACGTAGCGGAAGTACACCGCCCTATACATTTTGCTGCACCGGTGGAGAAGGTGCAGGTGAATCGAGCAAAGCTAGTGTGAGGCATATAATCGGCACCAAATCACGTGGTCGCTACTTTTGGGCTGCAGGTTGTGGGAGCGAGGGTCGGCCACCCCGCCGAGAGGCCGCTGCTGACCGCCCAGAGTGGACAACGTCCGGGGCGCGCAACAGCGCACGGACAGGCGCGAGGGGATATAAAGGGGGACACGCCCACAGGCGCAGGAGACGGACCGAGGGCACGGAGACGCGTAGGTCGAATACCTGGCATTGTTAAACTTCATTACTAACAACCCTTAGATGTGACTTTAATAAATGTAGTTTCTTGTATTGGAAACCCCGCCTTCGTGTTGTTCCTCCCGGATGGGCGTGCAGCAAGGCAACCCTACCACAAGGTGAAGGGGTGAACGCTGCATGTTTTTCTCGATTTTTTTTCGTCTGGAACTGATATTTCGTGCGAAAAAATACTAACTCGTGTTTAGTGTGTTTTGAATATCTATGAATAATTCAAACAGGTGTTTACAAAAGTAGAACAATTGTTGCACCTACACTTTATATGGCCTTCTGTAAAAAAAAAAAAAAAAAAAAATATTAAAGGATCGGCAAATCATCTTTCCATTTCAATTGTGCGCATACCCATTCGCTGTTCGCCGGTTCGGGGCTTCGTTAAAGATAGTTTGTCCTAAAGGCCATTTAATACCTTTGAAAAAGGGTTATAGTAAACATTTTCAAAGAGGAGACACGTAGGCGACGACACAGACGGGACAGATTGTCCCGTCTGTGCCGTCCCCTATGTGTTTCCTATTTCTAAATGTTTACAATAGTCGCCCACATGCTCAAATAGTAGAGGGATATGGGTTTCATGCTTTAGGCTGAGCAGCAAGGGTAAAATTACGAGAAATAATGAAGCGTGAGACCTCGCTGTTCCACGCAATGTAATGGAGACATTCGCACGCTGCGCTATGAGACACCATTTTGTGACCATGCAGTCAAAACTATCCTCGGCAAAACGCGAACACTAAACTTTTTGCTGACTACACACGATATACAAACCCCATACGTTGGAAAGCACATTTTAATCGTGTTTTAAGTTCAGTAAGAGTTCATTAGAATTACATCTTAAGTGTGCACACATCAGCGCCCGTGCTTGGTCGGTTGAAGAAGCATGCTAACCTATAGCAGGAGCGCAAGTCTACAATCGAAGCAAACTAAACAGATAATAAAGTTGACTTTCTATACGAAGCGTTGTTATGTATCTGGGAGCGCTGAAGGAGAGAGCGCCCGAGAACATCCTGCCGGGGGCCCAAACGCACAATCGTGCTTTCAAGCATCGAGCGAGTCGGGATCGTCGCTGAAGGTTGCATGCCCAAACAGAACGTCTTCCGGGAACCACGAGACGACTTGGGACTACCAGCCCTCGTAAGGAGAGACATCGGCGTACGCGTGTAATTTCGTGTGTCCGCGTTGTGCTTTAATCGACTCGTTGCATCAGACCCTGCGGAGGACGAAAGCGCGGCTAACAGCGCACGGCAATAGCGGCTTCGGGTTGCATCATCTTCACCACGCCGAAAGAACAGTGTGCGATCGATTGAGTCAGCCGAGACCGCGCCGCGATCACCCTTTGGACGTTCGGACTCTAGGGAAGGCTCGTCTCTCGCTCGGCGGGCCTTCTCGCCCTCGGAGGGTTATATAACGGGGGTTTAAAGAGCCCCAAAGGGAGGGTATTGAACTTTCGACTTCACGCTTGTGCATACACCGCACGGAGGAGTTTTACCTTAGCACTCATACTTCATGACTGCTTCTTCGGGGCCGTATACGATCAGCAAGTTACAGCCCCGAGATTCCTCGTTCCGCACCTGAGAACTGCCGCCTCGAAGTCGCAACAACGTGAATTTCAGCATACACCCAAAGTAAACTATATGAACTAATTGTTTCATAAAAGTGCTGACATGTACTCAGGGACACATAGATCTGGCATTTCAAGGACAAAGAATATTTCGCATGAGCAGAGCTAACTTCGACCCGCGCTAGAGCCTATACGAGGTGTTTTTTTTCTTTTTTTTAATATTAACATACCTGTTTTAAAAAATTCGTGAAAGCTACACTTGTGGTTTGTGCAGGTGAGTTATACGGCCAGGAGGGCAGTCGGCTAAGGAAGTAACATTTTTTAATTAAATCTTTATTTAGTGATAATAGACATCTTCTTCCAAGTATACTTTCTGATCGTCGTCGAGAACCCCAAAATCAATCCATTATTACAAATACTTCGAATGTGTGGGAAGCGTATTGCTCTACAGGTACCCCTCGTGCAACACCTACCAGGCTGGGGCTATGACAAGAAACGGAAATATCATAGGTTCGAGTAGTCGCACCGGTAGCGTTATTCACTTAGAGGTTTTCGATTACGCTCAGCAAGTTTCTAATTGCAACCATATGTCTCTTTTCACTAATCAAACAGTTAATTACTAAATGTTGCCTTATTAGGCAAAATTTAGTAATTTTGCCTAATACTATCCCCCTGGTCGTGTAACTCACCTGCACAAAACTCATGAGTGTAGCTTACAAGGTTTATTTGTTAAAAAAAAAAAAAATCTGTTAAAAGTAAACGACCAGTTCGCGCTTTCCACTTTTGCTTCGCTTCCTCCTCTCTCCCCTTCTACCCTGTCCACCGTTGTCTGTTTCCTCCTCCCCCATAGTAAGGAGGATATTGTGCCTTGCAGAATCTTGGGTCTGGTTGTCGGCCTTTAAGCTTTAATAAGCTGCACTTCAGAGTCACGACACTTCGAACATCTCGTTGTTTAGAATCCTTGCTGCCATTTATCTATAACTATATATATATATATATATATATATATATATATATATATATATATATATATATATATATATATATATATATATATAACTAATAATATCGCCTAAGCTTTTCAACATAGTATGTAAACCTCAGAAAGCGCACGTTAAACTCGTGACCACCGCCATTTGCGCCCGCTCTGGACTGAGTACCCAGAGGGTGGCATCCGCAAAGAAAATCGGACAATGAAGAGCCGACCCATTGGGCCTAGCAAATTCTGTGACTATACCTTTGTCTTAATTTACAGAGAATGATTATATCGTTTTTATTCGGATAACCAATCAACTTCATAAAAAGAAAGGTCATTCGCAGAGTTATTGTATTTTCAAAGACCGGAAAGCGCGCGAATTCCAGCAATCGACTTTCTACTGGCTACAGTGGGCAGTCCCCACTTGGGGCGTCACGGACCGGGGGGCCTCAATAGCCCTACTCCGGGAGGATGTTGCACCTCCGCAGCTTAGGGGGAGGGGGGATTATATTTTCGTTCTAACGGGCACGTGATTTCTGCTGTGTGGTGTACTGCGCGAACAATTTCGGACTGAAGTGTTCATCGAACAGCGTTCTTCGAATGAGAGGGCTGTTGAGCTAACAATAGACGCAAGCTTGATGCGCCGAGGTGTTCTGGTGTCTAATGAAAAATTCTTGTTTGCACTCTTTGAGAAACGAATGAAAAATTATCGTTTGCACTATAGCCCCAGAGCTATTCGAGATGAGTAACGTTTGCAATTTCATGTGGGCTTTAGGAAAGGAACTTTTGAGGAAACCGTTCTCGACATCTTCGATATCGTCGAGCGCCGCCCGGTGTGCAATGATATACAATACAATACATTTTAACGCGCAGCGTTAATTAAGGAGCTCATTTTGGTGGGAAAATCCTGATTGGTCGATAGGGTCATGACGTCACAGCCACATGACCTCACACACGAAGTGCAAACAACCCACAACGCTCACGTGAAACGTGACGTCACGCGTGAAATGAAATTGATTAAAGACATGACATATTACGCGAATTAAAAGTCAACGCATGTCTCAAATTATTTCTGAAATGTTTGCATATGTTTCGCTGTCGCGTTCTACTCTTAAAGGCGAAATTTAAGCGTCCTCGAAGTTCTTATTACGTTTTTGTACATTGTACTGTTTAATTCACACCAAAGCCAGGGAGGCTTATGCATGGCACATGTGGGACACAAGTTTGTCGAGTGGCTGCCAAAAATACGTCTTAGCTTCAATCATGAAGGAGCGTTTTCACTTGTATGAGTATGATTCACTGTGCGTGTACTTTAGTTGTTACGTGTAAGGTTACTGTTGGGGCCCCGGGTAATATAAATATGCACCAATATAAAAAAAAAACACGCGTGACGCCCAAGGGCTACGTCTGCTAAAAAGAGTTACGCAGAACTATTATTAACAGTCGAGAAACTGTTCGTGTGAGTGGCTAATGAGGAATTTCCTTGGCGGATATAAACTGTTTAAGAGCGCTTTTTACAGCGCTAGCTCTTAGTGCAGCTTCCGAGCGAAATCTGGCCCTATCCGTAGCAAAAAAACTACGTCATCACGAGGAGAGAGCCCCCAAGATCTGAAAGAACCGAAATAGCGATTGCCGTGGCGACAGAAACTGATCAGCCAATCGCCTTGTGAAGTTTCGGTAGTTATTATGTTCGTATATGTTTGTGTCCTGCTCGCAGTCAGGGAAGGCCACGGCCATACTTTCCCCAGGATCCTGTGACACCAAGGAAACCCGAACCAGGTACCCACCGCTCATAAAGTTGTACACGATGGGATTGATGGCCGAGTTGAAGTAGCACAGCCAGTGCGAGAGCAGCGACGCCACGCTCATCAGCGGCGTCTGCGGCAGCTCGGTCGTGTAGCGAAGCAGGTTTAGCGTGTGCACGGGCAGGTAGCACAACCCGAACAGCGTCACCACCGCGATTAACATCTTGGCCGCCTTCCTCCGAGCAACGTTCTGCGGCGGCGGCGTCGACGCACTCATGGAACCGACCTCGTGCAGGGCTGGCATCCTCCAGAGCACCCGAGCCATCTGGTAGTAGACGGCCGACATGAGCGCGAACGGCGCCACGTACAGGAGGATGACCAGGCAGAGCTGGTAGGCGCTCGTGTAGCCGGGCGGCCAGGTGTACGTGCAATCGGTGAGGTAGAGGGTGCCCGGGACGGGGCCTTTGCGGGTGTCCAGGACGACCAGTTCGGGGACCATCATCAGGCAGGACGCCAGCCAGATGACGGCGATGGCCAGCCGCGGCGGAGAGCCGGGGGAGCGAAGCGGACGGCAGATGGCGCGCCAGCGGTCCACCGAGATGAAGGTGAGCGTCAGGACTGACACGGACACCGAGACGCACTGGTAGGGAGGGTGGTGCAGGGAGAGAAAGGGAAGAGAGTAGAAGTAGTGGGTTAGTAAAGCATCGCGAAGATATGCGCAGTGCCCTAACTGTGGTCATATGGTCAAATAGTCACAGACTACATAACATATGTTTTTGTTATCGCAAACATTTTGGGAAGGCGTAATATATCTAGTACTAAATTACACAAAGAAAAAAACAACATTGTGGCATGAAAAAGAAGACCATCAGAGTTAGTCATTTGTTGGTGCGATTTGAAGAAATGCTGGTAACCTATATATCTTTCCACAGTATCTCTAGGTCTTAATAACTTAGTGAAACACACTATATCATTCTAAGTACTGAAGAAGTCGTTCCTTAATTAGAAAGATCTAGAGGCCATTTGAAATGTGCCCGACACAGAACTGTTCGATCATTTATGGTTGAAATGTAATATCCTAACCCTACACTCTTAAACAAATGGTCAATATAGTCCTCCCTATAGGAAGACTATTCAGTTCATTCAGAAATGAAGAAACTTTCCTCCCTCAAAGCAGGGGAGTAAAGTTTCTCCGTCGTCTGCATCTCATTATGGCGGCCCCGATTCGAGCGACTGGATCTCAATAAGGCTTAACGCGGACGCTACACCTGTTGCCCGGGGCGAGAGGAGCAGAAAAAGAAAGCGTAACACGAGCTTTCCGCGAACTGTATTTATTGCATAAGCCAGCCTCCCGCGCAGGTAAAGCAGCTTCCGTTTCGAAAGCAGTCATTCAGTCTTCTCGTGGTCAGCACTACTGCGCTGTTAGACGGAAACAACCGTTGCCCAGTCACTTCGCGCTCTTTATGTCTTACCTTTGCTATTCTTCGAGCGCCAGGATTTTGTTTCGGGGCGGGGGGGGGGGGGGGGGGGGGGGGAGGGGAGGGCGCCCATGACAAGATACTGTATGAGGGAGAGGGCGAGAGGAGGTCCCAGCAAAATAGACGATTTCGGGGGAAGGCGCCCCCCCCTCCACCCCCTCCCTTTGGCTACGTGCCTGCTTGGAGCCACAATTACTTCGTTAGCACCGCACATCACGGAGGAGTGACAAACCATTCGCGAAACCAAAAGCCGCTCTAAAAAAGCAAATTCGAAGCAGCCTCTTTGATCGCTGCCGCACGGTATCCACAAAATATCGCGAAGCGTGAAAGAAGGTTTATCGCTCGCCACTAGATGGCAGGGTCATGTAGAATATTTGCAAGTAGCTGGCTAGGTTGTGTTAGGTACCGCACATGTCCTGGCTCACAAAAATATTTATATTTGCTCACGCGACCATTGACATTGGGGCACCTTCATCATACACACATGCACGTACATCATGCGGACCACAAGCATCAGCTGTACACCTTAAACGATATCACACATACGCAGCACATACAAACGTCAACGTGAGCGTAAGTACACCGCCGCGGTTACTAATTCCTAACTCTGCGCTTCCGCCTTTTATACTCGTCATTTTTAAGGTACGGATTTTCTTGATGAGCACCTAAGCAAGAAATAATATTCCCAGAAATCTTGAATGTTTCTCTGTAACATCATATCTCCGAAGGTATTTTCAACGACTCAGGGGATGAATCTCTTAGTAAAGGGTAAACGCGAATACCTTAACTTCCGAGCGAAATTTCAAGGGCTCAGGGGAAGAACCTCTTCGTAAAAAGTAAATGCTCATGCCGTAATTACTTGCGAAAGCCTATAAAATAAGCCGCTCCACTCTGGTTCCAAGCAATGTGCTTGCTTCTCCGCAAGGGGCGCCAGTAGAATGGTGTGAACAACGCCATTTTTTTCTATCTTAGTCTTTGTGTTTTTGCGTTGTTCCCGTGCGGCCGCAATTGTTCCCTTTCTCCAGGGATTGTTACCGCAATTGTCGTCTTGAATTAACCCATGTAGACATCCCCGAGATCCCTGAGGGCACATTCGCTCTCGGAGAGGACATCGCAGACGACAGTCAAATTGGTCACTCTGTGATATGAGCTACGGTTCAGGCCAGCGTTCCATCATGACTATCCGCGGGTCAACCGATCGCACCGTAATCTCTCAAGCAGTTTTAAACTATTAAGCGTAAAGCAAAATGCCAACCTAAGACAGTTTATGTCAGCTTATCTTACTGTTATACCCCTGACCTTCGAACACACGGTCACATCGGCGTCAATTCCAGCCTTCTTTCACAACGTACAACACTACCATCGCGACGTTGCTGTTGTGCAGATAACAAGCACAAATACAAAAAAAAAACACGCCGAATTCCGGTTGGCATTTGGCATCGTAAAACAGAACCGAACTCAGCCCAGAAGACACGCAGGCCCCCGGCAGCAAGACCTGCCTGTCTTGGACGCAGTTTCCGCGGTTTTCATGACGTCGTCAACGTCGACACGCAGTTCCGCAATCTGGAGACGGCCATCTTAGCCCTGTGTACGTAATGCTGCTGGCACTGCTTCGAAACCTGGCTGCTTCTAACGGATTCGTTTGTTCGTTTGACAAAATGGGCGGTAAAAACGCCAATGCAGCTGAGGTGCCCTGCATGTTTAAACTCGGAGACGGAATTATACGCGGCCTTCGCTGTCGCTAAAGCTGAATCAACTCAACAACGTTTATTGTTCAGAAAGGAAGCTTGGGAGTGTTGGTAAGGCATGATTATTTTGAAACGTACAGTGAAACAGACGGGACGGAAAAAAAAGAAGACAAACGATCGCTGAACTTACAACTGAAGTTTTAATCGTCAAGACACAGCCTATATACGCGACCAAACAAAGGAAGCACACACAGCCAATGACTCCCCACTGAATGACTCTCGCACTATCATCGCGCATGCTCTCGTCGTGAAAGCAAATCTAATTCTTTAGCCGACAAAAGAACCGACTGGGCGCTGACACACTCTTCCCCCAAGCGCGCTATCTCCGTGATATCTCTGTTCAAAGCATTGGCATTTGTTCCAAGGATGGTGCATTTTTTTTTTAATTCCGCGTCACACCCACAGTTACAAAATGAATTCCCAAGTGTCCTGATACTATCCTGTTTACATTGTAACAACGTTTATTAAACAACACGCGACGTGCTCAAAAAAGAGAACCGAAAGAAGATGGAGAGGAAGGGCGGAACCCCGTCTGCCTGGAAGAGCAAAACGTCTCGGTTCACCCTTCTTCTCGTGCCCGCATGGCGGACCGTGAATAGAAGGGAGGAAAAGACCCCGTTGCTACCTTTTTCCTCCTTTATTTCTCTTAGAACGTAGGCATGGCAAAAGATTCTTCCTGACGTCCAAATATCCGCCTCACTCGAAGTGGATTTTCTGAATATAGTTCGACAGGTCCTTCAAGAACGAATCTATGCCGCTTTTAGTGAACCTCTATCTATAGGCAAACGAGAGTTTTAAACCCTATTTCTCTAAGAGCGAGCTAAAGAAAAGCTACAAGTGCAGGCGCCACGCTTTCAGCTGGCGTGCTACTCTAACACCCCGCATACCCGCGAGCTGCTCAAATGGAAGTGTATGGCCGTTCTGATGGTACAAATGGTTCGACCAGGTGGCCTGCATGTTAAATAATCTCTGACCATTTTCACCGCAACGCGATCAAGTGCTAGCAGGCCACACGTTGGGCGCCAGTTTTGGGTTTACCTTGCTGCCACCCGCCTCTGAAAATGACTCAACGGACTGGTTCAGCACGCAGTCATTCATTGACTGTCATGGTCACCCGCGACTAACACAAATCTCCGCGCACACTTCTGCACCGGTCTTTTATTAGCGATGGACTTTTATAAGCGTCGCTTCAGCATATTTCAAGGGTACCGCGATTTTGAAACGCCTAGAGGTACCGCTTTATGTCGTCAGAGTGGGAAATGTTTCCGGCTCACACGAGGCCACTATTCCCGACCCGTACTGGAGGGGATCGTCCTAGATTGTTGAACTTCCGACACTTAACGTCAAAGTTGGCAATGATGTTGAACGTCATGCAGCAGCCTTAGTTATGGCGGGAACAAGTTCCCCTGCTCAACGTCGAATGTGTTCTGTTGTCGAAATCGGTTTCCTAAAAATGACAAAAAAAAAACACATTTCAAGAAGAGCAGGAAAAGATACAACTTTGCAAAGTTGCTGGGCAAAAGTAGGGAAGGTTATTCCTGGCAAGGGAGATACCATACACCTTTACTCTGGACAAGAAAGTATTGTTCTACTTTTATCAGCTGTCGCCAGATAAGATCTTGAAACAGGCGGTACTGCCTAAAGTTCTGCGAGCTCAGGCATTAAACCTTTAGGTCTTGAGGCAGGACCTCAAGACATAAAGAAGATCATCGACCGTATCCTTGAAGCATTTTATTGGTCAGGCGTACATAACTAGGTCTGAAAATTTGTAAAGTCATGCAATGTCTGCCAGAAGACCTTTCCTAAGGGTAAGATGGGCAAGGTGCCGCTTGGTCGTATCCCATAGATTGACACGCCGCTACATTCTCACGTTGGTCGACTTTGCCACACGTTATCCGGACTCTGTATCACTGCCGTCAATAGACTCTTCCACATTTGCAGAAGTACTCGTGGATATATTCTCCCGGGTAGGATTTCCTCTCGAAATTCTCTGAGATCGAGGCACATGTTTTACCTCTAACCTAATGAAAGAGGTCAACGACCTGTTGGCAGTCAAACATCTCAGCACACCTTTCTACCATCCGATTTGCAATGGGATGGTTGAGTGATTCAACGGCACCCTAAAACTAATATTACAAAAACTAAGTCATGAGCAGCCCAGGTCTTGGGATAGGTACCTCGCACCACTTTTGTTTGAGTTCTGAAGTCACGGGATGTCAAGAGTGAGTTCGGGCACCGGACAGGCGCCTCTGATACCTGCGTAGGAGCTGTTCTGCTACAGGAGCACGGTGGACTCTTTTATCCAATATCGTACGCTAGCAGGAAAATCTTGCCGCGCGAAGCACGGTACTTCACTGTGGAACGCGAATGCTTAGCGATGGTTTGAGGCATAGAAACGTTCCACATTTTGCTTAAAGGGGTCATGAAACGATTTTCCTACTTCTTGCAATGCTCCTTAGTTTTAATCCTCAACTCAAATGTAAATTGTGAAATCACGTCGTCGTGACATTCTTCGGCACCGGTGCGATGACTCCTAGCTTCCACCGTGCTTTTTATGCACACCATAGAACTTGTCCTTCCCCAGTGACGATAAGTTCCGTCAAGGCACTCATTGGCCACGAACACGAATCCGAATATTCGTCGACGGATTTATTGTTGACGAGCGCATACGTCCGACTGACGCAGTTCTCGTGTCCAAAGCGTGAGCTGGGCTCGGCTGACGTCAGGTTGAAACCGCTGACGCGCTTTGGGAATCGCGGATGTATCATAGTGAAAAGGCGGAGAGCTTTCGAAGGAAAGAAGGTACAAAATAGTCCGCTATATTTTCAAATGTTCGTACCGAAAAGCTGGCTGTTGTTCTACCCTCTTTCTTTCGGCCAACTAAACGATATGCGATTACTAAAGTCCCAATTTGAAATCATTTATCCCAGCCCAAAATTCGTTTCATGGCCCCTTTAATGAAAATTCGTTCGTGGTTCAAACAGACCACCAACCTTTTACAGTATCTAACTCAGCCCAAACACCTCAAGGTTAGAGTTTTGCGGTGGAGTCTAGCCTTACAGGAATATGTCTTTCGAGTGCAGCACGTCAAGGGCTCAGAAAATGTGGGGGCAGATTATATGAGCCGCTTTTAATCAGCCTTCGTACGAGTGTAGTTTTGTTTGTGTGTCTTTATTGTTTTTTTCTTCCTTTGAGCTGATGGCTATTTATTTTATAGCGCGAATCTCGCGCAGTTCGCCTAATCTTCGCTAAGAAAAAAAAAAAAAAAAAAAAAAAAAACTAGGTGAAAGGGGACTTGCGAATAGACCGATCTCACCAGCCAGTTCGACTACGCCACCGCTGCCGCAATGCATCGAGGGAACTTTAGTCTTTCTGCACGTGCGACAACCTCGCTGGAGCTGTGCGCGTGCAGGGCACGAACAGTCTCGTGCACTGTCGATTGCCTCCTGTGAACTAAAGTTATGGCGACCTCGCGCTGTGTGTGAGCGGGTGCCAGGTCATGTTTGTGCCGTGTAGTGCCACGCGACGAAAAGGGTGAAAGGCGCCACGCGCCCTGCAACGAAATTGAGAAAAAAGGAAGAGAAAGAAAAAAAAAGGCTGGGAACGAAAAAAATGGAGTGTATTCGAGCGGGCAGACCTTGGGGTGTGGAAGAGAACCGCCGGGCGTCCAGACCCGGGTTCTGCGAGACTTCCCCCGAGCCTTCCCCGTCGCTTACGAAGGTTTCTTCGCGTGAAGCGGCTGCCTAAAGATCCAGCGCAACCAAGCCGCAAGTGCGCCTTCCCTTCGAGCTCACCCTTCGTTTCTGACGAACCAGACTTGTTACGACATCCGAACGCCACACAACAAGAACTGATAAGTGGTCATTCGAACTTTAACTCGTCTTTTTTTTATTGCTTCAACGGCTGCGATCTTATATATTTAATTAGTGTGTTATCATTCTACCATTTTATTTTCTAATAGAACGTCATTTTTTACTTCAGACAGTCTCGTTTTTCTTAAATTTTGAAAGTAATTCACGTACTCGTTACACACGATTCTTTACATATATCTTAGATATGGCACATATGGCACATACTTCATCCGTTAATGATTTTTTTATTTATCTTCTATTCGCTTTTATTTGCTAGTCCCTTAGCTCTCTGGAAGTGTCAAATGTATGCAGCGCTAATTTACCAAAAAAAAAGAAAAAAAAAAAAGAATGCAGTTATTTCTAGTGCCTGCGTGAAATTGACGCGCGCGTGACAGCGACTCTCCACGCTCGACGGCCACGACGTCATTTAGTTTCTCGGCGATGTGCCGAATGAAAGCTGTGCACTCAATGTCACAACAATACATCGTCTTCGTAGCCACTGGACCGCACCGAACACCACAAAATGCCGACTGAATAACACAATAGGCGGAACTTCGGGGAGATGCTGCCCTTTAAAAACGTGAAACTATACCCGAACCGGAAGGGATATTGAGCCCGTGTCACGGCTGCCGTAAGTGCCCGAAATACAATGTTCTCATACCCGTGACATGACATTTGTGTGATCGGCGAATCAGCTCGCAATCTGTCGCGCGTGGAATGCGCTACGCCCGGAGTGTCGCGCGCTGATTGGCCGTCCGCTCAAATATCATTCATTGTAAATGGCATTCGAGTTGCCCATGTGGCACGGGTATAAGTCAGACCGAGACACGGGTGATTAAAACATAGAGAGTTGAAAGCCAGTTGACAGTTGATCTTAAAAGGCCTCTGACACGCCAAAAAAAAATTTTTTTTTTCATGCTAGGCGTTGAAATGGCATATCAGGACATTACAAAAAAAATGTTTCACTATTAGCGGTGAGAAGTTTTGGTGGCGCCCTCCTGTGGTTCCCCTTTGTGACGTCATTACCTTGCAAACAACAAGTTCGATGGTGTTTGTTATTAGCATGGTGGAAGCTTGAAATCATTGCGCTCTCAAAGGAACACTGCCAACACCGTCAAAATTAAAGTTCTTTCATTCCTCTTATTTCCGTCGATGAAAATCCCCTTTCCGACGTCATAGTCAGCGTTCGGCCAATCGTGGAAGGCCGACCACAGCGACGCTTTCGGTCGCGCACGGGGCTAATAGAGTTGCGTAGTTTTTTTATAAAAAATAGAAAGACGAGGCCCAATTCAAAGTTCCCGCCGTGCACTGTGACGTAACAGTGTACCGCAAGGTGTTGGGGCGGTCAGAAGGGAGGCATCGACCTATGTCACTAAAAGTGGGTTCCCCGGAAGTCACGTGAGTTTCACTCCTCGTGCTCTCCGCGACCATGCCTAAGACTTTTTTTTTTTCCTTTTTTTTATTCTGCTCTTCGGACGAGCGATCGTAGAAAATGAAGTTTCAGTTCCACTAGCTCTTTATCTCTGCACCGTTGGTTAGTTTGCGTGCTGTAAAATTTGAGGACGAAGAGTCAGTGGATCGACGTTATGGAGGGTCAATGATGAAAGGGTTGCGAGTACAAGCCAGTGTACGAGTGCATGCCGTCAGTCCGATGATACAGGGATATACTGGGCGCAAAACAAGCTATCAAGTTTTGAAAAAAAAAAATTTAGAACGCTCGCAGAAATTAGGATTGCTAGCATACGACACGCCCGATCTCATTGCTGAAGGTTCAGACACCGAGGTCGTTGAATCATCGGATACACTCCAGGCTGAAGATGCCTGCCGTCTAAAGTATACGAACTGGTGAGTGTACCAAGCACAAGTAAACGTCGAGCACAAAGTACGTATTTTGTCTAGTACATGAGTAGAACTTGTTTACTAGGTGCACATGCGGCCGATGTATGTCTCTCAGAAATGCATGCAGTGTGATCTCTTCTTCAGTTACTGAAATACCGGGACAGTCCTTCACATAGAACCTTCTAGGCATTGTAGTTGATCACGTCAATTCACTGACTCCGCTTCTTCTACCTTTACAGTAACATTAAGCGATGAAAAACAAATAAAAGAAACATTGTCTGCTTGGATCGCTCGTGGAGGTGCGGAGAATAACAAAAATATTTAAAAAAAAATATTACACGCGCTCGCGGTAAGCACGAGGAGGGATACAACTCATGTGACTTCCGGCGATGCCTCTCTTCTGACCGCCCCGACACCTTGCGGTACACTGTTACGTCACAGTGCACGGCGGAAACTTTGTATTGGGCCTCATATTTTTTTTTATAAAAAAACTACGCAACTTCTAGTGAAACAATTTTTTTGCAATGTCCTGATATGCCATTTTAACGCCTAGCATGAAAAAAAAAATTTGTTTTTTTTGGCGTGTCAGAGGCTCTTTAACAAACTACCCTTCTCTGACGAAAGGAGAATGGCCATAAAACGGTGTAGAAAACGCAGCCTCATGTAATACTTCGTTTCACCTTATGTGCGAGCGAAGGCAAAGCTGGAAGCGCGAGCACGAAAGCTCCGTGCGTTCAGGCTTTGCTCGAGCGCGCGAGCTGGGGAGAAACGCAAAAAGCGCTGGTATCGCGCTTCTAGCTTTGGCTTCGCTCGCAGATAAGGTGAAACGAAGTATAGTGTTTTCCACGAACATTTTCTTCTGTATTTTGTAATCATGTTTGTCACGTGCAATGCACGTGCGTATATTTTTTTTCTTTTGATCGTGTGCTTTTTCGCTTTGGCACGTGGCGTTCGTACCTCGTCTTCTTCAGAGCAGAGATAAACCTCGGAGCCGTTCAGCCACCACCAGACACCTGTCTTACTCGCGACGGGTTCAGCCACGCCGTAACAGTGGCGACGAGTTTCAACCACATAAACCAAGAGGCGGGGGATGAACAGACAACGGCAGCGACGGTACCTGGTGACGCAGGGTTTCCAAGGATAACCGGCAACGCTCCAAGCATGGCCCACCATCTGCCGCAATTTGACGGCGACCAAGATAAGTGGAACGCTTACCTCGTGAAGATAGAATCATATTTTGAATGCAACGAGGTGGTGGATGATGCTAAGAAAAGGGCTCTGCAGGTGTCAGCGCTAGGAACAAGTACGATACAAGTGCTTTGCGGAAGGGTGGCGCCCAGGAAGCCAAATTCGCTAACGTACGACGAAGCGGTCCGTGCTCTGAGCGATTACTACGACCCGAAACGAAATGAGATTTTGGAGAGTTTCAAGTTCTTCAATCGATACCAAGAGGAAGGAGAATCAGTGCACGCATTCATCGTGGAAAGAAGAAGAATTGCTAATAACTGCAACTTCGGGACGACATTGGACAGGATGTTACGTTTGCGGCCTCAGATAAAAGAATCTGCAGAAACAGTTTCTGGCCAAACGAGAGCTGAGCTTTCAGGACGCCGAAGCATTAGCCGTGGAAGCAGAAAATGCAGAAGCCGACGCACAAAGAATGTCGCGGGAAAGTGGGCCATCCGAAGTACAGGGTGTCAAAAAATAATTACACATTCTTTTATACCGCAAAAATAAACTAGGCATCGACGAACGCTCATTCTCCGCCCAAAGGTAGTGCTAGAGGTCACAACCAGATGCCAAAGTTTCAGCCCGATCCGATACCTTGTTAAAAGTTATAAGTGATTTTCTGAAAAGTTCAATGGGAAAATGGAGCCGTTTTTTGCTCGTTTTCGGTTTCTGGTGCCATAGAGCTCCATGTATTCGAAAACTCCGTCGGCCGCCATTTTCCCATTGAAATTTTCCCAAAAATTACTTATAACTTTTGAATAAGGTATCGGATCGGGCTGAAACATTGGCATCTGGTTGTGACCTCTAGCGTTACCTTTGGGCGGAGAATGAGCGTTCGGCGATGCCTAGTTTATTTTTGCGGTAAAAAAAGAATGTGTAAATTTTTTTGTGACACCCTGTACACACACTGAAGGGTCAGCAGAGGATGCCTCCCGCTGTCAGGACATCGCTGCATTCACCAGTAGGCTGCGAACGCTGCGGTAACGCCAATCTCAGCAGTAGCAACTGTAAATGGCAGAAAGCAAAATGTTTCCACTGTGGCAAGCAAGGGCATTTGGCTCGCAAGTGTCGTAACCCTAAGAGCGAAAGGGGACAAAACAACCAACTACGAGCAGTAGAGTCCCTGGACGAAGATGACGACAGCCTGACCACACAGATTTGGAATCTGGTAACCCTAAAAGAAAAATATTCTGCCGCCAGTGCGACGCACGTTCACGTGGGGTGGTATTGATCTGGTCATTGAAACTGACAAGGGGTCACCTGCGTGCGTCATAACAAGAAAAATGCACGAAAGGCATCGCAAAACTTGGCCAAGACTTCAATTCCTCAAGTGAAGTTGGGTTGCTACATGGGTTCGATTCCAGTTATCGGAGAGTTAACCATGCAAGTGGTATGCCAGTCGACGACCATACAGGCTACATTGATCGTCGTGGATTGCCATGGTCCATGTTTGTGCGGAAAAGACTTGATTCAGAAATTGAATCAACGTGACGTTCCTGTTTTGAGCCTGACAGCAATCCCGAAATCTTCCTGTGGCCAGCAGCAAGGTCTCCAGACTCTACTGGACGAGTACGAAGACCTCTTCTCTCCAGAGCTTAGACACATTCAGGAACCACCTGCGCATCTGTACCTCAAGGATGGAGCAACTCGAAAGTTTTGCAAGGCAAGATCCATTCCCTTTTGCGTTACGAGAGAAAGTATCCCTGGAGCTGGATAGGCTAGGACAGGCCGGTATTATTTCACCAGTTGCATACTCTGAATGGGCTAGGCCCATTGTGCCGGTTCCAAAAAAAGATGGGACCGTACGCATTTGTGGAGATTTTAAGGAGACACTAAATCCTGTTTGTCCGTTAGAACAGTACCCGCTGCCGGTTATCGAGAACGTGTTCGCTTGCCTGAATGGCGGCGAACGTTTCAGCACACTGGACTTGCGGGTTGCGTATAACCAAGTGCCTCCCGATGAGGAATCGCGGCAGCTTGCGGTTAGCAACACGCATCGTGGTCTCTTTTGCTATAACCGATTACCATTTGGAATAGCCTCAGTGACCGCTATCTTTCAAAGCAAGATAGAATGTGTCCTCCAAGGTCTTCCAGATGTGCAAGCCTACTTGGATGACGTCATACTTTCGGAGTAAACTTGTAACGATGGAACAAAACCGAGATGTATTTTGCAGCGATTCCGAGAGCACGGGGTGAAGTTGCGCAAGAACACGTTCAGATTCAGGCAGGAATCGGTCACCTACCTTGGCCATCAGATTGACGGAGAGGTACTGCACCCAACAGAAAAGAACCTTGAGGACATCGCTGGGGCTCCGTGTCCGACAAACGTGAGTGAACTGCGCTCATTTATCGGCATGGTGACCTCCTATAACAGATTTCTACCACAAATGTCCACACTGCTACCGCCGCTGCATCAACATTTTGACCCGGCGAAAGAACTGCACATGGAGCGTGACGCATCACCGTAGGGTGTTGGGGCCGTGTTGTTTCACCGTGTAGGAAAGGAGGGTAGGCCGATCGGTTTCCGCTCACGTACCTTAACTGCTGCGGAAAAAAAATGACTCCCAGTTGGAACGCGAGGCACTCGCTCTCATTTTTGGTGTGACCAAGTTCCGCGATTACCTTTTGGGTGGAGAGTTTACCTTGGTCACCGACCACCAGCTACCCTGGGATTGCTAAAGCCAGGCCTGCCGACCCCGCAATGGATGCTGCAAGGATCCAGCGTTGGGCACTGCTGCTTGGGGGCTATCAGTACAAACTGGACTACAAGCCTGGTAAATTGATGTTCAACGCAGTCGCCTTAAGCCGGTTATCGCTACCGACGTCTAAGGAATCATGCAGCTCAATGGAGCTTCCGGAGTATGTCTTACCACTGCATAATTTTGACGAAGGGACCGTAATCACCAGAGAGCTTAAAGGCCTGACTGCCGGCGACGACCTGCTCCTAAAAGTTTAAAGATATATCCTAGATATATCTTTAAACCAACGAGCCGAAAGCACCTAGAAGTCGAGTTACAACCATTCTATGACAAGAAGCTCGAGCTCTCAGTAGCACAGGACCTGGTGTTTTGGGGTCACCGGGTCATGATTCCAGCAAAGGCGATGGAACGACTGCTAAGCCTGCTTCATGAAACCCATCAGGAAGCGTCCTCAATGAAAGCGGTCGTGCGGTCAAAGTTCTGGTGGCCTGGTCTTGACAAGGCAATTGAAAGCCAGGCGGCAGTTTGCAGGGAATATGTTCAAGCTATGCCTATGCCAAGTGCGAAAGAGCCAGTTAATTGGCCCGAGACCAGGGAAGATTGGTCAAGAATACACATTGATTTTGCTAGGCCAATAAAGGAAAAAATGGTACTAATTGTCGTCGATTCACACAGCAAATGGATCGAAGCCGTACGATTGTCCTACGCGACCGCTCAATCAACGATGGCAACGTTACGCATGTTGTTCAGTCGCTTTGGAATTCCGCGCACGTGGGCGCACGTTAGTGTCAGAGAACAGAACCCAGTTCACAAGTCAGGAGTTAAAGACGTTTGTCACGATGAACAATATTTCGCATCTTCGAACCGCCCCCTTCCACCCGCAATCCAACGGTCTGGCAGAAAGGGCCGTGCGCACAGTTAAAGAGGGGATTAAGAAGATGCGAGGTGAGAACTTTAAAACTAACATTGTTCGGATTTTGTTCAATTACAGAGGAACGCCACAAGCCTCCGGAAGATCCCCGTTGGAAGTCCTGCTGCGCAATTAAATTCGCTCGAGGATCGACACCTGCTTTCCATCGGTTGCACCTGACGCTAGGAATGACGACCCCGGATGGAATTTCGCTCCTGGGGATCTTGTGTATTTTCGCAATTACGGGGATGGGGACAACTGGACGCCTGGTCAAGTCAAGTCCACCTCTGGGTCGCGAATGCTCAATGTCTCAACGCCATCAAAGGTGGTACATCGCCACGCTGACCAAGTACGGAGAAGGATACCGGAAGAGGATCACCTGCTAGACCAGCAGGCCGGTACGCGGCCTCAGACAACATCATCACCCTCGGCGATCACAAACAATGAAAGCCACGATCCAAACGCGCCGACGGCGATCCCAGTGGAACTCCAGGAAGAAGAGACGTTGCGGCGTTCAAGCAGGACCCGAAAGCCCTTCGACAGGTTCCACTTCTAAAGAAGACAGAATTGTAGAAAACTCAGCCTCATGTTACTGTATTCTACAAACGTTTTCTTTTGTATTTTATAATCATGTTTGTCACGTGCAAAGCACGTGCGTATATTTTCTTTTTCTTTTGATCGTGTGCTTTTTCGCTTTGGTACGTGGCGTTCGAACCTCGTCTTCTTCAGAGCAGAGATAAACCTCTGAAGGCCGGTTCAGACACTTGCGTTTTAGTGCGTTTGACTGCGTTGCGTCGACAACCGAAAGCGAGTCACCGGCACATCTGCGCTTCTTATGAAGCGTGGAATCCAATTCAAGGGATCATCATTGGCACGCGATATAAGCAGCAGGGATGTCCTGGTTTCTCGCTGCCACAACTCGGTCAAACGCAGTCAAACGCAACTGTCTGAACCAGGCTTTACTCTCGACGGGTTCAGTCACGTCGTAACAAACGGTTGCAATATAGGTGGTATTCACTGGACGCCATATTTGAGGGGACTGCTCAAGGCACATGCTCGGGGTGAGTTCTTATTTATGGTCTACGAAAGAAGGCAATCTTGAAGGTGTGCAATGTGCGTGTTGGAAGCACTTCAGAAGCTTGCCGTTAACACGTGCTCAGCAGCAACGAGCTCAGCTATGGCCGCCAGTGAATACTACGTAATGTATGAATACTACGTATTCATACATTTTCCGGAGCACGACGTATCTCTAACGCAAACGAAACACAAAAAATACTGCTATAAAAATTTAACACAAATGCGAGGAGGGTATTTCCTTCTCAATTCCACGAAAAAGCGCCCTAGAAGTTTAAAATGCTACCCCGGTTAGAAATCAGGTTTGAACTGAAAATATATGATAGAATAGATTGTACGTCTCTTATCCTTTTCTGGAAGATTCTCCTCCTGGCGACAGCCAGCACTTTAGCTTGACGTCTGTCACCGAAAACCCATCGTTTTGAAACCTGCAATTATGCCGGATACAAGAAACCGCCAATTTTACGCTCCCGCTGTATCGAACGAAAACCAGAGGCGGTTTGTACGTTCCAGAAACAATATGCCTGCTATTCAAGCTGCAACGGGTTTCGCCGACATCAAACACTAGGCGTGTCTGAATTTATCGCAGCAGGTGAATGTATCAAAGGAATGCCGGTGGGGGATTGGGTGTTTCAAAAGTAACAGCTTGCCGTTCAATCTACAATGGGTTTCTACGACATTCAAACGCTCCGCGTGTTTGAATGTGCCACAGCACGGGAACGTAAAATGTGAAAGCTCGTCGGTGCTTTTAATACGCGGCCTTATTATGATCCTTCTGTGACTGGCTTTCTTTGTTACGTCTTCCGTCGTCTTTGTTTGTTTGTTTGGTTTTTGTATTAGGGGCGTTTTGGAATTGTGTAGAATAGAGGCCCTTTGCTGAGGATATGTTGAGCATTCAAAATGTACTTTTTTTTCTCCCCTACCGCATCTGCCACGTTCAACGTACAATTTGTTTTATGGGCACTGATGCGTAAAAAAAAAAAGTAACTATACCGTATCGTATTGTACTAAGCCTACGCAGGTCGGAAATCGTATTATTGCGAGGAAATTGCAAGGGAGTCAGCACGTTTACACCGAAGAGGAAAATTTTAAAGCAATTTTAGAGATAAGTTTGTTTGTTTTTATCTGAAGGAAGATTTCGAATGGGGTCTGTAAAATCTAAGCTAATTTTTATGTGACCTTTTAGTAAGAGCTTCCAAAAAACTAAATGTAGGTCCTCTGCCTAGGTTTTTTGTTATTTCCTAGACCGCAACTGCACTGCTGCTTCCCACGCGCAAGCCATTCTTGCTTATTTTACATTTGCAGCCGTAAAGGACGAACTCTAATAACAGTGGTATTGTATTGGACGTCCTGGAAATCAAAAAAAATTAAAATTCTGCCTTGAGCGTTTATAACACCACTTTCCCTCTCTAAACAAACAACAACAAAATATGTTTTACGGAGTAAAAAGTTATTTGGCGCTCTATACTGCGCGCGCAGCTCCGTTTCCGCTCTCGGCCAATATCAAATGGCTGGTGCGACAGGATTCAGCTGTCAAAGAGGCTATATAGTAAAAACCCAATCAGGAGAAGAAAAAAAAATGACAGAGGAAGGGTGAGATATAAAAAAGTCGGAACCATCAACAATAAACTTTAGGCCCCTATTTACTGCTCCCCACACATCTGTAAAGTTTCGCAATTGCAAAAAAAAAAAAAAGCATTTTTTTCTTTAGGTTATAATATCGTGCTTTATGAAATGTGAATGCATTTTCCCGCAGGAGCCTAAACGGAGATTTGTTTTCGAATAAATTTCGTAATCACCGAATCGTGAATCCGGTTACACTGAGGTTCTTGATGCTCCCCAAACTTGTTGCCAAACTAGCTAACTCGTGAGACTGTGACATATGATCCACAACTGGCGCTTGCAGAGCTAGATTAGCAATTAAAAGAAAATAAATAAATATATATATATATATATATATATATATGTTTAGGCTTATCGGTATAGATTTAGGATACCGCCCCACCCAAAATCAGGAATGGATACTTTTGGAACTTGGAATACATTCTAGGCGCTCAAAAACACAAGGACACAAAACTGAATCAGACACCAGAGATTTTCGTCCTTTGTGTCCTTGTGTTTTGAGCGCTAAAATGTATTCCAAGTTCCAAAACCAACTAGCCCTATAATCTACTCCACAGATACTTTGGTTTTCGTAAAACTGTCAACGAAGTTAGGGGATCGGTGGCCGGGTGTTTTAGTGCACCGTATTTCGGTGGACCTGGAGCAAAAAGGTCGCGCTGCAGAGCCCAGGGATCCAGGGCTCAATCCCTACCTCCGTCCCTTTCAATCTGGATGATTATCGTTCCGATATGCCTGCCGTGTACAACTAATTTGGACGCAGGTTGAAAAACTTTAGTCTAACCATGATACCACACCGTCAAACTTTCTCATCTACAGCGAGGACTCCACACACCAGTTAGGGCATACAACTTCCCGATGTCTAAACAAACAAAAAACGAAATTATCGTTTACAACGAAGTTGTCATCGAAGATTTATTTACTGAGTGCTTTATTTTTCTCGCATTTAACGTAGTCCCACCTTGTATCGCGTCCGTTAACATTAACGTATATAAAAAAAAATATTCTTTTAACAAGAATACCAAACAAAATGATTACAGGGCTATTTTGATGTGGCTTATGATTCCCCCACTTCCTAACTATTTAAAACCCTTAAAATAATTAGTGTTTACGAATTATAGGAATATCGATTGAGCACCAGTTTTTAGATGGAAACAATAAGGGGTACATGGTATCTGGAAAACTTAGCGTTGTTGAGAAGGCACTTGCCATCTTATCCCGTTCACCCCCCAAAGAAGTGAAGAATGGTCACTCAGCGAACGAACTATAGCTTCCAATAGATGAAATATACCTTTACACGTCTCTTAACTAATTTTAGTCTAAGTAATATTGACTTTGACGGTGTAACTCCAGAAGATTTCCGTTCACATTTCAGCGCTTAATATATTTCTGCGTTCTTTTTGTTTGGCGTAGTGATTGTTTGTGACAAAGTGTGCGGCACGAATGTTGCATAGTTATTTTGGTCATTATTAGTCTGCGTTTAAAGCGTCTATAATGCCCTAGTCCCACTAGAGCGACAAACAGAAACAAACGACAACGACAAGCTTCAAACCAGAGTCTTTCGGGATTTGACAGGCTTTGTATAATAAAGGAGGCTTTGCTCAAACACGAGCATCATGCACACGAGGGTATCTTTGGCAGGTTTGCAATCACTCGCGCTTATTTCACGCGCACCGAATGACTATACTCTGTTCATACTTAGCGTGCAACGCTGTCAAGGCTACTGGTGCGAGCGCGTTGGCTTCATCTATGCTTTTGTTTGCGCGAGAACGCGTGCAGATGATCAACGAGATCAAGCCCCACGCTCGCGCCAGTAGCTTTGACAGCGTTGCACGCTAAGTATGAAAACGTAGTATAAACGCCTGCCAAAGGTAGCATCGCGAGCATGCTGCATGGATTCGAGGCCTTGTCGCTATCGTTTGTTTCTGTTTGTCACTGTAGTGGGACTCGGGCATAAGAAAACCCAAAATGTCGGTCCGTTCAGCCAAATTCGAACCAGCGACAACAGGAACCGCAATCGCTCCCTTTCCAATGAACGGCTTAAAGAAAGAAATCGGGTTTTGAAGGGGACGACAAAGTTATCTAATTAAAGGCGGTATTTGCAGGCGTGCAACGCCTAAGGGCAGCGCGCCGCTCCGCCTTGGCCCACTGGTTGGCGGCGCCACCAAGGACAGCATCCGCGTTACGTCGCATAGTGAAGCGCTGCCCGCTCCCACCGCTGCTAATGTGCCCGCAGCGCCTTGACGGCCTCGTCGCCATCCCGCGGCCGTGTTTCAAGATTGCGATTCGGGGTAAAGGAATGGCACATTGACGTTCGAAAAGGTATCCCCGCTCAGCGTCATTCTCTATGTCACGCAGAGAGTAACGTCATGTGACCCCCCACCAAGGTTGCTCTGAGCTCCGCTTTAACCGATACCACATAATAAACAAGGCCTCCGACCCCCCCCCCCCCCCCTCCTCCTTTTTCCAAACGTCACCGGATGGGCGGATGCTAACCAGAGTCGTATATAGAGAGAGTTTGGTCAATGGGAGAGTGGGCAGAGCTAGGGCGTGCACGAGATGCAGATAGAAGGCGTGACTTGCTATCTTGGCCAACCAGAAGCCAAAAATAATCTCCTAGCGGTAGCAGCGAAAAAACAATTTTAATAAGTGCGTGACAGTTAAATGTAGCAACTCTTTATAGTTGAAAATATAGTGCACTTGATGTTTCGATTATGATCCTGCAAAAAGATGTGAGAATCGAATGTGCCGCTCGAACTCTCTTTTGCTCGGAAGGAGTCTAAACGCTAGGGTGGCATTTTCCCGGCCCTCGGCGCCTGGCGTACGGAACAGGTCAATCGTTCTCCTAGAATTTGATTTTGCATCACCGTGATCGAAAAACCACGTGAACCATATTTTCAGTCAGCGAGAGTTACTCTCACGCACTTATTAATTTTGTTTCTCGCGACCACAACCACGGCATTATTCGCGACTTCTGGCTGTCCGGATTCGAATCTGTGAAGACGCCCTGGAACACGCCCAGCCCGTTCTCAACCAATGGCGCCTCCACATTCGCTTCCTATACTTCCCAATGAACGGCCAAACTCTTTCGATATACGGCAATGATGCTAATGGCTGTACCCTTAATAACGGGTGGTAGTATGCGCCACCTAGCCTAGAAGCCACTGGCGCCCTTGCTGAGTCAGCAAGGAACCCCCTCCGTCATAGCAACCGAAAAACGATCATTGTCATTCTTCCGAAAATATGTCTATTTTTTTTTTTTACTAACTTAAGGAGCGTGCTAAAAAATCGAGATGAGTTATGCGCTGTCCTTGACTCGTCATCGGCTGACGTTGTGGTACTCACCGAGATGTGGCTTTCCGCTACAGTGCGGAACAGTGAAGTATTCGACTGCCAAAAGCGGTTTAAACGTGTATTGTTCCGATAGACAGTTGGATCTGGAGGTGGTGTGCTAATTGCGTAGCTGACTGTATGTTTCCTATTGTGTAAACTTGGCGTTAAATATTGAGTTTCTTCTGCGTTTCTTTTGAGGTGAATATAAAAAACGTTATTCTTTGTGTTTGCTATCGTCCGCCGAAGTGTACCTCTAGTTTTGCAAGCGACCTTCATGGTGCTCTATATAGGTTTGTAACAAGGTTTCCCAAACAATCCAATATTTCTTCTATGTGATTTTATTCCCCAACACATCTGTGGGTCGAACGAGAGCCGTTTTCCTAATCCATTTTCGGCCGGAAGTGTTTTGATTTCTTTGCCAATGGGGTCCGATTGTAAACCTTCATCGCAGCTAGTTACAGAACCCACTAGAATTGCAGTCCACGTCAGCATAATGTTCTGATCGTGTTTTAACCTCCACCTGACCTTGGATCCCTAATATCTTCACCTATCCAGGACTAAGTGATCACTGCTTGTTACTTGTCTCTCTAAGTGCACCAAAGTGTAATTGTAGAAATAACCGATAACTTAAAACTTTCCCCTCTGCTGGCACCGACAGCATTAACTCAAAGTTCCTCAAAAACACAAAAATGTATTGCTCTTTGATATTATCTCAAATTTTTTCCCAGTCGCTTTCACTTGGAGAGTAGACTGCTGATTTGAAAATAGGGAATGTGGTTCCACTCCACAAAGGAGGTGATAATTATTGCTCGGATAACTATCGACCAATTTCCCTTTCTAGCATTCCATGCAAGATACTGGAACATATCATATACTCAAACTAGTTAAATTTTTAGAATCTAACCTCTTCTTCAGCACCGCTCAGCATGGCTTTCGTAAATCTTTCTCTTGCGAAACGCAACTTTTGTCATTCACCCATAATTTGCACCTAGCGCTTGACCGAGGGTCCCAAATAGACTGCATTTTTGTTTTTACTTTTCCAAAGCATTCGATAAAGTTTCACACAAGCTGCTGCTATTAAAACTTAACAGTCTTAACATTGACGCAAATGTCTGTCCTGGATAACTTGTTTCTCACTAATCGTTCCCAGTTGTAACCGCTAACGATGAAACATCACCACTAGCCTCCGTCAATTCTGGAGTGCCACAAGGTTCTGTATTAGGTCCGCTATTGTTCCTTATCTATATGAACGTTCTGCCGAATTCGATCTCTTATTCAATTAGTTTATTTGCTGATGATTGTGTTATTTACAGAGAAGTCACTAACGCCTCCGATGTTCTAAATTTACAAGTTGATATTAACCATGTTTCAAAATGGTTTGATTTATGGGGGATGGAACTTAACACAACTAAATGCAAGGCCATGAGAGTATCGCGTAAATGTAAATGTTCCTTCTTCTTATTTTCTCGGAAATGTCCCATTACTCTCTGTTTCTTCTTATAAATACTTAGGTGTGTATATAACCTCAGATGTTTCCTGGCAAATGCATGTTGAGTATATTATTAATAACGCTAATGGAATGCTGGGTTATCTAAAACGAAACTTTTCACTTGTCCCTTCATCTTTGAAACTAACCTTGTACAAAACGCTTAACGCTCTAAATTACAATATGCTTCTTCTATCTGTGACCCCGGTCATTCCAAACTAACTAACGCCCGGGATTCAGTTCAGAATCGCTCTGCTCGTTTTTGTTCTTAATAACTTTCATCGCACCGCAAGCGTGAGCTCCATGAAAACTAGCCTATCGTTGCCTAACCTCAATTTACGTCGCAAAATAGCTCGCTTATGTCTCTTTCATAAGATATACCATACTAACTCATTACTTCACAACCGACTGCTGAGTCATCCGTCTTATATTTCGTCTCGCATTGATCATAAGTGTAAAGTAGACATTCTAAAATGCAACACTAATGCGCTCCGAGAGTCGTTCATTCCGAAAACTTCAGTGGATTGGAACCACCTTCCCGCATCTATCGCAACAATTGTTCCTGACCACATATTTAGAACTGCCATTAATAATCTATACTGCTCAGAATGAGCTGCAAGTGTATTACTGCCACTAACTCCCCCCCCCCTCCCCTCTGTAATGCCGATGGCCTTGAGGGTATTCTAAATAAATAAATAAATAAATGAAAAAAAAAACAAAAGTGTTGATTCCTCTCTTCGCCCTTCTAAGTCGACTGCTTCCCCTCTGCAATTTCGTAGATATCACTAGACGCTGTGGGTTATCACCAGGATGACCTTTGGACCCACACAGTGTTGCCTAGCTTTCGGCAGCATGGGCACCAAGCGAGTCTCGCAGCGTTTGACACCGAGCGCGACGTACATTAGCGCGCGGCAAGCCCAAGACGGACGCGCCTGCCGCTTTGCGGCGTCTCTCGCCGAACCTCGCCGCGTTTCCCACTTGGGGGCGAGTCGGGGATCTAATTACTATGACGTCATGTCCGGTCCTCGTCTTCTAGGTGGCATTGGTTCAACCCTGTCTCCCGCAGTTGTAAGCGGCAAAGGCGGCAATACACCGCCATGTGTTTAGTTTATCTGCGCTGGAGTGTATACTACCCTTTACGAAGCTCTCGTGTGCTCGACGGCAGGGAAATCAGTACGGGACAACATTCTGAATTGCCAGTTATTAGAAGTATTTTTTGCTTCTATTCTTATCAGATTGCTCCTTGCTCGCTGTCGGGTCCCGTAGACGCGCACTGGGGTTAAGATGATCGCGGCCGTTTTCCGCAGCGCAAGGAGAAGGTCCGTGTTGTCAATTTCCAGGTATCGAACGTTTTCTGTAGTGGTCGGCTTAGCTGAGTTAAGATTCGAAACTAATGTCGGCTGCTATACATGATGTGTACGCAAAGTGCTTGTGCTAGGAACCGCTCCGCGTCGCAACTCTCTCGTCGCACTCTTCCAATACATTGAATGCGGAGTACAAGTTCGTCTGCTTCCTCTGCAGGCGTTTCGGTAGCATCGTAACGCCGAGCTCCGATTGGCTATGATTGAATTGGATTGTGGGTGGACCTCAAGGCAGCTTGCTTTGTGGTTCACCCACCATTCTTCAGCGGAGCCAATCATCGGAGCTCGGTGTTCTGACGTCACCACAATCCCTGCAGAAAAGAAGCAGACGAACTTGCGCTCTGCGTTTCTTTCCACCAACGGTAACTCTTGGGCATCTCATGAGGCTCGAGTCTGTGTACGCGATGGCAGAGCACGGCAAAAGGCAACGAACGCGTGCTGGAGGGTGGGCCTTCGAAAGACACGCCCTACCCTACCCGCCCTTGTGCCGGCGAATGCGCACGACCATCCGAGACGACAAACTTGCACTCCGTGCGGCTTAACCTACTAAAGTCCAAGCGGGTCGGATGGCCGCGAATTTTAGTTATACGACGCGCTGAGGAGGCTCGTCGCAGACTATGCTTCGTTTCAGATTCAGACGCAGCCGAGGCTACGATGTAAGGGGGCCAATCGAGCAGCATCAAAAGCGCAAGTCGCAAGGCCCTTTCTTTTTATGGCTGTTTCAGCTATAATAGAACACGTGACGAACACCACGATGGTGCGTTTGTTTACGCTGTACGAGTGGTACCATCAGCTCGTAAGAGTAAGCTGCGTCTGAACTTAAAGGCCGACAACCAAATCACGCTTTACACTTTTGCTTAGCTTCCTTCTCTCCCCCCTTCTACCCTGTCCATCGTTGCCTGTTTCCTCCTCCCCCATAATGAGGAGGATCTTCTGCCTTGCAGAATCTCGAGTCTGGTCGTCGGCCTTAAAGGTGAAAAGAAGTATAAGTATACGCGTGAGGAACGAGAACGAAATCGAGAGCGGGAGCGAAAATGGCGCCAAATTCCCCAGAAAGACACCTTTCGAAGGAAAGACACCTTGCGATTGTTTAAAAGGTCGGAACCACTGAACCATGGCGGAACGACCGACACCGCTGAACTTGAAAATCTAAAACTAGAAGAAACACGGCCACGAACGCACGAACTAAAACCGTAAAGTTACGGTGTGTGCCTGCGCTTGATTTCTTAAGCCGATACAATGGAAAATAAAAAAATCGATAAAACTGGGAAATAATAATTCCAAACGCAGGATGTTGTGAAGAGAGGGGCTGCGCATAAAACAAGGTTATTGCTACAGCACTCTTGCCACCGGTGTTGTTCTTGAAGCTTCGTGACTATGCACTTCTGACGTTCTTGAACAACGATATGTGCGAAAGTTACAAAAAGCATACAGCTCCCCTTACTGTGTCATCCATAAACAAACAGGGCGGCGCGCACGAAACAGAGCAGACACTGGTCAATACTCACTGACAGACAAAGAGGGACGTGACGTATGCGCGTTCGAAGGGCTGTGTTATCTGAGTCCACCATTTTGCAGTGATTTCACAGCTCCCAGCAGGAGGCAGACTTTTGAAACGTGTCTGTTGTGCTCAGGAGGTAGCGGAGAAGCAAAAACGGCGTCAAGATGATAACGAACTAAAGATGCGCCGACGTGCTGTCGTTGTGACACACTTTATGCATTAGCGTAAATGTATTCAAATGTGTTTTTTTTTTCATTTTTGCGCTACTTATTTGCATAATTTTAAGCTGTTATTCGAACCGCTTATCATGACTGGACCCTGGCACAAGATCGTTTTTGTTTTCGGAAGCAAACGGAGAGCTCTTCCGCAGTCTCTTCAAAGTTAACTGCCCAAGTACTGAGGCCCGTCTGTATGTTATAAATAATGTAGTGGAGTAACGTACCATTACCTTCTTTGTGTGCGTGGGAGGCAGACACCTCTCATTAAACGAGGACCTAAAAGGAGGAAGTCAATCTTTATACATTAGCTAGGTATCTTTAATCTGTGACCGTTAAAGAAATGAACAGGTTTTATCGCCACTTTCTTAAAGCTCACTTAGCTCGTACGACGACCATAACGTTTCGGAGAATAGCGCCTCTACAGAAACAACTAACAGTAAGATTCAAACAAATTGGCGGTGTCACGTTTTTTTCTTCTTCTAATAAACTCGCTTACCTTCTTTTGATTGTTCAACAATTTCACGTCAAAAACATGCGACGTGAATCGCTAAAAAGAATGAATCTCCTTTCTTTTCTTCATTGCGCACACAAAAAGAGACTTCCAGAAATAAACATACAAAACGGAGCAGTTTCGTATTCTTCAGAAAGTTCTGTATCACAGAAGACGTGCCGCCGCTCCCTTGCAAAGCACGCAGCGCAAAATTACGGCTCTTTTTTTGACTCCCCTGTTTTACAGACGGCACTCATAAAATCAAGAGCGAAGAGAACGGATCGCTCAAATAAAGAAAGATTACGTGCCTCTTCTAGAATTACGAAGCTGCAATACGTGACTGAAGCACCCCAGCACGGAACAAACACAATCAAGTACATCTAACGGCATCGAGCGGGCTGGCGAAACTTGCTGAAAAAACAAACAAAAAAAACAGTGACAACATCGCTTATACTTCGTGTCAGCTTAAGGCTGCGGTCCCACGGCGGCCATGAAAAATGACAATATGTGCCCTTGTTTGAAGCGCGATTCTGACACTTAGTCACTACCTAAAAATATTTAACTCATGTCACCTTATAGAATAGGCAATGGGCCTCATTTGGATATATGATATATATTTCTGAAGCAAAGAGCGAGATCGGGGAGGATCTGCGAATATTGGTGTTTTTGGTCATACATGGTTTGGTAGTACAAATGGGGAGAGTTTATCGTTAGAGAAATATGCGCCAAAATTTCATGGTTTGTAGATAAAGAGTGTTTTCTTTGCACAGCGTGGCCCTTTTTTCATTGTCTTTTTAGTTTCGGAAATTGATCTCTTGGAAAATTGGCTTTACGGAAGCATATTCACGAGCTATTTTCTGGACAACTGTGGCATATTTGTTTCTGAAACTTCTTATAGCTATTGATATATACAACCTACAAACGTGTGTTAAATTTAATTATGATTGACGTATAACTTTTGCTGTAAGACTCGCGTAAAAATCAATGAAAATGGTAAAATCAAACTAACATCGTTTAGTAGTACGAATGCACCGGTATGGGTTGTCAACACAATTGATCAACCTCTTATGCAGAGACAATTAAATATGTGCTACTTTGCATAGCGAAGCCCTTTTGCGTAATTTCGCATTTGGTTTCTCTAAAAAAATTCATAAAGTTCAGGCAAAATTGCATCCTTCTTCGACACAAAAAAATCACATTTGTCTATATTTATACTATTCGATGGGTAATCATGTTGTCATAAAGAAGGGTTAATATCTGATATACAAAATAGCAGCTTTTGTTATCAGTAAACATCTCTAATTTTTGTTTGAGGATGGACACAAACATGATTGCCGGTTTTTTAGATGTGCTTTTATGGACATGAAACAGATGTATTGGCATCTAATAATATTTATTGTATGGAATAGATAAACATTGCGATGTATTAGACTTTCACAATGGTCTTGCTTTGGTTTCTTGATTAGTTTTTAAAACAATTAAAAACTGTTTGGGTGTTTTATTGCGGTACCTGCCGCTGCTGCTGATTTCTAAAGTTCAAGAAATTTTCGAGGGCGGCGTTGGTGTTTGTATCATCATCAGTGTCCGTGTATTTTTGCCTTCACATTTAGAAAATATATTGGAAGATTTACTATCGACAAATAAATGGTTTAAGAACTGGGTCAGGTTAATAAATCTAAGATAAATAATTACACAAGCGTAGTGTGATATATTGTGTTGATTATTCGATATGATTGAAATCAATAAACAATAAAGACGAAAAAGAAAAGAATACACCCGAGTTCACTTCATGCCTAGAGCCACAAAGTGAGCTGCGCTTGGAGTATCGGCACTCCGTTCCCCAACATTGTTGTGTGAGCCGCCATTTCGGGTCTAGTGCAGAGCAAAGGCAACTGCCAATCGTCGTGATTCAAAAGTGCGACTTCCTCAGCATTTTATCCGGTGTTAGGGAGCTGATGCAATATTGCTTTGCTCTGTCGCGGACTGTTTAAAAATTTATGGAGGACAGAAAAGAGTTTCCTGTGATTTTAGATCAAGCTTCAGATCACTGGCAACCATGAATTTACGCCACGATATGGCCAAGTGTCGTCACTCAGAAGCGTAGCTTATTTAATGACACTATTCATGCCCTTGTTCAAGAAGCTTGTAATACCTGAAGGGGCCATGACGTAAGCCCCGTGGGTTCCACAAGCCACTACCTTTTGACACCTGCCTCTTCCTCATTGTTCCCGCTAGTGGCACCAGTGCCCGCGAACCTCTTTTCCCGTGACTGAAACTGAAACTAAATATGAATAATACACCATTATTATAGCTTATTTAGTTATAACCAACTACACATAATGAGAGCAGGAAGCGGTCGGGTAGGAGAAACGCGGGTTTTATGTGCGACCGTTCTAACCGTCTCAGAAGAGGGAACACGCGAGCTTGCGCCGATTTCAAGAAGACGATCCAAAGAAAAGAGGCGGCACGCTGTGTTTTTTGTGATTGTGCGTCTAATTTATGTACAGGTATATTTGAAGATCGACGATGGACGTCGATCGTCTCGAGGTAATGTAACGTAGTAACATTATACAAAAAATAAACATAATGAAGGACTGCACAACATAATGTTTTTCAATTCTTGGATTGTAATATGGCGGTAGCCTATAGTACTTACTGTTGACGAAGAGCAATATGAGGTGACGAGGTAATGATTAATTGATGAGGCTCTATAAGGATGAAGACATTAGTGGGTGTCGAATCACAACGTACAGTGCCAGACTTGTTTCAAGTATCGTGTACCCAAAGACTTTTCTTCACCCGCAACAGAATATGGTAGAATCAATGAGGATGATGCTTTACAACTGTACGTGGAACAGAAAAACTGCACTGTGCAAAAAAGCGGCTTATTCATTAATATAAAGGACGGATTTCTAGCAGCATCCCCTGATGGACGGCTTGGAACAAATGGCTTTGTTGAGGTGAAGCGTCCCCGTTCCAAAAGATTCTTGAAGCCTACTGAAACCGCAAAAGAGTATGAGGCGAAAAATAAAAAAAAAGAGCTTGGTGTGAAAGGTCCACATCACCACCATAGATTCTACTACCAAATACAAGGACAGTTACACAATACACAAAGAGATTTTTGTGATTTCGTTATATTTACACTCAAGGGCATTGATATCCAACGTCTTCAGAGGGATGACACTATCTGGCCAAACAACATAGAGCCTTTTCTACTCACGTTTTACATGAAAGGCCGGACTTCCGCTGAAATTCCTCACGTAGACGAGTTGTCCGATCGAATAAACTGCCATGACTCCCGATCTGGGAATCTCTCGATCTTCGTTCGTAGGCCATAGTGTCATGAGATCGAGGGGTGTGGCTCTTCGTCCGCCGAACATTGCTTCGGTTGGTGTTTTTCCCGTGGAAGGTGAGACCGTAATGTGGTGCCGGAACAAGAACTTGGCGATTCTTCACTGAACTGCTTCTTCCGTAAGCTTCAAGAGGGCTTTTTTCGTTTCGCACACCATCTGTTCTGCTTGCCCGTTAGTTGCAGGATGGTATGGTTAAGTAATGTAATGCCTGATGCCGTTTTTTGTTTTGTTTTGTTTTGTTTTGTTTTTATAGAAACTTGTTTATTTTTTTAAAACGAGATTCGGCGCGTTATCAGGGAAGAGTATTTTCGGTAGGGCAAAAGTTGCGAAACGAGTGAATAGAACGTCAATGACGCGTTTGTACGTCGTGGCATGCATCGTGTAAACTTCCAACCACTTAGAGTACGCATCGACCATGACTCCGCAGGTGTGGATACGTTTCGCCATGCGCCCACCGACTGAATAGTGGATCGCTTTCAGTTACTGTTCATAATGGCGCTGGACTCGAGGAAGACTTCGAGTCTTTCCGCAAAGTTAGCCCAGGTGCCAGCACTTTTGTCGAAAGCGGTAAGTGCTCGAAACGTCAACAACGTCGGTAGCGACGTGCTGTGCTTGACACTTGACGCTTACCATTCGCTGAGACGAAACTTGCTTGTACGTCTGCCACGAGTCGTCCGATATCAGGGCCGGCTTGCTAGAAGTAGCTAGAAGCAGCGTCTCAGCTGAGACTGGGTGAAAGAAAGCACTGCCAAAGTCAGCGCACGAGCTGAGCGGGACTCAAACTGCGTCTCAAGACGCTCGCGCGCCTCAAGGCCGGTTCAGACAATTGCGTTTGAGTGCGTTTGACTGCGTTGCGGCAAGAACCGAAAGCGAGTCACCGGCACATCTGTGCTTCGTATGAAGCGTGGAATCCAATTTAAGGAATCATCTTGGCACGCGATTTAAGCAGCAGGGATGTACTGGTTTCTCGCAGCCGCAACGCAGTCAAACGCAGTCAAACGCAACTGTCTGAACCAGGCTTCAGCCTTTGCAGTGCTTTCTTTCACCCAGTCTCAGCTGAGACGCTGCTTCTAGCAAGCCGCCCCAGGTCATCACCGCAACTCCATTTCCCGACAAAACAGGTCTTTATTGTCCGCATGTCTATGGTTAGCAATCATGTGAACTTATAAATTCCCGAACGCTCATCACTTGCAGTTACTAAGCGACGCTCAATCATAGTGTCTTCATGGATAATAAACGTCTTCCTATTTATACTGATGATTTTCATCATATTCCTCCTAAGCTGTACTTACAACATAATGTGTGTCGGTACTTCCAAAAATATTGCAACGGCGCTTGCTTTCTGCGAACTATAATGTAACAACCATTACAACATCTTCCGGATCCCGTGAAACACAATATTTCGTTACGTCACTTTTCAGTCGTCATTATAATGGCGAGGTAAATACCGTAAATCGCGAAGAAGTTTACTAGACGTCCGCTTCCACTGGTGTCTTGGAAGATTGAGTCTACTGAGCGTGCATTCCTGCAGAAGAATTTTTCATTGACAGAATATTGACACGTCAATAAACAATTGATTCCTTCTTGGTAAGATTTATTGCGAAAGCCCGTCGCAACCGCCGAACCGCATAGATGAATTTGCTGGGCCACGCTATTGAGCCAGCTGAGCACAGCTGGCAGCGGCGCGAGCAAGGCCACGAGGGGAACGTGATGGTGCTCGAGCCATCCCACCGTGAACTAATATTTCGGCCACCCCACGGGTGCGTGTCGCCATCTATTGGTTGAACTAACGCCTTGTTCAAGATGGCTGCCGTGGGATCGCAGCCTTAAACTATGAATCGCAGTGGTCTTCTACGAGCCATGAATGTCAATCCAATGTCAAGTGAGTTTCACGTTACCTTCGCGAAGGGAGCAACAACAGAAGCGAGTGGTGGAGTTGTCACGTGATACAATCACAGCACTAAATTGGCTGGAATGATTGATTGATTGATTGATTAATTAATTGATGGATTGATTGATGGCTTTTCTGCGAAATGACCGTGTTTTTGTGGCACCACAGTGTTCCCTCACGAATCAGTCAAGCATCCCAGCCAACGCGGTGCTGTGAACGCAACACGGGACACTGTGCACACCTCGCGCGTTACTGGGTTGCTCCAGAAAGTCACGTGACATTGAAACGACGATGGCTAGGCTTCGACAGAGCCGTGTATTGGGAGAGTTTGGCCATTCATTGATCTGCATAGGGGAGCATCTCGTGGCCAATAACAGGCTTCGGAACAGCCCCTAGTGGTGGTCGCTCTCAAAATGCGACTCGTTTAATTTAAGCCGTTTTAGCGTCGTTAGAGTCACCTCTTGGTGACTGAAAACTTTGCGTATGTGAGGTTTTCGTCACGTCCATATTCAACATTAGAATAAAAGAACGCGCGCTCCAAACCAGAGCAAACTGCGTTGTTGCGATCATTGCTCCTGATTTGTTATTGACGCCATTGTCACCGAGACTATGCAGAGCCGTTTATACTGAGAGAGTTTGGCCTTCTTAAGGAGATTTTGACAGCCTGACAACCACAGCAGCGTAATCTGACAACCGGGGGATGACTACTTCCGTCCGCCATATTGTGGCTCTGACTCATAGGAACTCTACGCGATTTCTCAGGAATGAACAAGACAAAGAAGCAACGCCATATTGTGTTACCGCGAAATCCGCTTGTTCAAGCGGCCAACAAGCTCCGTCCATTGGCCAAACTCTCTCAGTATAAACGGCTCTGAGACTATGGTGCCTGGAACACGTCTCAGACTGCTGTGTTTACCGCGCCCAAAAAAGTGGTCCCTCGATTTCCGCCTGATGACGTCATACAAGTGTCATGCTGTCGCCGGTTGCGATCCTGGCGGCGTCCCAACAGTTGTGGTATCTATAGCAGACGCCTGCCCTGCTGCACGTCACTCTTCACTGTGAAAGTCTACGGAAGCCACAGCAACCGAAAGTTGAGACGCCTGGGACGCCGTGATGACAGCGACACTCGCGTTCGCTCACGCTTTTCGCCAGCATTTCTACGGCCAACCGCCAGGATCGCGACAGCCAACAGCATGACACTCCGGCTTATTTGACGTCTTTTGTTGCCACTTCGGGACCACTTTTGATGTATGGGCAGCATAGGACGCTAAACACACCAGTCGGAGACGCCTTCCTGGCACCATACCAAGACGTCAAGATTGAACGCTTCTATTTCACGCTTTAGATGTCGTTTTCAATGTTGTGACGTCGCGGTCCGCTGATTGGTCGAAGCTGTGCCACACTTTTAGTTTACGCTCCAACCGCGGGGGGTATTTTTGGTGCTGGCGGTGGCCTTTGCTCCGTCCATTGGCCAAACTCTCCCAATATACGGCTCTGGGCTTTTATAGAGTTCCTGTATAGGCTCCCTACTAGAGTCACAGTTGCGCGTCTGTTTTCCACGCGCCGCCGCGCCGCTATTCGCCGGGATCCGATCACGTGAAGAGCAGACTCAAATGGCGTGCAGGAAAGTAGACGTTGTCCGCGCCCCGCAATACGTTCCCCTGCTTTTCAGCGCGCCGCGCGCCTCGAACGCGCGGCGCCGCTATTCGTTGAATTCAATCACGTGAGGAGCAGACTCAGAATGCCGTGCAGAAAACCCGGCACTACGGGGATGAACGCGCAACTCTGGCTCCCGTAGGGAGCCTATACGGGAACTTTAGGCTTTGATAGAGTTCCTGTATTAGCCCCGTGCGCGACCGAAAGCGTCGCTGTGGTCGGCCTTCCACGATTGGCCGAACGCTGACTATGACGTCGGAAAGGGGATTTTCATCGACGGAAATAAGAGGAATGAAAGAACTTTAATTTTGACGGTGTTGGCAGTGTTGCTTTGAGAGCGCAATGATTTCAAGCTTCCACCATGATAATAACAAACACCATCGAACTCGTTGTTTGCAAGGTAATGACGTCACAAAGGGGAACCACAGGAGGGCGCCACCACAACTTCTCGCCGCTAATAGGCTCCCTACGGGAGCCAGAGTTGCGCGTCTGTTTTCCACGTGCCGCCGCGCCGCTATTCGCCGAGATCCGATCACGCGAGGAGCCGGATCAAGTGCCGTGCAGGAAGTAGATGTTGCACGCGCCCCGGCGTACGTTCCCCTGTTTTTGAGCGCGCCGCGCGCCTCGAACGCGTGGCGCCGCTATTCGCCGAATCCAGTCACGTGACGAGCGGGAAAAACATGCCGTGCAGGAAAGACGGTGCTATGGAGATGAACGCGCAACTCTGGCTCCCGTAGGGAGCTTATACAGGAACTCTAGTCTTTGACAGAGCCGTTTATTTAGAGAGTTTGGCCATACATTGGTTTGAATAGGCGAGACTCTCGGGGCCAACCACAGGCCGCGAAACAGCCCATAGCGGTGGTCGTGTGCTCTAAATTTGTGACGCGACTATACTTCGTTTCACCTTATGTGCGAGCGAAGGCAAAACTGGAAGCGCGAGCACGGAAGCTCCGTGCGTTCAGGCTTTGCTCGAGCGCGCGAGCTGGGGAGAAATGCAAAAAGCGCTGGTCTCGCGCTTCTAGCTTTGGCTTCGCTCGCAGATAAAGTGAAATGAAGTATAATTTGAGCCGTGCCGAGCGGAACTCCGCGTCTCAAGACGCTCGCGCACCCCACCCTTTGCACTGCTTTTTTTCAGCCAGTCTCAGGACACTATTCTAGCAGTGCTGACAAAGGCATGGGCACGAGCGCGTGGCTTTGGAAAGTGCCTCCTATGCACGAGGTCTCGTACAAACAAAAGTGTTTCGCTGAGCTAGGCTCACGCGCCTGTGCCTTTGTCTTCACTGCAGTCATTTGTGAGATGGAGTAGAGGTCTCCTGATTGGTCGACGCTGTGTCACAAATTTAGTTTACGCTCTAAGCGTGGAGGGAATATTCGGCGCTGGCGGCGGCCTTTGCTCCGCCTATTGGCCAAACTCTCCCAATACACGGCTCTGGGCTTTGATGGCTTGTAGCGTCCTCTGTAGCCCATCGGAGTTTAAAGAGGAGTAACTGTTTTCGGCTACCAAAAACAAGACAAAATTACAGTATTTGCGAGCATCAAAATAAATAAGATTAACGGCATCGGCTTTGCAATTCGGAGAGACAGTAACGGATGGGAGAGCGCTATAGAGCGAACGATGACGACGAAGATAAAAAACCGCATGTTTCTGTGTTCCCGGATAAGGGAACGTGACAGAAACGCCACGGAGTCTAGAGATACGTTTTTCTTTGCAGCGCGCGCATCTGCAAGATCCTCTTCGCCGCGTTTGCTTCTTGGCAACGATTGCACGCACGAAGGGAGCGAATAGGACGCCATACTTCGTTTCAACTGACGACGAACAGCGGCGAACGCTGTGAGCCATCCCAGCCAACCCGACGCTTTCACGTTACCGCTCGCCCTGACCGTCATTGCGCCCCCTCTCGAAGATCATGTGACATTCAAACTGGGTTGGTTTGGCTCCGATGGCTCGTGGAGTCGTCGTCTGCCGTCCATCGTAATAATAGGCACAGACGTTTTGGATCGTTCGATTCAGACCATTGATCTCGCTCGGATTTGTGCGACGGTGTGTGCTTGGAATTTATGGAGAGGGGTTTGAACTTTCGGAAAAAGGCGGCTTCGCAATCGGTATACGTCCGAGTAAATTCGAGGCCGGTGCATTTCTTCTTTAAAGCTGCTGAGCAGGGTTTTTAATCTTTTTTTTTTTTTGTGCAATCGACGCGAGACACTTGTCTTGCCGGTGCAAGCAGCTATAACGGTGTACCGTTCGTCATTCGAAGTGAAAATTCCAGGCTTGTTTGACTGAATATGCAGGCGTTGGTATAATGTAAGATACCACCAGGGGTGTAGCCAACGAGGCATGTGTTCAAAATAATGGAGCCCCGCCCGCGTCTATCAAACGATAATCTCGACAAAGTTACCGACTGTCATAGTATAAGTCCGATATGTGTCAAATAAACATCGCCACGCACCAGCAAACAGATGGAATCGCTTTGCGGGCCATCCAAAAAAGGCAGTAGTCATAACAAGTTATATATGACGTGCGGGTGTTAGAGGGGAGAACTCGACTGTTGAGCCTGTTAACATAAAAGCGTCTTTTCTTCTTCCAGCTTACTTGCACTTAATTTCACCTCAAGAAAAAAAAAAAAGAAAAATAGGAAGTTCTTACGAGATTTCATTATCTGAAGAAGAAGCGATGCTTTTGGCATATGGGACGTATAGGTCTTGATAAGATAACATTTATATCTGATCCAAAATGCACCTACATATATCTTAATTATGTACACAAAGAAGAAATTAGTAATGGTCGGCGAGGTGCCGGAATCGTTTTACTACGGCTCTTTAGATAAAAGCAAATATAGTCCTTCTTGCAGGGAAGCAGTGTGCACCATGATCCCCATAAAGACAGGGCGATGTGCACCACCGTAACGAACCATTTGCGTAGTGCAGATTGATTAACGACACTTTTAATCCCACGTTCTAAGCACCTATCGTGCTGCTGTGGTTGCTAAATGCGAAGGGGGCGGGGGCGGGTATGAGAATCGGGAAGGGGCGCCGCCTCCGTTTTTATTGAGATGCCGCAAATTGCGATGATTAGAACACTGGCTGGCGAGATTGAGAGCCTTGGAGGAGCTTCTGACACATTATTTTATGCAGTTTTAAGACGTTAAGTATGTTTTTTTTAGTTTTCGGAGTTTGTTACTGGTTCAGTAATTATATTTAATTGTTTTCTACGCTTTCTCGACCGCAGACAACACATGCATGTTTTATAAATAAATATTGAAAGTCTTTCGACGTTTTTTTGTGGTCTCCTTCAACAAAACGACGCCCGGCAACATTGGGCGACAAGACGGTTTTTGTTGTTGTTTTTAGGGTAGGTGGCGCAAGCTACCGCCCGTTATAAACTGTATAACAGTTATTACGTATTCATCCGTCCAACGTCCTGATTGAAGAGTAGATGCTCCTCACCTCGGGGTTCGGTCTATGGCTATAGCCAGGAACCCATGTATAAAGGTGTCAGTGTGCGGAATTGTTTTGTTTTGTTTTCAGGGCTCTGTTAAAGAAAACAAAAACGGGAAAAAGTTTTTATTGTTTTCTTCATGATGTATTTCTTTATTTATCAATGTTTAACAATTTTTAAATGTACTGTATAATATCCTTAACGGCACTATTCAAATCGAAACCTCAAGCTACTTAGAACCATTATCGACAGAGCGTTAAAACACTACAGGTGTTTGACTTTTTTAGATATTATTTTTTTCTTCAGAGAATTCAAGATTAGAATGACCTGCCAAATGATATTGACATCTTAATGCCTGTTGAAAATGTCATTACTGCTGTGGAAATTTTACTTTCACGAGTTTTTCTTTTTTTATTTTATCTGTTTTTTTTATTTATGGCTGTACTTTTTGTCGTGTGATGTACTCACGCCTACTAAGGCTCCTTGATTGGAGCCAGAAGAATTTCCTAATAAATAAGCAATAAATTATTTCCAGCGATAAAAACTTAATACAAAACAAATACGAAAACCGGCTTCAGACGTCTTTCTTTTTGTTGTAACTAAATTGACGGAACGTACTTCTAGTTGATGTCATTAGGTGAATGTATATCTTTTTATTTACCGATATACCTATTTAATCATTTTGTACTGGGTTGTTCATGGCGTTGCCGGGTAGGGAGGCAAGTATAAAGGATATCGTTACCTGACGAGGCTCCCACCCTCCCTACAGTTAAAAGCACTACAAGGTTTTCATGGGTTGTTGAAGAATAATGTCTCAGAGTAAGAAGCTCGATTTTTCGCTCCTGTCATAGCCAAACATTTAATATCAGTTAATTCGGTTTTACTCTCGACCGGAAATCGTCTGCCATTAGCAATTCTCTTCGGCGACAGTCCGCCGTCAACAAATAGAGAGTCAATATCCTCGGTGAGTTGCCGAAAGCGTCCGACGACGAAACTGCCCACTAAGATGGACGCCATTAGCGACCACTCAAATTCTAATGGTAAACCTATGGGTAAACATAAAGACGGAAGCCCTCTGCTTTATCCCCCTCAATAGGTTTTTCGTGAATTAAATAGATCAGTATCGGACGAGAATGTCTCATCTATGCGAATCTGTACCACTCATGCCGAGAATGGTAATGATAATGACCCTACCTCGTTGTACTCATTGGGAGACATATAAGGTGAGGCTGATGATTGATGGCACACCGTATACAGTCGTCACATACAGGAAAAAGCGCGTAACATGAATTCTTGTTGTGTTCAAACCCACGACAGCAAACACGTTCTTCTGGCGTCTAGACCCAAATGTGCTTGGCAATGAGATTGTCGCAGACACAGAAGAAAATATTTTGTTACACAAAATCAACAAAGATGGCAATCGCTCTGTAAATGTTGCTTCTCTAGACTCGGAAAACAAGCTGCTCGCAGTCACCTCTCTCAGAGAGATTCAAATAACAGCTCCCATTTAAGAAGCATACTCAAGGAACTTAGGGAAAGTGAACAATGTGTCACTCAAATACAGGAACTGGGAGCTCTCGGAGTATTGAAATGATTTTTCGAGTCATGTGAGTTCAACGCCAATTGGCTTACCGACGCCAGGATGACGGGATCGTGGAGACACGCCCTTAAACGATACTTGTTCTCACATGCCGTACGGACGGGGCCATGCCTCAGCGCGTCTGCCTCGGATTCACAAGTATGCCTGTTAAGGAATACTTTGGTCAAGCAGTGGAATGCTTTAACTTCCAGCGATATATGGTCATATCTCCAAGAACACACTCTTAAAAAAGGGTATCACCTTACACCCTTTTGTCCCATATAATGCACCCCAAAACTTCAGTTCGAAGTACAGCGCACTACAGACGAACAGACGGCCCCAAATTTGACGAGGGGCTTGATAGCAGTGAGATATAACTTATCAAATAGCTAAAGTACGTTTCAAAAACCACAGAAAAGGAAACACTGAGGTTTTGCAGTAGGGCCAAAAACACCCCGATTAGTATTTTTTGTAGTCAGTACCACGCACGTTAACTATTTAAGAAGTTGTACCCCACAGCTATCAAGCCTCTCGTGAAATGTAGTACCATCAGATCGACGCCAGTGGGCTCTGCGTCAACCTGAAGTTTTGGGGTGTCTTATATGTGACAAACGGTGTAAAAATTCACCCTTTTTTTAGAGTGCAGATGCTCACGTCGCTGCAAGGTATGTGCATGACCACATTGTCACAAGGAATGTAGCTCGATAAAAAAAAGCGAAATGTGCCAACTGCAGCGGCAATCCATCATTCACATGTTCTGGTTGTCCGGGAAAGAAGGCTGCGACTGCTGCAAAAAGAATTTCTATCGTCAACGGAAGGCGCCCAAGGTATTGTGCTCCGCCATTCAATACAACCGTTGTTCGCCGTCCACCGCAACCAGCGCTATCGCACAAAGCACCCACAAAGAAAACTTTCACTGAGATCTTGAAACATTTTCCTCGCTTGTAGGAACGTCCAGGGCGATCAATGACGTCAACACCCGTGCCAACCGCACGTGGCACTCAATATATTCAAGTTCTTCCCATTGATACGCCACCAACACCATCATCGTCAAATCATTCGCGGCGTCCACGACAACAAAACGGCGTTGCTCATGTACTCCTACCTATGTTATTTCTACGTCAAAGGCTATCAAACATAAACATCTTGGTGCAAACAACCTTCAAAAAGTAGAGGCTTTGCTAATTATAGAGCCATTAATAACTCCCCTTAGTGATTCCCGCAATCGCAGATAGCGTACGTCGGCACAATAGACGAGCATTATAAGGAAGCCTCCATCCTACAGTGAAATGCACGAGGTTTGCGATCACAACTTTTTAACTTCTGGTAGCTGGTCGTCTGTGTATCATTATAATTTGTGAATCAAACTTGCCAAAAATATTCACTTGTCGTGGTATGAAAAATTTGAATCATCATGCACTAACAGTACATGTCGTGTCACAATAGTCATTAGAAGGGTCCTCACATATACTGCACACGCCGTTCCAGCACAAGCAACGAATGAGTACGTTTGTGCCACGATTTCAAATTGAAAAGTGAAGTTTAAAATAAACGCATGATTTCTGCCACCAAAGATAATATTTGACCAGCAGTATTTGGATTTCATCTTAGATACAATGTCATTGCTGTATATTCCAACCGTTTAATTTAATGCTTATCGCCCCGTAAGGGGAAGCCTCAGAACGAACCCTCGAGGAAGGGTCTTGGTAGAGTTAGCCGACAAATATCACCTATCTATCTTCAATGACGGATCCCGACAGATTTCTGCCGAACTGAAGGGAGCAGCTGCCTCGACTTGACATTCGTTTCGACAGCGCTAACATCGCAAGCCACATGACTTGCAGGCATTGAAACTCATGGGAGTGATCACGCTCCCACTTTTTCTACCATTAATGGGTTCATCAATGTATAAATAGCGCACTTTCTACGACGGACCAGCCGGCATAGGTTTGACGAAAGAGTGACAGACGGAAGCATGGAAGTTACTGAACCTTCTCACTTCGAAAGGATGATTGTATCCTGCGTGAAACAAAACAAATACCTTTATTGTTTACCATAATAATTTTAACCCGAGACTGGTTCAAAAGGAGCAAATCGCTTTACTGTGGAAGAGAAAGTAACAGAGACATACAGCGTCTCTAACTCAGCTAATACGTTTGTTCAACGAACCTCCTTATATTCAGAACTTCAACCTTTACAAAATCGCCGAACATCTTGTTTTTCAAGGTCGCGCGCACAACCCTCACCCACATCCCAAAACAAACTAAGTCAGGCCACGTATAAAGCACAACCACCTTTCGGTTTAGACAAAACACCCTCTAGACAGCTGGAGGTCAGGCAAAATATACAATGTTTTTGAACTACGACAGACACCCACGCACAGTGATACCTTTGATTGGCTGTGTGTGTGTTGTTGTACAAAAGCATTGTATATTTGTGTCACCTCTAGCTGTTTAGAAAGTTTTTTTTTTTTGTCTAAACCGAAAGGTGGTTTTGCTTTGTAGGTGACCTGACTTAGTTTGTTCTGTGATGTAGATGAGGGCTGTGCGCGCGGCTTTGAAAAACAGGATGTTCGGTGTTTCCCTGACGGTTGTAGTTCTGTATATAAGGAGGTTGAGTGATTAAAACTATTAGCTAAGACGCTGTTTATCCTGTTACTTTCTGCCCCAGTCTGGGTTAAAATCATCATTGTAAATTTCCACCTGCTCGCCTGGGCCCGGGCAGTAATCTCACTTAATGTCCCGTCCACTTAAAAAAGCTATCGACGCAGAATATAATCCAGTTTTGGACACGATTCCCGACAAACATATTTAAGATAAATTACTAAATACCTGCTTCATAAAGAATTCAAAATACTACTCAAGATATTTTTTCTGTAGAATATGTTGTGTAGAGTACACATACTTGGAGATGTGTTGCAATTACTTTCGAATATACTACCATATAGTGCAATTTGTATCGACTTCATTAACTCTAGAACGATTTACTTGCAAGTAACACAAGCAAACAAAACAAGATAGCATGGCTATTTTATGCAGCCCAACAAGAAGGAGTAGTATCGCCTGGTGCATGTTACAGGGTATCACTTTACCTATAGTCACTCACTGAAATCATATCTGATGCTTTTAAAATGCACAGCTTGAACGCACCATGTTACTAAGCACCGCAAGTTGCTATATCCAGGGTTCACGTTAAACAAACCTTATATCTGTAAAATAATGACTGAATAGCGAGGGCTCACGTATACTCTATTCTAATGTTTACAAATTTACAGCCCTGCGTGCGATCTCTACAGCCCAGCACGTACATGTTCGTCGCATTTTAAAGCGAGCAAAACACGCGCCATATGCACGAATGCTGAAAATGGCACCGGCCAGAAGCCCTTTTCTGAAATGGTCTGTAGTAGGCATGACATTTGCCGTGCGTACTTCAAGTAGGGTATCCCCAGAGGCTCACTAAGCTTCGAAAAGAAGTACAGACAGGGACACAAAGGAACACTGCTCTCTTTCTCGTGGTTGTCGATTTTTTTAATTCTTTTCCCAATAATATGCTCTAGGCGCCCGTTGAGAAAGGCGTACAAAATCCCCCTGGTTTGTATTTTGAGAGTTCCTGCCCGTAGCTTGTCTCCTGCCTACATGAAATATCAATCCTCATGAAAGAGTCCGGCTTTGACAATTCTTGTCGCGAAAAAAATATTTGAACATAAGAAGGCAAAAAAAAAACTTGCGTACTTTTTTTTGTTCTTTCATGATTTTCGTTTTTATTTGTTCTTTTCTTGTCATTTTAAGTTGCATCTTTGGTCTAGGCTTGTTTCCTGTTCAGTGTTCGGATGTTTTCGCTTCAAGTTTGCAATCGGTTCAAGATTGCCCTGGGGTGTGCCAATTACTATTCCCGTAAAGTATTCCCGCGACAATATTTTTAGATTGAAAAATGTATTTGTGATAATGAATGCAAGGTACTAAGAAATTTTATTATTTTAGAGTCGCAAATAGTCTTGATCAGATGTATTTGCAAGATATCAAATTACTACCAAAAGTAACTGAAATGCGGTATCGTTAGTAGAGTATGTGAGATAAGCACACGTCTAATAGGATAGCAGAAATACGACCTAGGAGAACTAAAACATGAAGGATGTTCGTAAATCGCACAGAATTGCAAAATAAAATGCTAAAAAGCTCGCTCGACATTGCCGGGGGACGATGTGTAAAAATATAGATCCCAGAAAGCCACTATGTAAAATTTGGAAGATCTCGAGAGGTCTCAAATATTCTCTAATGCAACTCCGCACAGCTCGCTCGTTGGCATAGTATAAAGACGGTTAATAGAAAGAAGTGGCAAACCAGTTCTGCATTTTGTTGACAACGTACGCGACATTATCCAGCCAGCCTAGATCCCGCACTAAAGCCGTGCCATTCTTACGTGAAGAAGCCATGAACAACATTTTCACGATCTATGAAATGGATGCCGCACTCACTTCAGTGATACTCCGCACCTCTCGGGACCTGACGGCATACAGTGCCGTTATTGGATACAAATTTGGAAGGACGTGCAGAACTTTCTTTCAAACACATGAAACTCTTCTTGAACCCATGTGAAGATTCCTGACTCGTTAAAAATTGTAAGGATTGACCAACTCCTCAAGCCCGGGAAATCGCCCCTTTAGTTGACCTCGTACGGTCCGCTCGTACTTGCGAGTTGTGTTGGAAAAATCATGGATAAAATGATCCACCGCCGTCGAGATTAGTATCTAAGACATCATGCAAGGAAGGAGCTTCATCAAGGGAGTCACTGACCTCGTGACTTACATGCAACAAGGGCGAACACATTGAAAACTCAAATAGCGGCTTTCTTGGATATCAATGAACCATTTGATAATGTTACACATGAAACGATATTTCAAGGTCTCCGTGAACTCGGCATTGGGGGACGCTTATACGAGTGTGTAAAAAGCTACCTTACAGGAAAATCAATTTTCATGTCAACAAACGAACGAGGCACACTCCCTTTTCCCGTGAATCGAAGTGTCCCCTACGGGGCTATTTGCAGTCCTATATTATTAAATATTGCTCTCATCGTATCGAAATACTGACCTCAACCTTCCAGGCATCTGTACACGGTGATGACATGTTTATATGTGCTTCTGAATCTACACGATTTCAAGCAAAGGCAATGGTTCAATCTGCTCTAGAGAAAATTACCAAATATCTTCATATCCTTGGCATCAAAATTTCTATTGACAAAACGGTAGCCATGGCGTTTACCCGTCGCATAATGGACAAATATTCACTTAACATACGCAAGCGCACAGTACCATGCGTCAAATGTCACACATTTCTTGGAGTCATTATCGACAGGGGTTTGACCAGTTTACCTAATATTTTGCACTTTCGTAAAAAACTCCCCAGTTTTGTATCCTTGCGCGCTTCATCAGTGGAACTAAGTGGGGCGCGGCAGTAAGATCCCTATTACAAATTTGCATGACCTTGTTTATTGGCGTAATACGCTATAGACGCTTTACACACGCGCCAGGTTGAGCAGTCATTGCCGACCTTCTCTTGTCTTACCGAGAATTAAGCCACCGAAATGGGCGTTGACGAGCCTCCACAGAGGCTATGCTGGGGAGGAGGACACAGTAGCACTTAAAGTGGCAATAACCTGTCCTGCTGTGGCAATGGTGAAGTGAAGCGAACGGAATAAGAGGGAACAAAAATTTAAGGTCGGTTATGGCGGCGCCATGCATGCACAGCTGTCTGAAAGCGTCTATTAGCGGCGAGATGTTTCGATGGCGCCCTCTTTTGGTTACCTTTCGTGACGTCATTACCTTGTGAACAACAAGTTAAATGGTGTTTGTAATGAGCTGGTGGAAGCCTGAAATCATAGCGCTCTCAAAGCAACGCTGCCAACACCGTGAAAATTGCAGTTCTTACATTCCTCTTATTTCCGTCGATGAGACATCCTTTGCTGACGTCATAGTGAGCATTTGGCCAATTGTGGTGGGCCGACCACAGCGACGCTCTCGATCGCTCACGTCGCCAATAGCATTCTCATTCTACATGGCACGTGCCAAACCAACATCAAAGCTCTTAAAGCAGTTCAGCACGTGGCCTCCTTGTCTGTTTAAGCCCACCAGCTTGTGCGTTGACCGAGGTCACGGTGTCCGAGTCACGCGCCACGCCTATGAACGTGTCGCTGATGCAGGAAACATTGCGAGTGCATCTAAGGCATATTAATATATAGTCATCAGCTACTTGCTTAATGTACTTGCAAACGCCCTTACTCAGAGTATTCTAACGCATTGTTAAAAATGAAGCAATACGTCCCAAAAGGTGTGTGATCGCATGACCTGCATCCACGGAGACTCTGTCCACGTTGTCGCACTTGAAATTCACGATATTAAATATAAATCAAACCATTAGTAGTGCTTAAGCAAGTCGTTTCATCCACCATTTCCTTTAATCAGCGCATGAAAAAACTCGTGTATATAAAGATGAACCCTTGGTCAGATATAGTTCCACCGCAAGAATTGTGATTGCATCTTACGTCACAACGAGACACTTCAAGCTGTCACAAAACGTGCTCAACAGCGGCTGAACAAGTAGAACTTCAAGAAGGTTTTCGATTTATTTTGACCAAGCCAGATCAAACGCGAAGAGTGCTAGTTCCACCGCAAGAATTGTGATTGCATCTTACGTCACAACGAGACACTTCAAGCTGTCACAAAACGTGCTCAACAGCGGCTGAACAAGTAGAACTTCAAGAAGGTTTTCGATTTATTTTGACCAAGCCAGATCAAACGCGAAGAGTGCTTTAAGATTAAAAGGCGGCACTCAAAAGCAAGCGAAAATAAGAAAATTGTTTTCAAACTTTTGTGCCATCTTCAGAAATGTAACAATAGAGGACACTGTTGAGTTCCAGTTCATTGCTGGACACTGCAAGGCACCTGGAAAGGAGGCGGCCGATGGTGCTGCCACCGACATCCATTCCTTATTTCCCAACGTGGAAATACCTTACACTAGGCGACTTTACTTCGCTGATAAATCTCCATGCCCGAAATGCAACAAAACATGTTTGGAAAAGTGATGCACTCCACTACCTTCCTCTACCTTTAGTGAATCTAGACCTCACCTATCGTATGTCTTGTAACCTACCCAAGCGAACCAATTGCTCTTATACACCGATCGCGCCTGTTTGTTTCATATTCATACATGCAAGAGTTTCTGCATCGAATTGGAAAAACATAGAATTCACACTGTACAGGGCGTAATTGTGTAGAAGCCCTATCTCATTTATTATCTGAATGTACTTTTACGTTGCAAAAAGAAAACTCCTAAAGGACAATCTCTCGCATCTAGACGACTGACCATTAATAACGTCCCACTTAAAAACTCCACTTAACTCCACTTAAAAAAGGAGTAGACCGCAAACGCTCTTCTGCGTTTCTTATCAGAAACTCGCCTAAAATCCCGTTTGTAAAAAGTGATTTATTATTCATTATTTGCGTTTATGTGCAAGACAGTTAGTTCTTCGATTTGTCTGAGCACTAATGTGCTAAACTTAACTTCGTACTGGTACGCGCAACTCGTATTGCGTTGGCGAACATTTATGCCACGCAAACGACGTACTTTCAGTATTTCTAGTTTTTGTGCCATTTTTGATACTTCGACGCTCTCATGATTGTGTACACGCAGAATTTTGCACTCACAGTGTTAACTGGAACGTCAGCTAGTTAGTCACGTCTCCACTGTTTTCTCTCTTCCCTCTTTTTTTATTCCCCTTTACCCTTCCCCAAATCAAAGTTGCCAACCGAGGCAGGCCGCCTTGGTTAACTCTTTGCTTTTCTCCTCCTGCTATTATCTTTTTCCCGAGGCGCTCATGAACATCTAGGTCTGCATTGCAGCTAAACAAAAGAGCAAAGACCAAAATAAAACTCGACCAAAACTTTGGAAGAGCCATAGTTACCAACACCTTAAAAACATGCGATTATCGAAGGCACCGTTATTATGACACACGTAACGGGAAAATCAATATTCATCTAATAGCGTAACAAACACAAAAACAAAATGTTTGTACACCCGGAAAAAAATGCACATAAAAAAGCCAGAAATATAAGCGGCCGTCCAGCTGAACTTTCCACGCCTCCACGACGTCTACGCGAGAACGATAAGCGCCGCAAATGTGCCCCATAGGTGGCCTACGGTCAATAGTTTGCTCTAGGGTGCCTACATGTCTGTCTGTCTCAGGGTGAAGGCATCCATTGTTCCACTAAATGTGCCAGCGCGTGACGCTCTCGCGCACTCGGTGCGTGACTTGGGCGATAAAATGGCGTCTATGCATTAGTCAAAGCTGGGCGCTCGAGCTGAGTGACACCGTTATGCGCGCACTTCAAAATGCATAAAAAAAACGATTGGGCGTGAAAATGCCTGAGATGTCACCACTCAAGCAAAAGCGCGCGTGTGTATGAAGGCACTCTAAGTTTGCTCTGTGCAGACTAAATGCCGGTTCACACATTTCTCCTTTTTCTTACGTTACGTAACTTCACAAAAAAAAAAAAAGAAGCTTATGTCTGCTTAAGCCAAAAGGCAGCGAGACATCCGTGCTTCGTACTAAACGTGACTATCAGTTCAAGAAGATATCCTGGCACGCGACATTCGAGATACCAATGTTTCGGTGATTTATACGTAACGTGAGGAAACGGTGCGGTATGAACCAGCCTTTACAGGCGACCGTTCCACGAAGCCATTCAAATATCGCTATTTTTTGTAGTGCATCAGGCTTCTAACAAAGTATATAGACAAACAAAAAGCGGCTTGGCAGTTGCTTGGGGTAACATTGGCAGCGGCACGTGCCGTCGACAGCGAGTTGCGTCAAGGATTTCAGTTTTGTCCGTAAAACCCCAAGTTCTCGATACGTACATACGACAGAGACAGCAAAAAAGACACTCATCAAGTGGACAAAAAAGGAACAACACCCGGTTCAAACAAAAGAATGTTTGGCAATCTGCAATGCCGCCTTTAATCGCGTTTCTGAAAGTCGTTTCAGCTTCGACGGAGAAGAAAGTGCTGGCTGGGTTACGAAAAGACCCATTTATTTTTGTAGATCTTAGTTCGTTACATCGAGAAAGAGGATCTCAACAACAATCGATGTTCAGAAAAGTTAAGAGTCACTTTAATCTTCCACATGAATGTTTATACCGTGAAAAATTTACTTGTCTTGAAACGTTCTCTGCAACTTAAAGGTATACTACGACGAAATATCGGCGCTTATTTCTTTGTCTATACGTGTTCAAGAGAGCAGTATCACATCGGACAAACCAATTTAAATTTTGTTGAAATACTCATTTAATGTTAATGCGGTTATTTTTGTTTTAAGAAACACAACAGCAACTGATATTCGAAAGAACTTGAGTCACTTAAATGTCCCGCATGAATGTCTATACCGTAGACAAATTGTTCTACCATGAAACTATTGTTTCTGCGGTTGCTTTTTTTTAAACACAATTTGAACTGCAATTGAGGCTCGGAACAGGTTGTCACAAAAACCTCTCTATGAATATTTAGGCCATAATATTTGGGCCGCCTCGAAACGTGGTGACTTGTGTTTCTTTCAGTTACGACAGCAAATGATGTTCTTTTCATAAAGACGGCAACGAAGAGCGAGCCTGCCAAATCGCTTCGGAGAAAAACGAAAAGAAGTCAGATATGTGTGACAGGAATATTTTGATGGTATACTTTTGGCTCAAATATTACGCATTAACGAAGTATATTACGGCATTACCTCCTCCTTAAAAATCTGCGTCGGTCTACTTTATCACAGCAACAACGAAAATTCGGCAGGGACACTTGCGACTGCTTGCGTGTAGGAATGCTAAAGCATCCTACATGCAGCACATTCCTACAAGCAGAGCGCAATGTCTTCGTTTCTCACACGGCGCTCCGGTGGTGACGTCACGCTCCCCCACTGCGCAAGCGCGGCGCCCCTCCGGCTCCACGGCTTCCGTTACGACGCATCCGCGTTGCTGCGCTTTTCTTTGTGTTTTACTTCTGAGGCGCGTCCGCTTTGACCTTGAGCGCCCGGCCCGCTTCCGTGACGAAGCGTCTGATATGACGCGCCGCAGCCTTTGGGAATTCCGCTTGTGGATGCCGTTTTTCTGCTACAGACGGTTACAGACAACGCCTGCTTCGCTCCATAGGACAGTTAATACTTTCGCATTAAAAAGGTGGAAGCATATTCCGAGGAAATAATCAAATAGATAGATATATGGACACTAAAAGATGCCACTGCATTTTCCTGCTGTGCACGCTGGCCTTGGACGGCACGATTTTACTCTAAAATCAAGAGTAAAGGCTGGACGTCATTAATTGAAACAAGTGCCGAGTTTATGTTGATGACATTTGCTCTGCGCACGGCGTCAGAACACTGGCTGCTTCTCCTCCTGAGGAGTAGTCTGGGCGACGCGAAGCCAGAGCCTTTTATACACGAACTCATCTCTGTGACGTCACGGCGCGGTGGTGGCGCGTCGGTCGCACTTCCGGTCTGGGGCTGTGGGCAGAAGTCCCCATGCCAGACGTGTATTCCTGCGTTGTTTTGAAAGGAACCAGACAAAAACCTGCCTTCTCGTCAAAACGCCGCGACTGGGGCCGTACCAAAAGTGTCGAGAAAGGTTTGAAGGCCAGTTTTCACGTGCTCGGTTCGTCCGAGAATCTGGATGTGTGCCGTGAAAAGGGAAAAGCAGACGCCGTCGGACAACGATTGCTTGGGCGGGAAGCACTTTGGGTTGAATTCACGGATACTTGTGGTCCTCAGATTTATTTGTTTTGTTCCGACATGAACGCCAGAAAACTGTCAAGTTGTGCGAACCACCTGCGGACTACGTTCAGTACGTCTTCAAGTTCAAACGGCCGCCTGATTGTTCGAATTGTCGTCTGCTCTTTCAAACGTTTCTGCTTGTCGTCTGCTCTCTTAGACGACGCCGGTCCGTAGACCATATGTTGGCCCGGTACTTGCGATAAGAAGTGAGTGCAGGCCTCAAAAGACTTAAATTTGAAGGTTGGTAAGCAGGCTCGATGTAAACAGTAGACACAAGGCGATGTTGGTCATTGTTACCAGTGGCCAACACCGACTTGTTATGCCTAGTTCAGTTGGTCCGATTCTGCTTGCGATTTTCAGTATCGTCGTCGACCATCTCAGCTACGGTTCACGCTTTTGCAGCCCGAGCGGCGTCGCGACGGAAAATTCCGAGCGAAATCTCATCGTGTGAATCAGGCTTTAGCGTACAATCTGCGGCGTCCACGCGGAATGAATCGCCACATGTCACATTATTCACGCGAAGTTTTGCGGTGTAACGAGCCTCGGTAATTTCGCTGACGCCGCTCAAGTAGTCAGACATCGCCAGGAAGACGTAGAACCAACAATTCGAACGCGAAAAAGGGCAGGGGGACTCACATCAACGCCGACAACATCGCATTTCAATGGCTTGTTTATGGGCGACGGCGAGTTTCTTGCCCACACCCCCATCGCGCATGCGCGGCGCCGGTGGCGTCCGCTAGGGGCGCTCCGGGCGCTCCGGTTTGTTTGTAAACATGAGTTGGTGTATACTGACAGAGCTTGACCAACCAGCGTAGCTTGTCACCCACTAGAATCAGCGCATCTCGCAATAACAGAAAATGGCGTTACTTTTCTTATTTTTTTTATACTTGAGAACTCGCATAGAATTCCTTTGAGTCAGACCCCCAAAATGGCCGACGAAAGTAGTCATTTCCCGGTTGTCACGCTGCGCTGCTGTATTTGCCAGATTTAAAATCTCCGTAAAGGGACACTGGGACCCCCTAAAAATTTATTATTTTTGCCAGGCGATTAAATATAGTGCCAGAAGACTACCCAATCAATATTTTGCTGCAAAGTCACGCATATTCTATTAAGGCCAAAAACGCAACTGCTTGAAACCGAAACCGAAACATGACCACGGAGTAATGGCGCGACATGTTGACCAGAAAGGAGAGAGAAATATAAAAGAGAAGAGAGTTGCCGGAAATCACATTACTACACCCGACCGCGTTTTTTGTTTTTTCCCTCCGTTTCTTTGGCCGTGCGAAGCAGACTACAGCTGTAACACTGTAACGATCAAGCACACGAGGAGGAACACCCCGTTCGTAGTAATGCAGCCAGGCAACTGTAGGTCAGAAACTTTGCTGTCAATTCCCTGCCGCAAAGACACCACACATTTGCCACATTCGCATTTAGTAAAACAAATCGCACGCATGCATACTCAACACCAAGTACACACTTCGTGCTTGACGTTTGCGCGTGTTTCAAGCTCTTGCCAATTCGTGTTGGTAAGACGAGCCATGTCTTCAGCTAGGAGAGGGGGCTACGACCCGGCGACGTCTTTGTGCGATTTAGCTTGGTGGTCGGGCGTGTCATACGGAATATATCCTTAATGATTTGATCGGTAAAAAATTCTTCGTTCGAAGCCAGACAGATGCCCCGGTACCACGAATGGCAGCTCTGAAGTAGAGGTCTCACAGCCGTCATTCGCCGCCATCGCTTAGTCCGCTTCGTTGCTTTGTCCAGCTGTCCAGCCCGCGACACTCGCGCTGCTTCTATAATCCCGCAATTCGACGCCATGTCGAGAATTGCGCAGTTCATGTGCTTCCGCCACTGCAACTTTTTATTTCAATCGACGTATTTGCAGCTTCTGAAAAGCCACAAAAAGGAAATTTCATATTTTTTTTATATTTTTAATATTGAGTGTGTGCCTTCGATGACCCACGACTTTGATTATATTTGGTGGCTGTGTCTGAACGTACTGTGACCACGGAGAAGCGAGTGTGCGCGGCGTAAACAGGCCAGTTCTCGATCGACAGTTTCCGGGAGAAAACAAAGACGAATTTCGAGCCGCATATTGTGCTTTTGTTTAGCTAGGCTCTCATATGTCACGTACAAATAAAATACTTTGGCGACCGTAAAGACCCTGTCAGTTCCTTTATAAAGGGATATTAATACGAAATTCGAAATGTACACGTCATGTTCAAAAATAGGCTGAATATGATCCACAATATCCGTAAATGTCAATCGCACTTTTGTACTTTGAGCCTGGTGGCTGTATTTTTTTGTTATAAACCGCCCACCCTGACAAGCGCTCGGACAGCAGTCAGCAAACAGCTCGCGACATTCGGCGCAATCGTGACGTAAACTGTCTCGATACGAGCACAGCTGCGGCACGAGGCTGATGTCGACAAGACGATTGCAAGCAGGGCGTCTGGCCGCCGCCACGTCTCCGCCCGTGCGGGCAAGTTCGTGCAATTACAAGCGTGTCAAAGCTACCTTCACGTGCACGCTGCACATGCTTGCACGCAAGGGGCACCCGTGAGGCTATAGTTTCAGGAGAGACACGAATCGTCACTACCTGTCAATGTTCCTAGACGAACATTACAAACGAGGCTTTGGCGACATCCAGCAGGTGACATCTGGTAATCGTTGAATTCGTTTTAAAATATATTTTCGTGTCTTTTTCAACGAGAGATTAGGGTGTCCGGGGTGATACAGCTCCCCGGAACACGTATTAACCAAGAAATGAGCGCCGAAATTCCGTTGTAGTATCCCTTGAAATAAATAATGGAATTAGTTTCTTCTTTAGCTAAATACTAATTAGAATCACTCCCTAACGTTACTAATTGAATAAACGTAGCTTCGTTTTTTTCTATCTAAGCAATGGCAGTCACCCCAAAAAGTTTAGAAATATGAGCATCGTTCATCCCCTCAACTCGGAGCCAGAACAAGCGGATACGTGGACCGGTGCCTATCCTCAGCCTATCCTATGCCGCCAACGTTCATCGTAGCCACGCGATGGGCTTGGCAAAGTAGAAAACGCGTGCTGAGCTTAGGGCATTGTTAGAGTTCGGCTATTCTCATCACCGCAGTGGTTGGGCACGAGCCACGTACTCCCGAGTGTCCGCGGAGGCATTGATTGTTACGAGCCGAAGTCGAGTGCTCACGCATTTCTACAGTATCCAATCCATGAGCCGCGCTCGACTGTTGTCAGGCGGCTGGTTTCGATCCCACAATTACGTCGTCACACTTTACGTAGGGCAAGACAGAAAGAAATAGCCCCATTTGATCCTCGCAATTTCACCACGACAAAGAGTACGCCTCTGCAAAATCATGAACACTCCAACCCGATATAAGGAGTATTCACTGGCGGCCATAGCTGTGTGCGCGAATGCTGAGCGCGTGCTGATGGCGAGCTTCCACAGTTCTTTTGCAACGTGCATTCCGCACCATCAAGATTGCCGGTCTTAGCAGCCTATTGATGTGAGCTCGTACTGAGCATGCGCTCTGAACAGCACTCACAAATATGGCGCCTATTGAATACTCCCTATAGTTTCACGACCTCTTTTAGAAGGCCAAACTCTCAGTATAAACGGCTCTGCCCAATGTACCACCACGGAAACGTTGTCGGTTTTTGCACCGCATATTCGTTCCATGGAGGCAAGCATAAACAATTTCGCACAACTGTCTTCTTCTTTTTTTTTTTTTTAAGTGCGCGCTATTTTGAAAATGCTACGCCAGTTATTCGAGTTCACCATTGTTTGGGCTCGCACTCTGCGCTTGTAGTGGACACGAGTGCTGAGTCAGCGTTCGGCGATTACTCGCATCCAGTCACATGCACGTTTGATACCCAAGAAATGGCGACTGCCAATGTTGCTCGGTGGACTTTTTAAAAAGGATGTATTGAGACGTTTGAAGCTCTAAACTTCCAGATAGAATGAAAATGTAATCCGTTGTTTTAATTATTTTTATACAGATAATTGAAACGTACGTAAGCGTGTTTTCTTCTCACTTCATTTATTTGCTAGAGCTACCGTACGAATTTGATGTAATATAAACGTCAAGCTCGGTCGAAAAAAAAAAAGAAACCTTTTTATCTGAAGCTTCGTTCGGGCAGTTGCGTTGGTTGTGTTGAGAAAGAGCGAAACGGAAGCAACGACGAATTCCCCGGGAAGGACATCTGTTCGCCGTATTCAATGTGACCAGCGAAGCAAGAAGTAGCTTCGGCAAGCAACCCATCAGTCGCGGTTGTCCCGGAGTCCCTGTCGTTGCTGTCGTTGTGTTTTGTAGTGGACGCAGTCGATGGAGGCGTCTGAACCAGTTCACTCTTGGATGCGCGGGAAGATAACAGAATAGACATTGATATTGAAATAATCCCACTTGTGCATCGTGCAGAACCCGTGCGGTCAGCATAAATCTCGCTTTACATCTCGCGTTATATAAAAAAAAAATCTATAAGACGTTTACAATCCCCTGTAACGCCGAATCAGAGCGCAGCTCTTGAGAAGGAGGAGAAGGTACGGAGAAGGTAGCGGGGAAATTTTCCCGCTAAATTTAGCGGTTAAAATTTTCTGCTAAATTTAGCGGGGTTTAGCGGAGAATTTTGTACGTTAAATTTAGCAGGGAAACTTTCCCGCTGAATTTAGTGGGGAAATTTACCCATAATGCAACGCGCGGTGACGTCACGAGTGACGTCACGTGTGACGTCATTATGGGAAACGTCCCACAATGCAACGCGCGCTTACGCCGAGGCCGACGCCGACGCCGACGGCGACGCCGCTCAAGCCGGAAACGGGCGCCTAAAGCGCCGTTCACACATATGCGACCGAGTATGACCGAGAGAGACCCGACCGGTTTTTAAGCCTCTTGGGACGTCTTATAAGACCGGATGCGCTGCAGCGGAGCTGGTCCTAAGATGTCGCAAGAGGCTTAAAAACCGGTCTGGTCTCACTTGGTCTTACTCGGTTGCATATGTGTGAACGGCGCTTACGAGCTGCGCTCTTATAAAGAAAACGCGGTGAGGCGCCAGAACTTTCAGACCCCGTCGTTTATGTGATCGCTTTTCTTTACCCAGTTGTGTGTTCATTCTCCGATGCTAGTTTGTAAACAAGCTCGCTACCGCCCACTATCGTCAAGCCCCTACAAACTTCCAATTTTCCTCTTTTTTGTAGCATGAGCTACACTAGCCGAGGTTGAGCACTTTCACGTGGCTCCTGGAGAGCCGTGCTGCGCATGCGCGAGGAGCAGTGACGTCACACGGCACACAGCTGGCGCAAAAACGTCAAATTTTGGGGTTTTACGTGCCAAACCAACGACGGGCATCTGGCATGCCCCTGCGGAGGACTGAGGATTCATTTGGACCACCTGGGGATCGTTTGAAGTGCAAACGAAAGCTCGGTTACACGGCGCCTCCTCCGCAATAAGAAGAGCGGAGAAGCTTAACTCATCGGATCCCGAAGTAGTCACATAATGCGTATACCGTGTGTGTGTCATTGAAGCAGCAGTAAGCATGATAATCAAGCTAATCGACATAATTACAATGTAGCGCAACCAACAATGTGCATAACCAACTAGCCCAACAGCTCATTTTAATAATCCTAGACAACCAGGAAAGCTAAGAATAACCAGCTGAACCTAAGCTTACGCTACGTATATTCAAGCATAGCCGAGCTAAGCCACTGCAATTTTTACTCAAATGCTAAACTGCTTCAGCTTCTCTTTAAAGACGTTATAGCACGTGCTTGGTCAGTCAAAGAAGGACAAACTCGGTGACGGTTTTGGTCGCGCAAATCGTCGACAGGAGGTATTCACATGTCGTTAGGAGTACGTGATTTGATTAAAGCAACTTATCGTCTGCCGTGAACGAGAATATTGACGTTGCGAAAAGAATCGGGGAACGCTTACCGTCAGCATGCGCTTCACCACGGAGCGCACAGATATAGTATGCCCGCCAATGAATGCGCCTCATAGAAACGCACTTTTGGCAGTCTGACGGAAGTGAGACGAATCAAACGCCTTCACTAGAGTTCCTGTATAGACCCTTTTCATGGCAAACGCCACCAGGAGTTGTTCTAGTCTTTGACGTCCCAGAGAACTTCCGGTTCATAAAAAGTATGAACAAAGCCCACCCTAACACCGCTGTTTGAAATGTTGATGAAACGTTTAACCACCAATTCTCCAGGTGAACGCCAAAAGAACGCAGAACCCCCAGATATGATAAATATTTTCGAATACTCTTGTAAACCAACTTGCCTCCTCCAAGACGTTAAATTGACCAGCCGAGGGCCCTCGTTAAATCTCCAACTTTGATGTGCGTGTAGCGTTTATGCTTTCTAGCACTGGCGACATAGGCAAGCTCGACATACTTTCAAAGACGGGGCGACCGGAAATTGCTTGGGACGCAGGAGGCAGTTCATGTTTGTAAACATGAAAAGGGTCTTATGCTCCCTATACGGGAGCCAGAGTTGCGCGTTTGATTCCACGCGCCGCGTGCCGCCCTCGCCGCTATTCGCCGAGATCCGATCACGTGAGGAGCAGTATCAAGTATCGTGCAGCAAAGTAGACGTTGCACGCGCCCTGGCGTACGTTCCCCGGCTTTTGAGCGCGCCGCGCGCCTCGAACGCGCGGCGCTGCTATTCGCCGAATTCAGTCACGTGAGGAGCTAAATCCACATGCCATGCATGAACGCGCAACTCTGTCTCCCGTAGGGAGCCAATAGACCTTTCCAAAAACGAGCTTGTGGCCGGTGCCATTTTGAGCGTTCGTGCGTATGGCGCGTGCTTTGCTCGCTTTCCGAAGCGACGAACACGCACGTGCTGGGCTGTGAAGATCGCACGCTGGACTGTGATTTTGTAAACATTGGAAAGGTCTATAGGGGGTATTCACTGGACGCTATATTTGAGGTCAATGTTTAGAGCGCATGCTCGGAACGAGCTCACATTAATAGCCTGCTAGGATCGGCAATCTTGATGGTGCGGAATGCACGTTGCAAAAAAACTGCGGAAGCTCGCCGTCAGCACGCGCTCAGCAGCCGCGCACACAGATATGGCCGCCAGTGAATACTCTCTATACAGGAACTCTAGCCTTCACTTTCCTCGCTCATCACCTACCGGGCATTTATAGCCGATTGTGAGGCAAATTGTATTCTACAAGCCTACGACAGGCTGATTGAAGCGGCTTCTCGCGCATGCGCATAAAGTTTCCCGGTAAGGGTTCATTAGTCTAGTCTGACCGCCACCCTGCGGTGTCGAACGTGCACGTTCCGCGGTAGTTATTGCACAAACGCACCCCGGTTCAACGCTCGCTCATCAGGGAACCGCTGCTGTCACTTCGCAAGACCACAAAAAAACACGTAATTTTCCTTTTTTTTTACATTTTGCTTTTAGCGTGTTGTTCCCGTGATTTGCTTTTCCTAAAGGCTTTGCGCTCCGGCAGTCACGGAGACGAAGTCCTCATTATGCTTACACCTCATTAACTCACTCGCTTAATCAGTTTTTTTGTGTTTTTTTTTTGTTTATGAAATGCTAAGTGCGGCACAGTGAGCACAAATCAGCAACATCCGAACTTTCCGGTTCTAATGCGAACTAAAGCACGAGACGAGAAAAAATAAGTAACGGAAAACACGACACATTATATGTTGCGTTGTCCGTTATCTTATTTTTCCTTTCACGGGGCTCCGTTTATGATGATTTCTAACCAACTTTTGGGCCTGCTTTGATCTGCTTTCCCATGCGTTCTCTACGACTTCAATTGTCTCATGCCATTTACTGATATGGCGAAAATGGATCGGGCTCTGCATGACCTTAAGCGAGCAAAGATCGATGCTCATCACTGCTATGTTTCGTCTAGTGATGGGACGAATCACCGTAGATTCGGATTCGGACAGATTCGGAAATTTCCGAACATCCCGCGACGAATATTCGGCAGATTCGGAGATTCGTCAGATCCGCCGCTGGTTGCAGACGGCAGCGTGAACCTTGTCGTAAACCTCGTGAATGCGGTCGGTTGTGTTTGTTTTTTTAGCCACTGTTACTGCATATAACCAGATTTCGTCTTGTTTATTTGGACGTATGGTATCTACTGTACAGTCATTCTAAACCCTGGCACGCGCCCAGGTACAGCTGAGCTGATCGGTGTGGTTGACGTAGGCCTAACCAATGCACGGTCTCGGTTTCTGTGTGGTTTCTCGGCTATCGGTAAAATGTAGCGAAATGCTACGTATTATACATAATGTGGCGCAACGCACAATAAATATATTCAGGCAAGGAAATATTTCGTCTCCTTCTCTAGAGCTGCGTATGTCTGTACTTGTAAGGCGCGAGAGCGAGATGAATGTTGATCGTCGCACTCGTCCCAACTTCAACCCGGTACCGGTAGCTAAGAAAAACGTCGCACTGTCGTTTCTCTGTTCTCGGCATCAAGTTTTGTGTACGTGAACTTTATTTAATTGAAACGAAACACAACACAGGGGTGTCCAACGCAACTTTATTGTTCGGAAACAAACACTAACTATATCGAATATCATTAACCAGAAAGGTACAAATGCAGCAGGAGACTGTAATAGTACCGCGCAAGGAGTTTCAGATTGTTTCCCGTGTTCCGATAACAATACCTCAGTGGACACACGTTGAAGATAATCGAATGGAGTATACTCACTTGTGTGGTGTGTGCCAGTATGGCCGTAATTATGGGCACGAATTGTCTGTACCGAACAGCACGCACGGCATCGATCTCTTGCGGCGATGAAAACATGCGCTTGTGTGCTTGTATTTCCACGTGCACCACAAGCATGTTCCCGCGATGTCTGGCTATCGTTCTCGACAAACATCCAAAATAATATAAGCAAAGCGGAACATTTTATTTATTACTATGATATTATATTACGATGTTATTTTGTGCACCTTGTAGAATTCAGTGAATTTAATATCACGAAAAGTTGAAACTCTCATCAACGTGATCTGAGAACCATGGCAACGCTCTGAATGAAGGGGGGGGGGGGGGGGGTCACGTGACCCCCCCCCCCCCCCCTCTCCGAGGTCATCGAAGGTACCCGAGGTCCTCCCGAGGTCCTCCCGAGGTCCTCGGGGAGGGGGGCTCGCGGTTACGCCGACGCCAATGCCGACGCCGACGGCGACGCCGCTCAAGCCGGAAATGGGCGCCTAAGAGCTGCGCTCTTAAAGGGGCCTCGGAAACCAGCAGTATTTGAGCGTCTACTTTTTTTTGCGGTTTCTCCACGCTAGTGGTCCCGGAAACCCAGTGGACAACGAAAGAGTTTAAAAATATTAGCGCATCATATTTTAATTTGACAACTCGGAAACACCTCCTCCGACGGTGGCGCCGCGAGGTGCCGAATGCGCGCGCATAACGGCGCTCCCTTTCACTATACGTCACATTCACTGGGTTTCGTGATTGGCGAGAGCCGTCCCAGAAATTTTGAAGCGGAATAAAGTATATCACACGTTAACCGTCATTATTTCTTTAAAAAGTCGTTTTTATAGAGCTAATAAAGTTGCAAATTAAAGTTCAAAAAGGGCGAAAGCAACGCCTCGTCGCTCATGCGCGCCTCCCAGCGGCGGAGTACCTCCTACTCGCCGAGGTGGCTCCGGTGGCGGAGTTGCGGGAGACGAGGCTTCCGCGGCTGTCGAAGCGGACTGAGGCAGAGACGCGTCGCGGCGCTTGCGTGGTGTGTCCTCGTACGGCGCGACGCCCAGCTCCGCACTCCTTTTTAAGAATGCGGCGCTCAAAATCCGATAAGCCCGGTAAATTCATCGATGATGGCAACCCGATTCCAAAGCTACGATGGTTGCAGCGAGGCCTAATGGCCGATCGGGCCGACGGGCTATCAACCAAACTCGCGTCCAATTGGCCAACCGCTTTGCTCCAATCGCTAAACTGTTTCATTTTACGTCATGAAGCGCAATGTTTTGCTTATTTAAAGTTGTTTTCTGCAATATTTAATTTGCTAATAACTCACAAAATATTGCGAATTTCTGTAATATTTTTTTTTCCTCGGTGTTCCTGCTTTCATGAAGCTCCGTTTCAGCGCGAACTTCAAACCAGTCAAAAAATTGTTGGTGGGCCCCTTTAAACAAAATGGGTGGAGCTGATTTTTCGCAAGAGGTTCGACTCACCTGTAGATAAAGCACGACCTTGCAGAGCGCAGCGCCAAAAAACCACGTCTCGGTCACGTCCCAGAGCACGGTCGGCGGTAGACAGACCAGAATGACGAGGAAGTCGGCGACGGCAAGGTTCACGATAAAGTAGTTGGTGACGGTCCGCATAGCCTGGTTCCGGTAGACGGCCACGCACACAAGGGTGTTGCCCACGAGGCCCACCACGAAGACCGCAATGTGCAGACCGATGAGCCCCCACTCGTACGACGAGGGGAAGATGTACTCTTCCAGGAGGTCCAGATACTCTGCCTCGGAGACGCAGAGGTCATTCACGCAGGATGCGTTGGTTAGGCCGCTGCCGTTCGGATGGTGACCGGTGTCGTAGTTGACGTCGCCGTTCTGGCGGGAGGCAGTTGGTGTGTCGAAGACACTCTCGTCCATCGTGATCCTTGCCCCGAATCTCGGGTTACTGGGGCCGGCTCCTCCGATGATTGTCAAGGGCCCTCCTCTTAGGTCTTTCCATTGCGAACGGCTTTAGAGTCTGCGAAAGAGGAAGGGAAAACGATTTTAAATATAATGCAAAGGAACACTCTAAAGCCGAGAACACACTGATAATGAATCTAAAAAAAGTATGTCTGCAGAGCCTTTCTGAGACGTGCTTCTTCCTTGTATGGCGCCCCTGTCACATCGGTCATTCAGAGACCGTCTGCATGCATGTTCGCCGTACACGCATAAATGAAGCAAACATGTTTACAACGTGCTTTCGGCTTGTGCGCCGATAGTTTTGTTATTAGCTGTGCTTCGATCACCGCGTCTTTTGTGTCATATACGAGCGCTATGCTGCACCTCAAGTGAACTTCGCGAGTGTATTTGCATTCAAAATATCACTCCTTGGGTCCTCATTTAATTCTTCCGATCGGTATAAAAAGTTCAGACGGTGCCTTACACCAATGATCATGCAATCTATGTGACAGAGAAACGTCCGCTGACACCAGGTGGGTCTTGCAGCACTATACCTCTTTGCCGTTTTCATGAATGGAAGTGGTGAAAGAAGCAAGAATTATCGGTGTTTTGAATGCTTCGCGGTGCAGCGTACGCACGGGAATTTCTAAAAATAAACAGTGCAACCTTTTCGGTCACATCTATAAAAGCAACACAAACACAACTAAAGAGAGAACCTACACTTCGCACTTTCCGCTGATTTGGGAAACTCTGGCTGTCAGCACGCCCATGACCACAAACCGCATAACTATGGCCACCATGCAGTGCAGTGGATGCTCCCTATATTTAACCAGAAGTCACCATTTGACTTGATAATGCTTACGGAATTCAACAGAAGCAGTATACCCGTGATCTTGGGATCTATTAGTTTTCACTTACAAACGCCGAGTTCAAAACCATGAGATGTTAAACGCCAATCTTTCCGTCCCTCGCTATCCTTTTTACTAACATTAGAAAGTCTCAGTCTCCATTTGAACTGAGGTCAGTTTCCGTCTCAAAATAAGCTCTGGATTCGACTCAGCAGTCTTCCATGGGCCTCGAGTAAAAAAAAAGTCTATATTTTGTCTCGTTTGTTTTTCTGTATTTTTTTCTTCTGTCTGAACTTCTATTATCTATAGTCTGCACCAGGCGCTGAAAAAACATTGTGTTCAATTAATTAAAAAAGCGGCTTCTCCACACCAAACTAAAATGCCATATTCATAATAAACGTCGGTTCGATCAGCTTTCAAGAGGAGCACTCTCTATATCACTATCATTTCTAACGATCGCTCCAAAATGCATGCGAAGACGATGGGTTTTATGAAAAATTAGTGGAGTTTTGTGCTCGGAGATATTTACGCGCTGCAGCGTACCGTTTAGACCAACGTTTTCTTCTTTTTGTTTTTGTATCTCTAATGTTTGGTTTAGTCGCTTATGTGCTCTGTTTCACAAGAGGCCTAAACGAAAATATTAAAACATATTCGCAAACGCATCGGTTTGAAAATGCCGAATGTTCTACGGAGACAAAGCAAGAGTAGAATACATGTTTGCGACAAGCCCAAAGATCGTTCTTTAATGATGATTGATGAGTCGCCCAGAAGCATCCCACCCAAAACTCTCAAAGCTGCACACAAGAATACATCATAAATACATGGTCTTGCCATTTCCAGTCGGTTTATTCGGCGCGCTCCGTAACAGCTCGGCATATCAGTCAGGGCATCATTTATCTCCGCGGTCCTTCGCCCACCCAGTTTGAAGCAACATGCCCAAATAATAAACATATCTTCGAGCATTCGTATCTTTCGAGATTGTCATCACCAAGGCTTTCATAAAGTTATGAATTCGTATTTATGAGATAGTTCAGTCCCTGAGCCAGAGCTCAAGATCTACATTGTACGGCCCGCCCGAAACTCCACTATTACTGGGTAATGAACGACACTTTATCATCTCCCCGAAAATACTGTTGTCCTATATCAGTTAAAGGGCAACTCAGGTCAAACATTTAAACAAAATAAATGACTGGAATCGCTGTAGACCGGCAAAGCCATGTACTCCACTAAAACCTATATTGAAGATGGGACCAGCTGCTCATGAGCAGGTGGCCAATGGGTTAGCTGTTAGTCAAGCAACACCGGGTTACGAGGTAAAGTCAGTTCTTTGGTTCCGCTCCTGCAAACACCCATCTGCAAGCAGCCGTAGAACATGTGAAACCGACCCGTGAACAGCAGCGTGGGATTCTCACGCCGCTCAATCGTATAATACAATATATTAAAAAGACACTGACCCGAAAGCGTTCTTTTCATTTTTGCCAGACCATTTTGTATGGTGTCGGAAGATCTCAATCAACATTTGACTACGTTGTCGCGTATATGTGCTTAATAAAGCCAAAGAAACTTAACTGTTAGAAACCGAAACATGAGCACTGAAGCTCATGGCCTCGACATGTGGACGTTTGTCTTCGCCTGTCCTTTTTTTCTTCGTGTTCAAGTAAAATTAAAAAACTCACGCTGATACATTTACATGTGGGCGACGTGTACAGAGGAGAAGGAAGAAATGTAGAGCAGGAGAGAGTTGCCGGAAGTCACGTGGCTATACCCGACCGCGTTCTTTTTCCTCCGCTTCTCAGGGCTGTGATGCAGACGACAACGACAAAGTTGCGCGCACCGTTTGTCGTGCGATTGTTTCGCACTTACATGCCATCCGCTTAAATATCGATTGGCTGGTACCAGGAACGACCGTTCCGAAGGAGTGGACAACGTCCGTCCCAACATTGGTCCGTCGCGAGCTTCCATTGCGTCTTCTAGCCCGCGGTGCGTCGCGATATTGAGAATGGCGTAGACGGTAGTACATGTACTTCGTTTGCTCTGCGCTGTTTATTTTGTTTTGATCAGCGTTTTTGTAGTATTTTTGAGGCCACAAAAATGAAGTTCACATTATTTTCTATTTTACATACTCAATTTGTGCCTTAGATTACCCAAGACTTTGAACACTTTTGGTACGCTATTGCTTGAACGCCACGTGACCATAAAAAAGAAAGTGAGCGCGATTGAAGGCGGCCAATTTTCGACCGGCTGCATTCAAGCGGAGAGAAAATGAATTTCGAGCCAAAATTGTGTATTCTGTGTAGTTGGGCTCTTCTAAGTCATGTTAAAATAGTAACCTCGGCGAGTGTAAGTACCCTGTCAGTGTCACTTTAACTTCCTCCTCGTATGCATACCATTGATCTTCATTTCTGTGAGCGAGAATCAGAAATATATACTCGGAGTTAAATTTTTGGGGCTTCTTTTAGAAATGAAGAGTCCGCGTGTACATCCTTTATCGGTATTGAAGACGTGCGAGCGCACGGACACCCATAGGCATGGCTTCATTGCCACAGAAACATGCATCCAACCAAGCATAGACGCATTGCAGAAGCTGTGCATGGACGTGGCCATAACCGACCTTCAGTCTTTGTTTTTTTCTTAATCTATTTCCTTAACTTCATCGTTACCATACCATAGCCAGGTTATTTGCCATTTTAGATTCTACCGTGTCCTTCTTCCCGGCATTGACCTTGTGGAGGCTCCTCAACGCTCATCTCAGTGGCTCGGTAAATCAGTGAGACAAGAGAAGGACAGCAATGGCGGCGACAATCTAGCACGTGTGCAAAGCGTGCATACACCACTCCAATGTCTTTAAATTCACAGCCCAGGGTGCCATCCTCACAGTCCAGCGCGTGCACGTTCGTCACTTCTCAAATACAGACCATTGCGCGTCGCATGCACGAACGCTGATTATGGCTTTGGCTGCAGAAGCCCTTTTCTGGAAAGGTCCATATAGACCTTTTTCGTGTGCAGCTGTCACCATCTTGAGCTGTGGAACTTCCGGTATTGGGATAAACATCGTTTCACCCTCAACACTCAACTCTTCCCGTTTCGCCTAAAAAAGAAAGCAAACAATTTTTTCGAATTGTTTATACGCGGCGGGTGATTCTTCTTACGAGATTTAGTTGTCGGAGGAAAAAGCGATGCTTTTGGCATTTGAAACGTATGCGTCTTCATAAGATAACTTATATCTAATCTGAATTGGATCTACATATTTCTTAATTCTCTATATAAAGAGAGAAATCTGTAATGGTACGCGAAAAGCCGGACTTTTTTCACTACGGTTTTTGAGGTGAAAATGGGTATAGAAGTTTTTGACAATTTTACAACAACTGTCATTCCTTTTTTTTTTTTGTTTTTGTTTCTTGACCTCGTCTACATTAGTTTACTCGATTTAATTTGTAATGGTTTGTTGTTGTTTTTTTTTTTGACACACACACCGGATGTGTGAACTACCTGACTTGGGACGAGGGTAAACCGAAAAGTTCTATAGCGATGCTGCATGCCTAGCGCCGGCACCTGGCGACCGGCATCAAACGCGTCGCAGCACTGACTCGACGTCTAATGACCAGTGTTGCCATCGCCGTATAGACGCCCGAAACCAAACTTTGAGCCATAATGTTTTGCAGAGCAAAGCTCAATATCGGAAAGAAAAATATACCCCGTAATTCAGGGACACCGACTGAGCTGAAAACAGTCGTAATCCCAAAACATTAAAATGCTGATCGGAGTTGCTCTTCAAGATTGGACGAAACGAATACCACCACGTACCAGTCACGGCGTCGAATGGGTCTGCGGACTAACCAGGGAACACACCAGCCATGGCGAGTTATGTGACGTACGTGGGCTCGTGAAAAAAAAAAAAAAGCGTTGTTGTGGTTTAGGGTTTACAGGAGGAGGCATCACTAGCTCAATCGCTGGGCCTGTTTCAATAAAGGAGTGTTATTTTTGTATGGCCTAACCAGTCTTCTTTTCTTTTTCTTTTGTGGACATTTGTGTGCACCTATCCCCGAGAGCGTTAAAGGAAAGCTTAAGAGGTTCATTAAAAAGGCGACTTATTTGTCAATTGTAGAGTATTTTCATCCCTTCGATCTGAATATCACCTTCGTTTTCCCCGAAGATGTAACCAAACGCGAGAAAACAGGAATAACCTCCATCCCGTCGTTAAGTCATGATGATGATGATGATGATTAACTTTATTTTCAAAAGGGTGGCGCCATGGCCTCCGTTAAGTCATAAAATGATTTTTCCGGCCGCCAAGCGCGAGTGGTTTGTGAGGGCAGAGCGTGCAATTGCAAGCTCACCAGGTATGTTCCCCTGCACTGACACCACTCGTGACGTCTCTTTTTGACCTTTGTGAATATAGCAAGAGCGCGCGTGCGTAGCTTTGATAGGCGTGTATCGCTATACGTTATAAAAGTTGCGTCCCTATTCGCTATCCTGGAGTCCAAATGAAGGCAATTTAAGTGTTCTTACTCAACTACAAAACCACTTTTGTTTCGGTTTATGCTCGACGGGCACTTCGGTACAGTACTACTTGCGCAGCGCGGAGGAACACTGGATGGCGGTAAAGAGCGTGTGGGAGGAGCTTTGAGTGGATCCTTAACTTGTAGCTTGCTACAATAGGTGACTGATCTTACGAAGTGACGAATCAAGCCGTGGTTCGAGACAACACAGCGAGCGGCCCGTGTTGAACAATAACTAGTTGTCATAGTTCGGGCATTTTAAGAAACGCTGGGTGTGGCAAGTTCTGCGCATCTTACTGTCGATACGCAGCCAATGCGAGGGTGACATTAGCCGATCACGACGCCAAACAACGAATCGCGGAGCATGACGCGTGAACATAATCTATCGCACTGTTCGCACACTCCGTTCCTGGTGAGCAATCTCAGACTATGAAGAGCACAAGTTCGTCTGCTTCTTGCACAAGAGTTGCGATGATGTAAAAAAAAAATGGAGCTCTTATTGGTCGATTGGAAAAAAAAATAGTGAGTGGCAGCAAATAACGTCCTAGGAGCCCGCCTGTCATGCCGACAAATAGGGGGATTCTGAAGGTTGATGGCAGAAGTCTCTACAAAAAAATATGAACTGACGCGGATTTCTTAGTCGACACGAAGTCTAAACTTCTCACTGCTAAAAAGCTCCCACGGACTGTCAAGCTGAAAAGGGATCTGCAGCAGAACCAGCGCCTGCTACAGATACCCCCGCAGTTGTGACACTGCCAGAATCGCGGCCAGCGGCAACACGGCACCTTTATGACGTCCTTAGGGGAAATAGAGTGGTCACCTATGAGGACATTGTAAAAACTCTAAATAAGGTCCAGGCAGCGTTTCTTAAACGTCAATTAAAGTAAACGTTGATGTCGGTTGCATGGAGGGCGGTAATATATGATTCAATCTGTGAATCACATCTGATTCTACGTTAACAACAGCGCCACCGGGTTTGCGTGACGTAGGAACAAAAGTAAACATATTAATATTTGACGTCAGATAAACGCGATTTAACCGGCGCTGTCGTTAGAACTAGGCGTCGGCAAATGCCCTAATAATAAAGAAAAACAATATTCTGCGGCTGCGCAGTTTTCACAGCTTCTGTGGGTAAACCAACTTGTTTTATAGCTGGAGTTATTCTATAAGGAAATTAGAAACATGCTATATCAGAGAAATATTGTAATGCGTGAGCATTAGAACGCCCGTTTTGACGAGAACCCGGCGGTGTCTTTCGTTTGTCATTTGTCGCGTGCGACGCTCGCATTGGCGCGAAGCGCTGAGTGAGCACGCGTCGACCTATACCTCTCTCCCCGGCACTGACAAACTGACAGACACCGCCGGGTTTCGGCAAAGTCACGCGCACAGCTGGCGCGCAGCCAGAGAGGAGGAGGCGCCGCGCAACAAATCCTAAATAACAAAGCCGTAGTGCTAAATGAGATTCGTTAATCAGAGAAAGCCAATGCTGGACACAGATTGGAAACGAATGCTGCGTCTGCGCTATGCTACGAGTCAAGTTTGAGCCGACGGTTGACGCAGTGGTCTCTTTTAATCTGTGCCTTCTCTGATGACGCATCTCATTGAGCACTACGGCTTTGATGTCTAGGAGGTGTTGCGCCGCAGCACGGTGAAATGCGGGCGTGCTCAGTTGCCGCTCTGCTGTCGCAGTTTGTTCTTCGCACTGGGTTTCCGTGGTAGCGGTGCGTGGGCTCTGATGTCTATGTGTAGTTAAAGCGATGTATACGGTTCACTCCACGTGTGATATGGATGCGGTTCCTTCCACGAGTAGTATAGATGTGGTTCTTTCCATGAGTGGTATGGATGACCGCATCAGGGGGCGTCAACGTACTCTGACAGGCAGAGTACAAAAAAGGGGTGAAAAAAAATTACAGGAAGGTTGATTGGCGGATTCTTGGGGAACCCGTTAGCATGACCCTTGGGAAACGGCATACACCTCCCCCTTTGTGAAACACTTACAATAACCCCGTAAAAAGACTGAAAACAGGAAGCAAAAAAAAAAAAAGAAAGCAAAAGAGGAAGCCAAAAGAAAGAAGTAAAGAGGTCAGCGTTAGCCTTTTCCAGAAAAGGGGGGTGGGGGTGGACTTGTGTGGCGTTTCGAAGGGTCAAGCTAACCGATTCCCGAAGAATTCATCAGTGTATCTTCCTGTAATTTTTGTCTTCCCTTTACGAGGTGTTTTGTTTTTCTATTATATTTGATTATAATAATTAGAGTTGAAACGTCGGTTTTATTTTTGCTATTTTCATGCAAAAAAAACGGTGGTTTGAAAAGTAGAACATTGGACCAATTTAAGCCGCTTGAAACATAGGTATGGTGCTGTTATGGTAAACCAACCACTTTAAATTGTCGAAGAAGTAACGCACATTCATTTGATTTGCGTTACTTCTTCGACTATCGAATGTCTCGGGGTGTTTTTACTATGCACATTCGTTGGTGCTTATCGTAGAATTTAAAGCTAGAGGAAAAATCGCACGAGACACATTTTTTTTTAGAAAATTAACGTCAACCATTTTTGCTGGCATTCTGAATGCGAAACGCTATCTTTGTGCCGAATACTTCAATATAGGTGAGCGTTGAACCGAACTTCGTATAATCCCAACTACGTCAAGTACGAAAACGAGCCAAGGTTGCAGGTGTATATTTCACTGACCAAAATGACGCTACAGCAGACACCGCTATAAAAATGATTGACCCTGCCATCTGGAGATATCGGTACACAATACTGTACTCCGACACATGACATTTTTATTTATTGGGTCATATATGAAGTTTCGTGACAGTGGCCTCTAATCAAAAACATTTTGTTCATTTGCTCGTTAGTTAGCGACCTATTCGCAACTCCAGCCCGCCGCTCGCCCTCTCGCGGATGAACGAAGAACCAGAGGAGCGGAGACAGTGGCAGAGACAGTGGCAGGGACTGTCGACCTTGGTGTTGCTGTTGCTACCACATGGTTTTGGTCGGCGTGGTTGTGCACCATTTAGATTTAACGGAAAAAGCGAGTGCGTTACTATAGGAATTATTGTGTTCCGCTTCGGGAACTTTTAAAAATCAACATGCTCATTTCCTAAACGCACGTCAAGATCTCCATGATCTGGGATATGCTCCATCCGTGATCGATTCGTATATATGTAGCCAATTAAATTAATTTTAGCACACTGGTACGCGTTAGCGAGCAGGCGCACGGGCAATCCTGGTGAATCTGTTCCCGTCTTTTTCGCCATCTTGCGACTACCGCCCTGCCATCTATTCGGCGTTGGAGTTCGAAAACTGCTTTTTAACGTTCCAGAATAAGCCAATGCGTTTTTTTTATTAATATGAATACGTATTCTCATCTCGTCATAATGCAATTGAATGCAAAGGTGCAAGCAAGCTGGACAAGACTCACGAAAATAATCCCTGGAGAAGGGGAGCAAGAGGGACAAAGGACAAAAACAAATTTCCAAACAGAGCTAGGTGACTGGTGCGCGACCCGGTCGCATGCACCTTTTCATTTAATTCCCTTATAATCATAACCGTAAAATACACGCATTTCACCCTTGTTGGTGTTAGGCTGGTGGCAGCTGATAAAACCTTTTTGCTCTACTGACGTCCAACTCCTGGTTAGCTCAGTTGGTAGAGCGCTCCACTGGAAATGGGGAGGTCCCGGGTTCGATACCCGGACCAGGCCGATTTTTTCGGTCGCGCACCGTCACCTAGCTGTGTTTGGAGATTTGTGTTTGCCTTTTGTCCCTCTTGCTCCCCTTCTCCAGGGAAAATTTTTGTCGTTCTCACCTCCATTGTTTCCTCCAAATCCCGGACAAGAGCTCACCCATTTTTTAACAGACCCGGACAAAAGCTCACCAGGAGAAAATTTTATGTTGGTCTTATAGAGAAACCAAGGTTAGGGAAAAAGGCAATGAGCCTCCTTTTAGCGAATTCGGCCACCGCGAAGCGGCGTGTACGGATAAGTCAGGTGAGTTAACATTTTTGTAATGAGCCGCCGCAGACTGCCGCCGCCAAGCGGCGGGAGCGCAGCAGGGGGCTTGGGTTAACACGCGCACCAGTGATACACGCGCGAAGTAGAAAAACCGTTTTTAAATAGCGTCCCCTTTTCGATAAACGGCATATCTCTAAACTGAGGCACTACTTTCTTTAAACTGTGCTCCAATAAAACGTGCCCGTTCTCTAAAACACGTTTCGACGAAATGGCATTCGATCAACCGTACTAAACCCTTGCGTGGGATGGGGTACAAGTTCACCTAAAAATGGTGCAATGTCCATCGCGTCCGCATTTTATTTCAGCCCGTGTTTCGCCCTGGTAGCGAAAGGAAAATGAGGTTAGCTTTTGTCCGGGTTTGTGAAAAAACGGGTGAGCTTTTGTCCGGTGAGCTTCTGTCTGGTGAGCTTTTGTCCGGGGAGCTTTTGTCCGGTTGCCGTTTCCTCCGCGCTTCCTCGAGAATTATTTAGCACATATTCCCGGACTGCTTGAAAAAAGTAGGGCGTTGTCTTTCGTGTTCACGCTTTCTGACTTTCTCATTTGTTCCTGGAAATTACTTTTGGCTATAACTTACCGCTGTCTCACTGGCTGCGACCAATAATACAATGATCGGCGTTCACTAGGCCCTTCTTTTTCTTATGTGTCAACAGGTATAGACATCTGCTAAGCCGGGGTCTTTGACGTATATCACATATTAGTGATTACACAAACGCACGTCGGCACTCAACTATTCCGAATGAAACAAACGTGAAAGAAAACACAACAACCAAAAAACGAGGATGTTAAAGCAAAAACAAAACAAAAATCACCACCGCTGCAGCAGCAATAACAAAACTTTGGCAAACGTGTACATTGTGCCTTCAGATCTCGTTTTGGTTTCCGTGAAACACGTCTAGCGACACACTGAACCACCGTTCGAGAAACTAACCATTTTGACTTAATCGAGTCGTTTCTTCAAATTCTAATTGGTTTATTTTATTTATTTTCTTGCTCGGATTTACTGTAACTTTTCTTATCTGCACAAACCGGTGGCGATCAATTCTACTTCCATCCTGCCTCTCCCACTCAAGCTTGCGGAGGTCGATCCGCGGCGCTTAACCCTTGGCTTCTTCTGTCTCGATAATGGCCGTTTTCTTTTGATCCCCCCCGCCTGTCTCTCCGTTCTTTTTTTTTTTCTTCTTATTTTGTGTGGATTTCTCGGATCGGGGACGCTCTCTTGTCGTTTGCATTAATAGAAGGCGACGAGAGGGATAAGGAGGTTTCTGTAGATTTCACTTCGGTTATTGCGGCCCTTTCGATCGCGCTCAAAGTGACCGTTCCCGCAAGCAACACAAGGCTCTATAATAAGAAGTCAAGAATGCGCCAAAAGATTTTCCCACAGCGCAATCACGTCCAGCGAGTGTTCCTCCGCAATTCGCAAATAGTCCGCTATCGAGTAACATGTCCGCTGACGTCCGTGTGGATCTTTGCATATTACACACCTCCAAGAATGACAAGACAGACTGGAAGCTGTTGAAATATATTTATCAGAGCAATCCTATCCAACAAGGGGTAGTTTGAATATCACGCTCCCTACGTCAGCGTCTTTTTTTCTTCACAAACCCACATGCCGCATAACTCATCATGGCTGCTGCTTTCCTGATTAGACCGCCGAGCTATTTGATGCCGCGTCTGGCACGTGGTGCGGCCTATTCGACGCACTCTTATCATTTGTCAGAATATTGGCGGTGAGAAGCTTGCACATCGACGCCTTGTGAATTACTTTCACAACCACGAGTGAGGATACTTCAACTTCCTCTGCTGGTGCAAGCACGTTCAAGGCAAAGCTTCTATGCACTATAAAAAAAATAAAACATAACCACGTGGGTAGCACGTGCACTACCCATTGTGTGAAAAGTCCTCTTTAAAAATTACTCCCCCTTTCGGTCGATATGAAAATACTGCACAGTGCCGTGCTCAAAAAACGCCTAGAAGCTTGTGAGTGTACAACAGATATAATACACACTTGCACGATACTGCATATAAATGATAGAGTTGTCACTCTTACGGTATTTTTATGCGCACGCCGCTGTGCAGTATTTTCAAGCAGATCATGAGAGTGCGTAATTCCGGAAGGTGTCCATACCCAACAACCTACGAAGAGTCCTGAATGCTTCCACCTCATGATGCTTCCGCCTAAACACCGGGAAAGCAGCCCCGCGTGACGTGCCAACTCCCCGTCGTCTCTCTTAAAACAACTAGTAGTATTTCTAGGTAAAACCTAGTAACATGCTTGTCACAGATGCTACTAGGTACCAAGAAACCGCTGGTTGTAAAGGTCAGGCTAGTAACGGTTACTAGGGCAAGAATTTATTAACGGTTAATGACCAATATAGTATATTTCACTACATTTAGCTAGAAACTGGCCTTAACTCTCACAAGACCCAGGTGACGCTAGTCATCGTCAAATACGAAATTGGCAAAACATTATTAATGTTGGGGTAGATATTTTTCCACGCTGCCTACATGCACATTTGCACACTTCTTATAAATTTATTACAGCCAAAAATTTAGAACACGGATGACACACACGTGCTACACACACGAGACGACACGCTAACCCAATCGCTGCCCCCCATGGCCACCCATGCTTCTTCTATATTGACAGTTTCAAAGAAATCGGTTGATCAGTGTCCACCTCGTCTGTGAACGATGATACAAATATGGTGCTGCGTTCGCACCAATATTGTTCACCAATAGGTACACGCAGTCATTATTTGCTAGAGTCTGAAACAGCCTCCCCCTATTGGTTCCCAGCAGTCATGTTCTTCGTTACTCGCATAGCAGCTACAGTTAATACCTGTCACGCGTATGTAGTAAATAGTTAGTAAAGAAGTAGTAACTGTTGAAAGAAGGTAGAAACAGCTGCACCTTCTTACTTTTAACAACCTATATCGCGTTTGAGGTAGCATATACTAGTAGAAAGGGAGACACGGTCTGAGAAAGGTGGTAAATGCTGTAGTTTCTAACTACTAGCATTTTCCCTAAGAATGTAGACCACAGCGGACCACCCCACGTGTCGTCATGGAAGGATACTTTTAGGCCTTGTGGCTTTGTTTAGTCTGCAGGTACTCCGTCTCACCCTACGTCACACCACAGCGAATGCTACGAGCCACCCAAGCCTATCCATAGCTCGGAGACTGTCATTCAACATTCCGGTGTGGCGAAGCCATGCACAGAGTGTGAGGTCACCTGGGGGCCCTATGCTACACAGCCGGACCAAGCGGAACAGGGAGTCCGGGAAATCGCCGCTGCATGTGATTCATCGGCGCCGCGCCGCTGAGCAACCACAGACGGCGGCAATGTCCCGGACTCGTCGTCACGCTTGATTTCGGCGTACAGCATAGGGCCCCTGGCATGCGTCGAGTGCTGGATTGTCTCCGAGGCTCGTATCGTGCGCTGGGGTCCAACGCAAGGTGGAACCGACCATGGGTTGTAATTTGTTTCCAAAGCACAAAGCGAAGGCTATTGGCACTTTCCAGTGACGTAGTGGCAACGTCACTAATTCGATACAAATTATTAGTACGGAGCTCCATCGCGACGAGCATATTAACGCAAATGTATTGTGGTCCGTGTTTTACTTCCGTGCGGACATATTGACTGGGGTGAAGCTAAAAAGAGACAGGTCTAAGCAAATTTTATATACCCCGAGACTGGGATTCCGACGGTAAAAAAAGGACAGGTTTAATTTCATTTAGCAAGCCGAACTATTTCCCACCAATTCTCGTTCACATGGTGCCACTTTTGCCATTGCCTTTACGGTCTTCTCAAGAAGAATAAATCAAATGTCTTTTAAAAGCACAAAAAGAAAGACCAATCACCAAGATAAAAAAAAAGTATTCGACAGCGTGAAAGTATAGTCTTTGAAGTCACACACTGCAAATAGCCTTTCGCAACCCCCCCCCCCCCTTTTTTTTTTCTTGTTGCTCATTTGGCTGTGAAGTGCACAAGGTGGTGACACGGTCTATGCTCCATTTGGCCCTACGATGGACCGCAAAGGACGACGAGCCATCGAAGCCAATCCATTACTGCGTTGGTGTCATGTGTGAGCTTCGGGAGTGATGCAGCGACGCGCAGGAGTACAGAGTCAGGTGACATGCTCAGAGTGCTGCATTGGATGCATTGTCACTGGTAGCCTACTGAAACGCAAGGCGTGGTCAGATATGCTCACGATCCTTCCTTCGTAAATCGTTGTTCGTCGTTCTTACGAGCTCATTCAGCTATCTGATTGGCTATGGGGCAGCGTTGTAGGCATTACCAAAAAAAAAGTAACGAAATACGTTGCTCGTTACTTGCAAACAAAAGAAATACGTCACCGACATACGTTACCTCAACATAAAAAGAACGCGTTACCGTTACCGTTAAAAAGTGACGCGCGTTAGTTTTGCGTTACTTTCGTAATTATGAATTAACCCGTTTTACTCTTTCGACGTTACAGGTATGCATAAGCGCTATAATTTAAGAAACTTGTCAATCCAGAAACTGAGCATAAATACGTTATATTTTTTAGGATTCCACCTAAATACTTACGAGAAGGATGAAAAAAAAAACGCAAAAAAACTAAAAATATGGATGACTTGACGATGAGAAACAGGAAAAAAATCGAAGAGTAATTACTTTCAGTCTTGGAAAAAATATGTAACGAGTAACGTCATTACGTTACACGTTACTCAAAATAAGTAACGTAAGTACGTTACCCATGACTGTTTTTAAAGAGTAACGAGTACGTTCCCACGTTACCGGGAAAAGTGACGCGTTGCCGGTAACGTCATTATTTGTAACGCATTACCGCCAATACCGCCAAGGGGCAATAAGATGCTTCGGGTCTTGTCTCCTTGCCCACTGACTATGGGGCAATAGTATGCTTGGAATCTTGCCTCTTATCTCAGTGGCTATGGGGCAATAAGATGTTGGGATCTTGTCTCCGATCTTTCTTTTTCGTGTAACAAGTTGAGCTCGATTGTTTAGATCTGGTGAGCTATATAAGCATCCCTTATGAAACCTAATTGGGGTCCGACATGCGCGTTGACTCTAGTCCATTTATGGAAGTCATCAGGAGCGGCCTGGTTGAGGCCTCATGCTTGAGTCAGGGGTAAGAGGAGGTGCTGCAGATTGGGGCAATTCCAGAGGAGGTGTCGGAGGCCCTGGTAGAGCAGTTGGGGCCAGCAGGGCTGCCATCATTGGGGCCCCGGCCGTTTGTCTCCTATCTTATTGGCTATGGGGCAATAATATTCTTTTAACCTTGTCTCATAATTTATTGACTATGGGGAAATAAGATGCTTGGGATCTTGTCTCCTATCTCATTGGCTATGGCGCAATTAAATGATTGGGACCTTGTATCCTTTCTCATTGGCTACAGGGCAATAAGATGCTTGTGATCTTGTCTCCTATCTCATTGGCTATAGGGCAGTATGATACTGGGGACCTTGTCTCCTATTTCAGTGGCTATGGGGAAATAAGATGCTGGGATATGGCCTCCTATCTCATTGGCTATGGGGCAATGAGGTGCTGGGGATGTTTTCATTCTTTTGCACTGGCTACGAAGCAATAAGATGCTTCGGATCTTGTCTCCTATCTTATTAGCTATGGAGAAATAAGATACTGGCTATCTTGTCTCTGATCACATTGGCTACGGGGCAAAAGAATATTTGGGATTTTGTCTCTCATCTCATTGGCGATGGGGCAATAAGATGTGTGGGATCTTGTCTCCTATTTCATTGACTATTGGCAATAATATAAAAATTACAGAGAAGATACAAGCGAGCTGGTGGACTTTCAACATTTTAAAACCCGAGACGTAGGGCAAAAAAGAGAACAGTTGACAACACTATATGCTTGGGATCTTGTCTCTTATCTCATTGGCTACGGGGCGATTCGGTGATTGGGATCGTGTCTCCTAGGTTACAGGCTATGGTGCCATGAGATGCTTGGGATCTTTTCTCCTATCTCACTGGCGGTTGGGCAAAAAGATGCTTGGGATCTTATCTCCCATCTCATTGGCGATGGGGCAAAAATATGCGTGGATCTTGTCTCCCATTTCATTGGCAATGGGGCAATAAGTTGCTGGAAATCTTGTCAACCTTTTGCTTTGGCTATGGGGAAATAAGATGCATGGGATCATGTCTCCCATCTTATTGGCAATGAGGCAATAAGATGCTTGGTATCTTGCTTTCCATTACACTGGCTATGGGTCAAAAGGATTTATGGATCTCGTCTATTATATCATTGGATATGGAGCAATTAGATGTGTGGGATCCTGTCTCCTTTGTCATTGGCTATGGGTCAAAATTATGCTGGGGTCCTTTTTCCTTTCTAATTGGCTATGGGGCAATAAGATTTTTGAAATCTTGGCTCCTGTCTCATTGGCTGTGTGGCAAAAAAAAATTCTTGGTATCTTCTCTCTCATCTCATAGGCTATGGGGCAATAAGATGCTGGGGACCTTGTCTCCTATTTCAATGGCTGCAGGGCAAAAAGATGATTGGGATCTTGTCTCCTATCTTATTGGCTACGGGGCAATAAGATGTTTGGAATCTTATATCTATCTCATTGGCTATGGGACAATCGATGCTTGGGATGTTGTCTCTCATCTCATTGGCTATGAGGGCAATAAGATGTGTGGTACCTTGTCTTCTGGTTCATTAGCTATGGGGCAATAAGATGCTGGGAACCTTGTCTGCTATCTCAATGGCTACGGGGAAACAAGATTCTTGGGGTCTTGTATCCTATCTCATTAGCAACGGAATAACAAGATTCTTGGGATCTGGTCTCATATCTCATTGGCTACGGGGCAATAAGATGCCTGGAATCTTCTCTCCTATCTCCTTGGCTACAGAGCAATAAGATTCTCCGGGATCTTGTCTCCCGTCGAACTCGGGACGTCAGTGGTTGCGTTTACATGAACGCGACAGTAGCGCATCGAATTGAGAGGAAACCAAATCCCATGCCCTCAGTCCGTGCCCGTATCCGCGGTCAGTGACTCTATTCCGTTCAGCTGTAAGTGTGACCGTGGCCGACGCGACAATTCAGTGGATCCATTCAAGCCGCGCAAAAAGTGCATCATCATGGCACGCGTTTTACTCGCGGGATCACTATCACCGGCTAAACCATTCACACAGACACAAATAAACAAACGAAGAACCTAGGCACGTTTACCGTGCACTCTAAGAAAAAGGGGGTGTACACGGGTACACCCCTTGTCCCATATGTAACTCCCCAAAACTACATTTCGTCGTTCTGTCCACTGACGTCGAGCTGGCGATACCAACTTTTACGAGCGGCTCGATAGTCGACCGACACAACTTGTTAAAATAGCTAATGTACTCAGTAAAGGCTACATTAAGACAATCAAGGTTTTTTCGGCCCGGCTGCAAAACCTCAGTAATATTTTTTTTTTTGATACGCACATTAGCTATTTGGTACGTTATATCCAACAAGTATCAAGCCGCTCGTAAAAGTTGGTATCGCCAGCTCGACGTCAGTGGACAGAACGACGAGATGCAGTTTTGGGGAGTTACATAAAGGACAAGGGGAGTACCCGTGTACACCCCCTTTTTCTTAGAGTGTGTGCGATTGCTTTAGCCGGTAATATCAAACGCACAAAGGGGACGAGAGCAATGACAATACAGTTCTGGCGCTACTTGATTTCTTCATAGGATCGTAGCGCAGGACTGCGGTTAAACTTCGGGACGGAGTATGCGGAGCGTAAGTTCGTCTGCTTCTTGCGCGCGGGTAGCAGTGACGTCAGAACGCCGCGCTCTGATTGGCTCTGATTGGAACGATCGTGGTATAGACCTCGAGGCAGCTAGCATCGAGGTCCACCCGCTATCCTTCCAGTTGGAGCCAGTCAGAGCTGGCCGTTCCGGCGTTACCGTTACACCTGTGCAAAAAGCAGACGAACTTACGCTCATCATAGGAGAGTTCCAGGCTTTCGAGCCTGTCGATCATTACGGGATACGTAGTTAGTTTTATAGGAAGCGGCAGGCTTTTAAAACGTTGAGCTTTTCCTCTATGGTGAAAAAGGAAGACAAGCGAAGCTGTACTATGATGGGAATGAAGAAATGGCCGGCCGCGAGTTGGCAAGCCAGAGTGGAAAGGCTGGAAAGATTGCCGCCATCTGTAAGCGAAGGCGGCAACGAGACATACGCCACACCGGTTGTCTGGTTTCGCCGTCGTTAATAGATGGCGGTAGCTGTCCACAGTTTTGTGCCTAGTTTTGTTTGCCCGCGGACACGATACTGGGGAAACTACCCATTAACAACTCTGCTGTAAAAAAAAAAAAAAAAGACAAAAGGGATATATACGGCAAAAGGTCAACTTGAGACGTGTAATTCGGTCCCTCTGCCTCTCTCTCAGCATCTCTCTCTCTCTCTCTCTCTCTCTTACTCTTTTTTTTTTTGTCTTTCTATCAGTTTCTGTCATCTGTCTGCGTGTGCACGCACGAGTACATTTATTCAAATTTTTTCCTTCCGCTTTTTCAATTTGGTTTTAACACGGCGCCGGCGACTGACCAACAAAGTGGAAGGTAGAAAAAAAAAGTCCCAACGTTCCGGCTCCTTGAGTAGCGCACTTCTTTATGCTCCTGCTCAACCAGATATAAATATTTTGTTGTTTTGTTTTTAGTACCCGATACATTAACGAGATAAAAGGTTCAGTGATAGGCTCAGGGTTTAGATAACGATGCTTCCCAACCTTCTCGCCTGTGTGTACGTTCTCTTTTTTGCAATATAAACAGAGATCTACGCCAACCAACGAATTTGTATTAAATTTTTGTTTTGTTTTTTTATCTTTTTTTTCAGTCTCCAGTTGCTGTCTATTGAAAAGTTTCTTGCATTCGTAATCACTGACGAGGTAATCCTAACCTTATTATTTCGAGATTCTCGGCACCCCCGACGGGAAGATATTAGGAATAATGGAACAAATATTATTAAGAAAGAAAGGAGAAATGGCAAACTTATAAAGAAACTAAGAGATAATAGACGCAAGTGGGGCAAATATTGACCGTATGCCCCGGAAGCGTCGAAATAGAAAAGTTTGTATTTAGTTAAATGTTGAGGCTGTACCTCCATGCAAATATATGCCGTTCGAATCATGACGGGAAAAAAAAGTATCAAAATGGAAATGTCATGAATTATGCGATTTAGTTTTCCGCCTCAGTACGGAATTTCAGGACGACAGCGACAGAGCGAATATTGAACAAAAAATATTTTTTGAAAAATGTTTGGACAAAGGAGAGACAGCAAAAATTATTTGGCCATACTTGTTCAAACTACAAAAAAACAAAATAAACCGTTTTTTTTTCTAAGATTCCATGTAAGACGGTTAGAGAACTCCGCAGATGTCCGCCTGAAATTAGAAGCGCTGGTTGTTTTTGTTTGTTTTTTAATTTTTCATTTTTTTTTAAGATGGATTTCTATGTAATATCTCCTTTACAATCCAGTGAAACAAACGAGAATAATTATTTACTATTTTAACAGATTGGATTCGCCACTATGGTGTCCGATCGCGTCTACGTCTCTTGCGTTCACTACGACCTCTAACGTGGTCCCTCGATTTCCGCAAGACGCCGTCATAAAATTTTAATGCTAGGGTGACTAAAATAGAGTCAATAAATAAAGCTACGCTTTCAGAGTGCCGAAACTCCCAAACTACGCGTCTGAAGCGCGTCAGGCGCCGCCATCTTGGGTCCACGCACAGATGGAGGAGTGACTGTTGCTGAGCCAAGCCGAGCTGTAGCCGTCGCCTGCGCCAGCCGCCGCAGCCGCAGCTGTGGCAGCGAATCAAGGTCGTGTTGAGTCGTATCTCGACGTAAGGAGGAAAAAATGCATGCTGAGCGACGGACTTCAGCGTGCGCGCGCAGTAAACAATAAAACCGCAGCAGGCAGCGGATCGCTGGACCCAAGATGGTGGCGTTGAAAAAACGCGATGATGGTGATAGCGACTCACGTGACTGCCGCTGTCCAATGATGCCGCAACGAACCAGAATATTGTTGAATAGAGCGACTGTATTGTCGGCAAAATGGCAAAGGAAACGAATGCGGTACTCTGAAAGCGTAGCTTATTTAGTGACTCTAACTAAAAAAAAGCGTACGTGCCACACGACGATCGTCCGTCTTTGATGTCACGCGATTCCCGGACGCCGTGTCGTGACCAATCTGTGCTGGTCACCTATGGTCCTATAGAGAACGTTTCTGGGCAACTTTCGTTTCCGATTTTAGGACTTGAAAACGCTCGAATATTTTACAGAATTAATAAAATAGTACCTTTCCATTGCTCATCGTATTCGTTCGGATACGGGAAGAATATTTTTTTAAACATAAAACCCAATTAAGTTTGCAATTTTGGTTTATCTATCAACACTGAGGCATTGCCATATCCGTCACATATAGGCGTCACGTCAACAATTTTTCGGTCGTCTGTGTCACGAAGGAACGTAGCCATCTCTGTGCCAGCGATAGGCAGTTATGTTAACAAACCACCCCCTGCTTTTTTTAAGCTGTCAATCGCTCTAGTCAAGGACAGGGGAGGATTTTAATCTTAACGATTTAGTTTGGAAAAACGGCAAGGCGACCAACTTGGAAAGCACGCTTCATACTGAATGTAAAACCGTTGAGGACACGTTTGAACTAACACAATTCGCCATACCCATACGAAAATGGTCTATGGACGTTTATGGAAAATCCTATGGTGAGCTATCACCTTCTATAGCCCTCTATGGTCAGCCATAAGAAACCATAAAACACGTAATGGACACCTATAGAAAAATCTATGTCTTCAAAGCTATAGAATCATGACCATTCTGATATCTATAGCTGGCTAAAGAATAATTTATGGCTATGCAGCTATAGACCCTTGACTATTCAATACCCTTTAGCGAGCTATAGAAATATGTACGTCTTTAATGCTATAAATTCGCGACTCTTGAATGTGCTTTAGCCGGCTATAGAGTGGTGTATGTGCTGAAATCTATAGGCTCGCGACCATTGAATTTTCTTTAGCCGTCTCTATAGTGCTTTATGTCACCAAAGCTATATTGCTCCGACCTTTGAATGCGCTTTAGCCGCCTATAGAGTGGTGTATGTCCCTAAACCTATAGAATCGCGACCATTGAATTTTCTTTAGCCGACTCAATAGTGGTCTATGTCGCCAAAGCCATAGCCACCAACCTTTCAATATGCTTTAGCCGGCTATAGAGGGATGTATGTCTCTCGAGCTATAGACTCGTGACCATCCAATGTTTTTAGCCGGCTCAATGGTGTTTTATATTGCTTAGGCTATAGGCCCGCGGCCTTTTCTCTTTTACAGCAGATGTAGAAAAGTGGAAGACAGTCATTCATGCACTCGATCGGGGCGAGAATTTTCTTAAGCCAGGTTAACGGGCCGTACGTCGCCGCGGCTATACGCCCGCGATCACAATAGCGTCCTTAGCTGCCTATAGGACTATTGCAGTTTTGCCGGCTGCTTCCCTGCGCATTGCCTTATTTCGGCGTCGACGTCATGTCAATCTTCCGTTTTTTTAGCTCTAATTATTTTTCTTTTCCAGTGTATTTTGTAAGTACATGTATTTCGTAGCGCGCCTTCTACTTTGTCCGTGTCCCTGCCATGTTTGTATTTCTTTCTGCCTGCTGTATTAAATATATTTAATGTTTTTTGTGTATATTTCGTCGTTCTCGACGCGGCGTCAACGAACATAAAGCCGCTGCTTACGCCACTACAGAGGTGAGCTCTACTCTTGTCAAGACGGTCTATCGCGCTATAAAGTCGTCTATTCGACTCGAATAAAGTCTCGAGAGGGCTGTTTCGAATGCCGGTGCATATGTCATCAGTGTAGGTAGAGCAGCGACGGTGCAATCGCGACGCGACAGCCGACTGCGCCTCAATCTGGCCGGCCGCGCTCTCTCTGTGGAAATGTAAACTTGGGACTCTCGAGCAGCGTTAGCTTACTGAAGATGCAAGACGCTACTTTGTCGTCGCGAATCCTTTGCCCTTCGAATGGCTGCGAAGCCGCTCCAGCTCCCGGCGTACCCTACGCAGCGTCATCCCAACAACCGTTCGCACAGCATCGGAACCTTCCGTCTGCGAGTGCCGGCGGTTCGTCGTCGCGGGGATCATGTTCGCGGGAGTTCATGTTCGCGGGGGTGCATAAAATGCTCCCATTCAAGTCGCGACGATAAATCGTCGGCGCTCGCAGATTGCCAATAGGCTCCAGAAAGATTGCGATGCTGCGCGGGCGGTCGCTGACAGGCGCTGCTGCCTAAGGTACGCCGAGCACTGGAACGTTTTCGCCGGCGTTCGCAGGGCAAACATTCTCAACGACAAAGCAGCGTCCTGCATCATCAGCAAGCTAACACTGCTCGAGAGCCCGACGCTCACATTTTATCAGAGCAAACGCGGGCAGCCAGATCGAGGCGCAGTCGTCTCTCGCTTCGCGATTGCTGCGTCGTTGCTCTGACTAAACAATTGACACAGTTCTCTCGAGACTTCATGAGCGTTAAATAGACGCGTCTATAGCGCGATAGAGTGTCGTGAAAACAGAAAAGCTCACCCCGGCAGGGGCGTAAGCAGGGGTGCAATGTCCGTCGACGCCCGTGTCGAGAACGGCGAAATATACACAAAGAAAACACAAGTTAACAGCCGAAAAACAAAATTAATATCGTTCGGCACGCGCTCTGGCTAATTTTTCTTCTTTTTCTTTAAATTATGAGACATTCAAGTCGTTGGAGCTTCTTGGAGCGCAGAGATTGTAATTGATGACAGTGCTATAGACTGAACTCACAAATGAAGAACGTATTACGGCAAAAAAAAAAAAAATTTAAACCATGCAATCGGAAATGCCACAACGATGCAAAATTCCCAAAATTGAAGTTAAAAAATGCAAACAGGACAGTGAAGAAAAAAATATATATATTTATTTATTTATTTGTGGACATCCTGCGCACAAAAAGCATTCGCCATTAATTCTTCATTTTAAACTATGTGGGTTACACGGCGTAAAATAGGGTTTCTTCAAGCCGGCCCCGTTTTGGGTAACTTCTGGGAAGTGCAGCTTTGGAAGTCCAAAAGCTGGCATTCATGGAGCTGTCCTGTTCACTCGGTAGTGACAGCAGAGTAGACGCTATGCGTGGTTGAGGCCAATTGAGTCTCCGGTTAGGGTCACGTAACAACAGTCTCAAAGCTGGTGATAACGCTGAACACGGCACCTGCCTGAAGCCCAAGGTCACACATACCATCCACTGCACTATCAACCTTGGGTCGAACTGTCAACAGGATATAAGTCACAGATTCTCTCGTTGTGTTCATTGTTGGTATGCCCCTGAAGATTAGTCTTTTTGGTCGCACCCCCATTCTGGCCTTGAGGGAGCTCTGCTTTTCAACTCCTCTATTTTCTCTCTCTCTCTAAGCTGAAAGCATTTTAGAAGGTGCGCACTCGGCTGATCAATAAACGAAAGATTTTTCATCGCTTAACTCCGCTCTCTGTGCGCGTGTAACGGAAGGAGCGTGATCACGTGGTTTGACGGATGACGCATTAGCCGTTTCCAATCCCGGAATGCCTGCTTGCGGACCTAGTTTCGCGTGTCGTGCGGCCCGCGGGGCGCGGTGAATTTCGCTTCTATGGTAAAGGGTATCTTGGTCGAAAAGTCCTACCCGTATGTCGGCAACAAGCGATTTCTTCAAAGAAGCCCAAGACATTCTTGTGATACGTTCATTGTTCGGTTCGGCAAATGACAGCTTGTGCTACATTGTGGTGAATCTTCACGGACCCCTTCCTTCTCGGTTTTGTGTTTGAGTGGTTTTTCTGCTGTGCCCGTGTCGACAATCCCGGATTACATCTTTCAAGTTAGGTATTTTCGACGTAAGTGCGCTGCAACCTACTCGCCGACAATTGACCGTTCTGTAGTGTCTATCTCCTGGCAGTGCCTATCTTCTGACAGCTGGGAGAATATAATTTCCCCGAAATTCTACCGCAGTCGCCTGCCTTTAGCTGTCTGAAATCATGTGAAAATTGCAGTTAGAATACTGACTTTCTTATTCTCCCTGCGTTTTGTGAAACCACGTTTCATGGACACCTTTTCGTGGATACACGTTTCCTGGACACACGTTTGTTTAGTCGACACTCGTTACGCGAATTTCTCGCTGCAGGGACATTTTGTCGTGCCTGTTTTCCTGGGGCGCGTGCTCACCGATTCATCCCACCCGTTCATGCCACTTCTTGGCGTGTCTGCAGCAACTCGTTACCAAAAGAAAAAGAGATTTTGAGTTATTTATAAACATCACGTGTTGATGAAACGATCTTTCGATGAAACGTCGTTCGATGAACTGATGGCAGTGACAATGAGTGGCGACTGGCAGTAGAATTTCGGGGGGGGGGGGGGGGGGATTCGGCCGGCTGCCGGGAGACTAGACACTACCCAGGAATTGCCTTCGGTTCTTGTTTGCTTTGCAATATTCTCAGTTGTATAACAGCTTAGTAATACCTCTTTACATATTACAGATTGCTTTGTTTGTGCTTGTCTACAGGATGGGCTGTGTGTAATAAACTTCTAGGAGATTTGAAAACAATTCCTTGTGTCTGTTTACCTGTGCTTTTGCAAACACCTCGGTGAGTGCATTTGCTTTTTGTTGTTGTTTTTTTGTTGAAATGTTAGCTCTCTGTTTTAAATTGGGTTATGAAGTTCGACATGTCTTACAAGGTTTTTTGTTCAAAGATGTACAGTGACAACAAATAATTTGTTTCACATTTCATGCGATTGCGGTAAAAACAAAAAACAGGCAGCTATAGCACGATGGGAAAGAGACCCATAAGACGAGCTCTAGAAGAAGCTATAGCAAACCATACAGAGAGCAATAGGCGCTAAGGAAACCATAGAAGAAGACATAGGCTGCTATAGCACGGTGTCTAAGAATATCCATAGAGTGAGCCATAAAGATATCTGTAGCAGACCCTACAAGAAGCTACGGGCGGCTAAAGGAGCCATAGGAAAATGCCATAGCTATAGCGGACCATACAAAGAGCAACAGGCGGCTAAATAAACCATAGGAAAAGCCATAGGCAGCTATAGCAGGGTGTCTAAAAAGATCCATAGAGTGAGCCATAGAAATCTCTATAGCAGACCATACAAGAAGCTATAGGCGGCTAAAGGAACCATGGGAAATACCATAGGCAGCTGTAGCACGAAGGGTATAGAGAACCATAGGACAAACTATAGAATTAGCTATAGCGGACCATACAAAGAGCAATAGGCGGCTAAAGAAACCATAGGAAAAGCCATAGGCAGCTATAGCACGGCGTCTAAAAAGATCCATAAAGTAAGCCATAGAGATCTCTATAGCAGACCTTACAAAAAGCTATAGACGGCCAAAGGAACCAAAAGAAAAGCCATAGGCGGCTATAGCATCCTTTTTAAAGAGACCCATAGTTTAAACCATACAAAATTCGATGGCGAAATTTCTATTGAAAAAGTTATAGACAACCATAGGGGAGACCATAGGAAAAGCTTTAGACAGCCATAGAAGCGGCTATAGCTAATTGGGCCAATTTGCTATAGCCGGCTATACAAAGGATTTTCTATAGCCAACCATAGACCATTTTTGTATGGGTATAGGGTATAAGGCTGTTTAAAATACTGGATTTGTTGTTATGCAACTTACTGGGAGTCCTAAACAATGTTTGTGTGACACCAAGAACATCTAGTCATAACATTGTGAAAACTGATTTGGTTCTGCGAAACACAAACAAACCGAACTGTGAAGCAAGGAAAGAATTCTATTACGACAGAAGAAATTATGATGAGATAGAAAGCGAACTAGCTGTTTGTTTCCAGTTTTTTAGAACAGTTTAATGAATTTAGTATCGATGCACTTGGAATATATTCAAATCTAAAATGAATGATTAAGTTGACAAATATATTCATTCCGGAATTCAATTTTCACAAACTAAGAACAAGCCTTGGGTTACAAAAACTGAGAAAACAATTATCACACAAGAAAGAAGAGCTTATCTCCGATATAGAAACAAGGAGTGCTCATCAAATAAAGCGAGCTGGGGGGAAACGAATGCTATTTTTAAAGCATAAATAAAGAATTCCAAAGCTGTGTATTGTAAACAGCTAGAAACTAAACTTAAAATAAACCCTAAAAAGTTCTGGGAGTTTTTTGTCTCACCTTTGTTAATAAACGACGAACTTATTGAGGACGAGGAAGAAAATCTACTTATCTCCATAATAACTTCAAATCTGTTTGTTTTTTTTTTTTTTTTAAACCTACTACATCATTCTGTTACCCAAACGTACAGCCCACAATGAAGCATGCTATGCCACCCATTGAGATAACGTACAATGGAATAGCATTGCTGTTGCGAGAACTTTATGTGCAGAAATGAATAGGCCCAGACAACATATCTCCTGTTATATTGAAAAGCTGCTCTGAAGAGTTGGCGAATGACTTATGTGCTCTTTTTAATAAATCACTAATAGCTCAAAAACGTTTACCGAATTGAAAGATGTCAAATGTTGTGCGTATACAAAAGTCTGGTGCTAAAAACTCTGTGGAAAACTATATAGCCCTATTGATTTAACGTCCAGATGCTACAAACCTATAAAAAATGTTATTTATATTAAACTCATTGCTCATTTGAACATTGATAAATTTATAATTCGGGATCAACATCAATTTTATACCGGAGCATCCTGTAGCACTGTACTGGTTTACGATTTTCACTTTCTTGCAGGAGCCATTGACACTGGAGACGAAGTGAGCTGTTGGTTTTTAGATTTTAGGAAGGCGTTTGGTCTTGTAGATCATGACTTGATATTTATAAACTTAGCTTACTCTTACTAGATAACGTTTGGCTTGGATTGTGAACAAAAGTAGTGGGTCGAACTTGGTGGGAAAAAATCCGAATAGGTAAAAGTGTAGTCTGGTGTCCCCCAGGGCTTTGTGCTGGGGCCTCTTCTCTTCCAGGTCTACATAAACGACACCATTATTGACATACGATAAAATATAAGTTTACTTGCAGACGCTTGCATTATTTATAAACTAATTACTAATTCTAGCGATGTTATAAATTTACAATGTGATCTCGGTGAAACAGTTTTTGTGCGGCGTGATGCCTCGAAGATTAATTCAGATATTAAAAAATGCGTACAAGTCAAATTAATGAAGAAGACAAAATTGCATTACTTCCGCTTACATATTAAATTATGAAATTTTTAAAGTTCGCTCAAGTGTAAAATATCTGGGTAATAAGTCATCCTGTGATTTATCACGGAAGGAACATGTTGAAATGATAGGTCTGAAGGCTATACGTCTGCTAAGTTTTATACGAAGAAATGTTCGACAGGCTTCAAGACATGTTAAGGAAACATTCTAATTTTAATTTATTCTTCCGTGCATTGAATACGCTTCAGTCGTCTGGGATCCACAACAAATTTATTTAATAGACAAACTTGAAAACAATGCAAATTCAATGTGCTAGATTTGTATTAAGCAAATGTGAACTTGGCGCGAGTGTTACTAATATGAAGGAGGTCCTACACCGAGAGAAACGGAGTGAACGCAGAAAGCTTTTCAGGCAGAATGTTTAGGTGATATCTACAGCAATAAACTACTAATCGAAAAATATACATTTTTACAGGAACCTTTTATGTGTCAGGAAGAATAGATCACTCACATAAAATCAGACCATACAGCTGTCGCATTGAAACTTTCGCTTATTCCTTCTTTCCCAAAAACCATTGAAGAGTAGAATAGATTGCCGATAGATGTGTTCGAGGCAAATTTTTAAGATGTGCTCTGGTGCTCACATGTGTTATTGACATTACATTACAGTCTTCATAGAAATATTGTGCATCTTTTTTATTACATGTTTTCCTAAAAAAAAAAAAAAATTATGCAACCCGCCTCCTGCAATAATACCTCACGGCGATGCAGGTTTTTCTATAAATAAAAACTCTATATTCGAGCTTTTTTTTTTCTTTTCATCTGTATTGCCCTCTACGACACAGCACACCATCGAAATCGAAGTACAATGTGCGTGTCAAAAAACGATCAGAACTAAACTAAATTTAAAAATGCCAACGCCGTCGATGATTAAGCAATAAAAACGAAGAGACAAAAACAAGAAAAAACGTCTTTGCCAGCCAGGGTTCAAACTCCTAGCTCCACTCGATTAACGCAACCAAGATTTAACGCCTTTATTTTTTCTTTTTTTTTTCTTTTAACCTTCGACTCGCACGGCTGGCTTAACTTTGGCCATCCCTAATCCTCAATAACGCCGCGTCCGCGTGAACGGAAAGTTTTGAGCCGTAGAGATTAACATCGCTTGCCCGTAAACCCCAGAGATATAACCCTCCGTTAATGTACGTTATGCGAATCTCGCCGCACCCTATAGAAACTCTGGTTTGGGTGACCTCCTTCGACGAAAAATTTCAGCGAACTCGTTGAATTCTCCGATCTTCGAGAGAGAGGAAAAAAAATAAACGGTTTACACTGCGGAATACACCGCTGTCTTGAATTTGGGATGAGCACTAGAGCTCGCGGCAACGCCGCTAATACGTCATGCATAAGGCAGTCCGCAAACACTGTCTGAAGCGCCTTTCTTGTTTGTTTGTCGGTTTTGTCACGTACCAGTCCTGCATACACTGTCTGCAGGCACGTTGAAAGCTAACATGGAACAAACATGCTCCGGACACGCTTGACGCATGTCCGCGGACAATTCTGCCGCGATGTCTGCGGCGAACACGGAGAACACATGTTGCGTTTGTCTGTCGTTTGCGCAATTTCTCTTCACAGCCCTTGTCTTTTTATGCGCCCCTTTAACCACGTTGATTTCAGTACCGACTCGCCCAACTGACCACCGTACTACGCGACACAGTGTCTTTGGTACCGATTCATTAGCACTGTGTGTGCGGCTTAACGGGAGGCTGACGGGGTATTTATACCCGCCAAGGGCTTTATGTGAACACGAACCATGAGAGCCTAACTACCCTGAACACAAAGTTGCGGCTTGAGAGTTGTTTTCTTTCCGCCCGACAACAGCCGGTCGAGAATTCGCCAGTAAAACTCGGGCTCACTCTTTGTCTTCGGGGTTACGTGGCGTTCAAACTAGGTGTACCAAGTACATTAAAATTCGCGGGTAATCTAAGACGGGTGTTGTAGACGTTGACAAAAAAAAAAAAAGAAGAGATACCTTATTAGTTACTTGCAAGTAAAAGGAACGCGTTATCGTTGTCGTTACCGTTAAAAGTAACGTACGTTACTTTTGCGTTACTATTTAATTATGAATTAACACGTTTTACTCCGTTGACGTTACAGGTATGCATAAGCGTTATATGAAAAATAAACGTTATGTTCATCCACAAACAGAACTTAATTATCTTATATTTTTATGGTTGTATCTAAATACTCCCGAAAAAAACGCAAAGAAAAACAAAAAAAAACGCAAGAATTTATATGACTTGGCGCCTAGAAACACGAAAACAATTTAAGTGTAAATGTTTCAAGTCTTGGGAATACGTTACACGTTACTTGAAATAAGCAACGTAGGACGTGACCCGTTACTGTTTTAAAAATATAACGAGTAGGTTACACGTTACCGAAAAAAATAACGGGACACCGGTAACGCCGTCAGTTGTAACACGTTACCACCAACGATGACTAAGACACACATCTCCGGCACACTTCTCTGGCGCGCAAAGCTGCCACATCACGCACCGCGTCCGCTCCTCGAGTTTTGTTAAGTAAAACTTTCCGGACACAGGTGAACCGCGACGAGCTGATTGATTGTGGCCCGTCGTCTACACCTCGGGACCTCGCCGCCATGGCCTCGCCAGCCTCGCCTTCCCTTCGGTCACGTAAACCCTACAGGACGGAAGCGAGCGCCACACCAAGGCCATATTATACTCGCGGTGACAAGCTCGCTAGGGGCGCTCCTGTTTTCCACCCTATTGGGGAGGAGATCGAACTGTCACGCCTCTAGCCGTACGCCTCAGCTGTGTGGACAACAAAGATCATGTTCTTGTTTTTTTTTTGGTAAGAGATATCGAGGATGAAGATTCGAAGGCCGCTCCTCCTGCGACCAAAGCATTAATCAGGCTGGACCGCTCGTGCCCGGATCGTGCTAGGCGAGGTTCAAGAAATTGGAGTGAAGACGCAGGCGAGCTGTTGACGAATCATAGTAGAAAAACCCAGAAACAAGGAGCTGAAAAGGACAAGAACAATACCGTCTGAGACGGTGTTGTTCTTGTACTTTTTAGCTCCTTATCGCGAGGTTAATTTTCTTTGTTATGCGGTGTTGGTAAGCACCGGGCTGTGAGGACAACAAGCTCGATAAAGCGCCCGCTATTAGCGGCGAGATGTTTTGGTGGCGCCCTCCTATGGTTACCTTTCGTGACGTCATTACCTTACGAACAACAAGTTCGACGGTGTTTAGAATTAGCACGGTGGAAGCTTGAGATCATTCCGCTCTGAAACCAACACTGCCAACACCGTCAAAATTGAAGTTCTGACATTACTCTTATTTCTGTCGATGAGAACACCTTTGCTGACGTCATAGTCAGCATTCGGCCAATCATGGAAAACCAACCACAGCGACGCTTTTGATCGCGCACGTCGCCAATAGTTATATCTCCTACCGAACTAGGACACTCCATCCTGGAAAAATTGGCGCCATTCATTGTTATGGAAACGCTCGAGACACGTGCCGCGCGCCACTTCTGGGAAGAACAGGGCGTCTGAAATCTAGCTCAGTGCTGCGCTGTGCCGCCATGATCTACCCAAGGGCTGCACGTTGCACGTGCCTCTTGCACCGACGCACCTTGCCCTACTTTTAAAACATGAAGTTGCTTTATCTTACTATGCTAGTGCACGTGCTACCCACGCCGGTATGTACTAATTTTAAAAGCGCATAGAAGCTTAGCATTGCACGTGCTTCTACCAACATAGCAAGTTGAAGTATCCCCACTATGGGTTGAGAAAAACATTCCACAAGGCGGCGATAACAAAACTTCTCGCCGCGAATACAACCAACCATCCAATTCGCATGTGACTGGGTCACGTGAGCCCCATGTGGGTGCATATGTCGTTGAAACGTTTTCATGGCTGGGCATCAAAACTTTCACGTGATGGCCTCCCTCCCCTTGACTTTGACAAGGTTGATTTCGGTTAACGTCACTGGACCCAGGATTCAGTGACTTTAGTTTGGGTATGCTTTGGATCCGAGTTTCCACTGTGCTTTCTAAGCGCCCCGTGGAACTCGTCACTCTTAAGTGATAGTAAGTGCCGTCGGGGCGCTCGTTGGCCCCGAACGCGGATCCAAATATTCGTTGGCGGATTGATTTTAGATAAGCGCATACGTGCATACGTCCGAGTGACGCAGTGCTCGCGTCCAATGCGTGAGCCGGAGTCGGCTGACGTGCTTGGGCAGTCGCGGAAGCCTCACAGTGAAAAACGGCAGAGCTTTTGAAGGAAAGCAGGCAAGAAATAGTCCCTTATAATTTCTCTTTTTTTTTTTTTTTTTGCACCGAAAAGACGCTTCCTTCGTGTCAGCATTGACGCATGGATAGATACATCCTAAACGATCTCATCTTTGTGGGTTCAATATTTTGCGAGGACTGAGTTTCGAAAACATTTCTCGGCCACAATATTTTGGCACTGACAGAAGTATACGCACTTTCAAGTTATGAAAATTACATCCTCGCAAACGTTATATCGCATTTACATTATCATTAAGGGCGACTAGCTGCATCAGCTTTATCTAGTCATTACGGAACAAAATTTTGTGCAAGATATTTTTACAAAATAAAACCACTATCGTTGAGTGTCTATGAATTGCGATAGCATTCGTCTAGGACAGAGGTCTTCGAACACCGGTCCGCGGGACAAATGCGGCCTGCAGCTGACCGCGGTTCTTCTAATGTAGCCCGTCCCGCCCGCGGCCCGCTTCCAGCAGGCCCGCTGCTACCGACGCAAAAATAAGCCCGCACTTAAAGTGGAAACGAAATTGTAGGGCTCATTTTATTGCTTAGGAATATACCACGTCGCATCATCACCTGAGAAATATCAGTCTTTCGTTTCTAAACGCAAGAAGAATAATTTTAAAACGAATAAAACTATTTCCCCCTTGCACCTTTTAATTGATGAGCCGAAGCTTTGTTGGGGGATCGTTAAGTTTTGCTTTCCCCTTAGTAGCTCCACCCTCGGCAGTACGCCGCACTCATTTATATTCAGAGTCACTAGTTGCGTGCAGTGGAGGCAAAGGCAACGCCAGGCGAGGGGAGAAAGGGAAATCACTACAAAGGCTGGGGAGGAGGGGAGCAATTTCTTCGCCTCTTTAACGTTCCTAGCGCTCTCCCTTTCTTCCCTCGCCCTCCTATTACCCTGATCTTCCGTCCGGCCTTCCTGTAGTGCTCGCCCTGTCTCTCTTCACCTGGCGTTGCCTATGCCTGCACTGCACACAACTAGTAACACGGAGTGTATCGGATGTCTCAAATGGCGGCCAGGCTCTTTAAATCGACCTCAAAATTCGGTTTCTTAACCTAACGCGCTACGATTTTGTGGAGCGTTTCCCAAGGTGGTGCATTTTTTCTATAAAATTTGCAAAGAGCGAACTTACCCGAGGAAAAAGTAAAGAAAGAAAAAGGCTTAACTCATATGGAAACCCAGCGAAGACACCAGTCTTCAATCAATAGGGCGCCCTATTGTTTGAAGGCCGGTGGCTCCGGTGCGCTTCCATAGGGTTTAAGCCTTTTTCTTGTTTTCCTTTTTTCTCGGGTTAGTTGGCTCTTTGCAAATTTTGTAGACACAATTCACCACCTGTGGGCACTGCTGTGCAAAATCGCAGCGTGATAGGCCACGAAACCGAATTTTGCGGTCGATTTAAAGAGCCTGGCCGCTACTTGAGACACCCAATAGATTCCCTAGCCGTCAACGCCATGATGCAACCGCGCTGCTTCGCGCGGCGCGCGATTGTTCTGGTACCGCCGAGTTGAATTTTGTGTGCTCAACTGCGAGACGCCTACCCACGGGTTTCCGAACAATGAGAAATTCCGAAGCGAGTGGATCCGTCTTGCGCGTCCGTCGTCTCTCGGGCGCCGGGGAAAACAGATCGCCTGTACCAGCACTGTCTTCGCGATAAGAGCTACGAAATAGGCGACCCACTCTCCTATGGAGTCTGGGTCTTCGTACCACGATTATTTTGTTGCTATCAGGGGATGTAGCGACTATTTTGTTTTCCAAGAGAAGCAGAAGAGCTCAAGGAACCACACAAAAAGCGATGCAAACTGGTAAGTGAGCACGCTGTTAATAAAACACCTAATAATAGCGCATACCTGCAAGCTGGACAATCATTAATAAATGCGAGGCATTCCTTGGTGACTCCGACCCCCTTCAGATTTTGTCGCGCCGACGGTCGGTCTGTCGGGATGGTTTGTACGGTTCTAGCCCGAATCGCCTGCCCATTACCATGTGCAAGAGTGACTACTCGTCCTCGCTGACATCTTCCGAGTCCCCTTGGTAGTCGAAATCCTCGTCCACCCAACTTCATAGATCATGGCGAAACGCACCGCGGACCACAAGGGCCGAAATGAATACGTCATGGCGGTCGACGTGCCGCTGTGCAGTCCTCCGTCACTCAAAAACGCGAGATTGTAGCACGCTAAAGCCACCGCGTGGCGGCACTCATAATCACGTGCCAGCCTTTGGCTGTGCTTGAGGAGCCCGACGTCACGATTGTGACAGAATTAACACGACGCATCGCACGCCTCGATGGCAGATTTCCAAGCGCTTGCTAGAGTCGGACGCTTGAACGAGAAAACTATAGCCATCCGCTCAAAATACGAGCCCTGAAATTGTCATCTACAAATATCACAGGTCATATTTCACCAATTTCGGAAAGGTTGCCGTATATTTTGATTTTCGTTTCTGTACCCCTTCAAAGCAACGGCGTTAAAACGCGGACGAACTGCGTAAACGAAGATACCAGAAAAAAGTGAAAGCCGTTTACAACTCCCTGTAACGCCGAATTAGAGCGCAGCTCTTGAGGAGGAGGAGGGAAGGGTACAGGGGGAGGGGGGTGGGTCACGTGACCTCGGGAGGGGGGGGGGGGGTGTCACGTGACCTCGGGGGAGTCACGTGACGATGACGATGCCGATGACGTCATCAGTGACGTCACTGATGACGTCATCAGTGACGACGACGATGCGGGTGCCGATGGCGCCATCAGTGATGTCACTGATGACGTCATCAGTGATGATGACGATGACGATGCGGATGCCGATGACATCAGTGACGTCACTGATGACGTCATCAGTGACGATGACGATGCGGATGCAGATGACGTTATCAGTGACGTCACTGATGACGTCATTGGTGACGTCACGCGTCCCATAATGCACCGCGCAGTTACGCCGACGCCGACGGCGACGCAGACGCCGCTCAAGCCGGAAACGGGCGCCTAAGAGCTGCGCTCTAAAAATGAGGTAAGAACTGCCTATCCGAAGGTGCGTCCTTTCGTCATATTATTCACTGAAGATTCTCATCCCCAGCATCAGTCCCCGGTTTTATATCTGTGTTACCATGTATGTAAAAATTGCTTTGCTTTACCGGGCCGTGTATATACCGACACGCTGTTTCCCAACATGCCCGCTTTTGCCCACACCAGGTGGTGGCACTGCGCCAGCGCAGAAACCAGGTTCGCGTGAGCTGCCGCTTCTGCGCAGGCGCCGTGGCGACAACAGCGACACCGCAGAGGCGTGACGTCAGAGCCGCGTGTTGGTCTATATTGTGCTCGGTGTACTGTTGTCGTCTCTACTGCACATTGCTAGCATCAGTTATATTGTTCTCATTAGTCTTCTGTCCTGTTGGAACGCGCAAAAGTTCCTATTCACTTTGATCTATGCCTGGTGAGTTTTCTGGGGATCAATTATTGCGCAATATTATAATTAGCTAAATATTGTATTTATAAATAAAGTGGACGTATTCGTCTATCTAATTTTCTTTTTAATGTTTACTCTAACTTTCAATTTTTACATGAATGCATATCTATGCGCCAAGAAAGTGAGGGAGAGGAGGAGGCGAGAGAGCGCGGAAACGTCAGAACCCCGAGCTCTGCTTGGAACGAATAGTGGGTAGAGCTAAAGCTACCTGCCTTTGTCTCCACTGCACCCGCCGAGTGCGTTAGAACAAAGAACGCCTGCGTCCGGCGTTTGGCTATCGCATTCGAACACGTTTGACGGGTGCGGTGGAGACAAAGACGGGTAGCTTGAGGTCTACCCACTATTCGTTCCAACCAGAGCTCGGGGTTGTGACGTTCCCGCGCGCTCTCGCTTCCTCCTCTCCATCAGGTTCTCGACGCGCAAGATAATTTATTTAGTTTTTCCCAGTGTTGGACTTTTGTACACGCGTGGGTTTCTGGAACATTCGGCGTAGAACGTTGGGCGCGTAGAGCATTCGTAACTCGATCAGACGACAAGGTTCTCGAACTTACAAGAATGTCAAGTTGAAAGAATAAATAAAAAAAGAATTGCCAAGCGCGGTAACCATTCACCCACGCGCTCGTTTTTTTTTTTTTTTTTTTTTTTTTTTTCTTTAATGTTCGGCCACGTGCTCGCTCGGCAACGCGCGTGGCAATATCACTGACAGATGTTAAAACATTTCTGCGACAACAAGAAAGAGGTCGCTTTAGCCAGAGCCGTGTATGTAGAGATAGAGAGTACAGTGTTCTAGAGGATGTAGTGGCAAGAGCGGCGCCCGCTTACAATGGGCCGCGTGAAGACGGTCAACGTAGATGCACCGAGTGGCGCTGGAGTTCCGTGCCCTAGGAGAATTTGTGGAAGATGTGCGATGAGCGAAGAAGACGACGAAGCTGAGGCGGTACGCTTCTCGTGAATGTAGCACCGTAGCACTTTTCTTTGTGATGTAGTGGTGGGGAGTCCACCGTTCCGTTGCCGTCTCGGTCATAAATGCAAGGAAAAAGACGGACGAACACACTGCTTCGCACCGGGATGCAAGTCGGGCTACCCGGTCAACAAGGGCAGCCGCAGCGATCGTAAGCCGTCGCTGTTTCGTGCGCCAATGGAGGAGTCGCGCAGACTACAGTGGGAAAAAAAATCTTAATCGAGAAGATAAACGCCTCGCCGAGACATCAGCGGTGTGCGAGAGACATTTTGAACCGCGCCCTATCCTTCGGAACTATGTGCACATGGCGAAGAGGTTAGGATTCTGTGCCGCAATATATCATGATTATTTTGTAGTTTTTGTGCGTACTATGTTGCTGGATATCTGTCAGGTGCTTGCTGTGTATGTCGATGAAGTGTATTACCACTTTTGAGAAGTCATAAAGCAGTGAGTTGAGAATAATTTTTTTTTTTTTTCATATTAGGGGTTGTTGAAGTTTGTGTTCATATCATATTTTAATGCCTCATGTACTCCGACTCGAGGTATTTTTTCTTCATAGACTGCCTTCCACAAAAACCAATTTTTTATATGTTCGCCAGTTGCTTAGGCACCTTGGCCGTTCCCAAACGCGCTCCGCCTTGCACCTTACACAACCCTGGTCTGCGCATCAGCAACACGATGACGAAAAACAATACACCAGTTTACTGTTCCTCTCACTATTAAAAAAGTGAGATATTTATCGAGCTTTATTTGTCTATTTTTCCTTGTTATATCAGTATCGCGTGATTTCTTTCGCAGCTATTAAGCGTACAGCCCAAGTGATAGCGTTGCTGAACGACCTGTCAGTACTTGGAAGGGGGGGGGGTCGATATTAATCAAATGATCTCCATCAAAAACACGCTAATAATAAAAGTAGAGGATTACACACACTCTAGAGGCATTAGTGCAAAGAAAAACCTAAATTTTTTCACATTAGCACTTGTTCTGCGTCGCGAAAATCTCCAGTCGAACCACAGTAGTACACGCCGAGCAGCGCCGACGACGAGGCTGACAGGGACACGTTCCTGTAGCAATATCTATACTCTGTTTCATACTTAGCGTGCAACGCTGTCAAAGCTACTGGCGCGAGCGTGGGGCTTGATCTCGTTGATCATTTGCACGCGTTCTCGCGGAAACAAAGCCATAGATGAAGCCACGCGCTCGCGCCAGTAGCTTTGACAGCGTTGCACGCTAAGTATGAAACAGAGTATAGGAGGGACGAGACGAGGCCATGTCCGCTGGGCTCTAGACATGAAGCGCGTGTGTCGCCGGCGCTTCGTTCTTCTTTATTCGAGCCTCTTGCCACAGTTCCTAGGGCACAGAACAGCAGCGCTGCGGTATCGTCTACGCGCAAAATCTTCACGCGGTGGCCGCCGCTCTTGCCACTACAACTCTCTCGAACACTGCAGTAGAGAGTTTGGCAATAGACCTATTGCTAAATTCCCCAAGCATCAAGGAGAATGCAGGGATTGGTGTTACAAGCGCCACACGCGCACGCCTTCCCCGAACACGGTGTAAGATACACTCTTTAGGTGAGGACACGGCGGTGCAGAACGCGCGGCGCGAGGAATCAGCTAGTGTTCGTTCGACGGGCATCCGAAAGGCTGCATCATTCCGCGGCCACCGTGTCCGCGGCTGACAGTGTCGCCGGCGGCTAAACGGCGAAACTGTGTGAGAGCGAAAGAAATTATCTGTTGCCATGACACCCCGGTACATTGTGGTCTTTCTGCACGTGCGACAATCTCGCTGGAGGTCTGCGCGCTTGGAGCATGAGGCAGCACGAGCCGTCTTGTGCACTGCTGCCTGCCTCCTGCGTCTTACACCGTGCCCACAGGTCGACGAGTCATCTGCCGGCGCCGCTTAAAACCATAGTGAGAGAGAGAGAAAGAGAGAGAGAGAGTGAAAAGCGAACTTTATCGGCACGTCGCGAGGAGCGCGCTGTCCTCACCTGAGGATTATTATCTTACACCGTGTTCCCGAATAAAAGATGCGAATAACCAAAAAAGGTGTTGACGAAGGAGCGTGCAAGATGAAACTCGTTTTGGGCATTTCCTTTAGAAACGTTAATATACTGTTGATGCCAGCACGTGCTGCGCGTGGAACACCAATCCCTGCATTCTCCTTGATGCTTGGGTAATTTAGCAATAGGTCTATTTCTGTCCGTGCAAAACAGAGTTCAACGGCACATTCGTTTCTTACATCTTTCTGCATGATCATGATCGAAACATCACGTGCACCCTATTTTCAACCATGAAGGGTTACTACACTTCACTCTTACGCGTTTATTAAAACCGTATACTAACATATACCTTTGATTAAAACAGTTTCTCGCAACCACCGCTAGGAGATTCTTTTAGGCTTCTGGTTGACAAAGAGAGCATGTCAAGCCCACTTCCTGCGTCTGGTGCACGCCCTGGCTCTGCCCGCGCCTCCCATTGACCAAACTCTCTCTATAGACCTTTCCAATGTTTACAAAATCAGAGTCCAGCGTGCGATCTTCACAGTCCAGCACGTGCGTGTTCGTCACTTCGGAAAGCGAGTGAAGCACGCGCCATTCGCTCGAACGCTCAAAATGGCACCGGCCACAAGCTCGTTTTTGGAAAGGTCTATAGACCTTTTCTGTCTACTCTCGTCCCCGGCCACCTAATAGGCGTATCCGGTATGGGCGACGAAAAAATACTAAAATGTTTCAACCTTTAACTAGTAAAAAAATAAGCGGGAGGCAACACGATAATGGGTGACGGTTACGCTTATATACTAAGTGTCTTCTACTAGCGTGGCGACGGCAAAACAATGTTTTCGCCCATACTGGAAGTGACGACAATTCAAGATGGCGGCGCCCTTGAAGAAAGGGTATATAAACGGCTCTGGCGTTGGCTATTGGGGAGGAGATCAGACCGTGGCGCCCCAAGTGGCTAACTTGGAACTGTACGAATGGGGACAACGAGTATAACAATGACTCAGCGCTCGGCTGACATAACCGAACGCGGAGTTAGCGTTCGGCTGGAGTTCGTGTTGTCCGGTTAGAGGGAGGAGGGGCTGTTTTGTTACCACTCCGGCCTGTATGAACAATGCAGCATGCACGGTACCCAGCTCAGCACAAAAGCCCAAGTGGGTCAAGATCGCATCTTCTGACGACTGCTTTCGGGAAAGATCCGGCACTTAACGTCACTTCGCTCATTTTCAGTACTTTTACATTACACTGTGCCCCGCGCTCTATTGAAAAATATGACATGAATATGCCCACAAGGCCTGTTGGCATGTGCACAGGTCTTGTGTTCGGTAAAAATCAAGGTGGGGGGGCAACAAACGGGTCAGAGCGCCTCGCCAATAGTGACATCGCTGAATATCACGTCCTGCGGCGCACCTTGGACGCATCGTTTAACTACAATTCATAGTCCCTATTATGGGGAGTTCACTATAAACGTACTTGAGATACAGATATGACTGAAAGGATAACAAAGAGCACCCACATAATAGCCACGGCAGTGCTCGCACCTTCTACAAGTAGGTTGCGTTCAGAAAGGCACTCAAAGTTTGGGGACACTTCGTTGGCATTTTGAGAGGCCATCCTGCTCGTAGTTCGTTTCCTGTCCTGCTCTCTGCTGATCAGTGTTCGCTTACAGATTGGTATTCGCGAGAGCAATAAGTGACGGACTGACGACAAAAAGAAAAGAAACAAAATAAAACCTCGACGTTTTGCCGTAGCGGGGTCAAATATACAAAACGCAACACAAAAATGTTTTTTTTTTTTTTGTGTGTGTGCCCATTTCTCATTTTCTTCTATTTTTATTTGCTTGGCACTCAAGTCTGAATTGTTGTCGTAGGTCGCTTCCCCGTCTGCGTTGCGCCTCAGTGTAGCAATCTTTGTTTCCCTAAAATACCCATTTTTTTATGAGGATTTTTGGGGGAAAGTCTAGGAAACAAAAGGCGCCTTTGGGAAGGCGAGGGGAAAACGTTCATTGTACGAACTTTGGGCTGAAATATGAGTCACAATTGGAAAAAAAGCGATGCTTTCACGAGCTCAATCAAAGTCACCGTAGCTAATCGGAGCTAGCAACAGGATTTGTTTGCTCGAAAGAATGTTCACGTTTGCTCGTGCCACGCCCACGCCATTTCAAACCGAAAAACTCGGAAAATGGCGGAATGTCAAAAATTTATTTGAGAAAATGAGTACAAGATAATCAGCATTTAATTATAATAGAGTATCAAATACTCTCGATCAAAAGTTTTTGCAAGATACCAAGATACTTCAAAAAGTATTTTAAATACAGTACCTTGAGTAGAGTAATTGAGATAGGCACAAGTTTGTTTTTTCCTAATTTTTATTCTTTATCTTTTCGCCTTGAGACAGCGACAGATCCCCTATCCTGCCATTTAGCCAAAACGATTGGAGACCCCTGGTCAAGGACAACCTCGAGGACGACGTCTAGGAAAACCTCTAGGACGACCTCTAGCACGACACAAGGACAACCTCTAGGACGACGTCAATGACGACGTCTAGAACGACCTCCTGGGTGATCTTAAAGACGACCTCTAAGACGACCTCAAGCAGGACATGGACAACCTTAAGGAGGGCTAGGTCTCTCTGCACTCGTCGTCCCCGACAAGTGCAGAGAGTCTAGTGAACAGCGCATTTGACGACGTACTAGAGGACGACGTCAAGGTCGTCAGGTCCTTAGAAAAGGGTGCGAATGTAAGGGAGTGTGCGAACGTGAGCTGAAATGGTCTACTGCGCCTACCTCCAGCGCAATAGGAGGGGAGAAAGTTAAAGAAATCCAAGGGGGGGGGGGGGGGCTTTAAAATGCTGTCGCATTAAGAAGAAAAACGCACCACGCTTGGGTATAAGCGAAGAGCCGTGCCGAGCTCACAGAAACGGGGCGCGAATAGCGAGAAGCAGTGTCGGAGACTGGCGCCACCGCGTGGTGTTTGTTAACAACTCAAAGGCAGGAAGCGTCGGTCAGATGTTCAATCAATCGACACGTGACTTGCAAAGGTGTCTATTATCTCGGCTTAACAGGCGAGATTTCACCACCCGTCCGAACCAGACGATCCCAGCCCTGATACTCCCCTTACGCAGTTCCCGCAACGCGCACCAGTCTTGACTGGACACACAGCGCGGCGCCGAGCATTGAAACAACACAGTAAACTCGCTCCCCTAGAAGCAAGACCAGCCACGTACGGGGACTGGATACTTACTGGGCTCGAGCATTCTCCCCGAAAGCACATTCTCGGTTCCCTAACTATAGTCCGTTGCAACCTAAAAACGAAGGGCGAGGGTAAGGCTGGGCAGGGGAGGAGGAAGCAGATGGAACGCTAAAAAGAGGAGGAGGTTTCCCCCTCTCTTCTCCAACGTTCCGTCTGCCTTCCTCTTCCCCTGCCCGGTCTTACCCTCGCCCTTCCTTCTTAGGTTGCAACGGACTATAGTTATGTCCGCTCATCAGGGGTGTTACATTTAACCTCCCCCAACTACCCTCCTTAAAAGGACCCTGCAAGGACTTTTTTACTGGCTTTTAATTTGCACCAAACCTGAGCGCACTGAACGTAGTAACTTAATGAAACTTTTATTTTCTCGAATTTCGCTTTATTTTAAAAGTTGTAGGCAAATTAAAATTACAAAAACAAGCAAAAAATAACCTCCTCCATGACGTCCTTGGTTCCTTGAGTGGCCGTGAACTAGATGAGGGGTAGTGAGCTCAGCGAGCGGTCACGGCTGCCGCACTCCGTGTCGACGGTTCGAGAGGGCGCCGCTAAAGCATGTTCTGGCTAGGCTGTATGAAGCGGGCAGCCAGGGCGGCTTGCATTGCATTTGATGCGCGATTAAACACTAATTCGGCATGACACTTCTTTGGCCAAAAACGACAGTAAACACGGGGTAAAGATCAGTTCAGAACGGGAGCCACTTCGCGCTGCCATACCGCCAAAAGGCTAAACCGCAAGCCAAAGCTGCTCGCCGAAGGCATTGGGTCGGAACCGGTCGAATCCCCCAGTCCATACGACCGTAGCACATCCGGGACCTCTCTATGCTCGCCGCTCGTTCGTGCCTGATCCCACTACACCTTCCTAGTTTGCGCCGCCTTTTCCACCGCTTGGTGGCGGGTATGTCGACGGGTCATTTCTTCTTTCCGCACTTTCCAAACTGCATTTGTTTGTTTTCTGATCTAAAAGAGTGAACAAAAAGTACTTTTATAAATGATTGAAACGGTCCGCGCCGCTTATATTTTGTATTTCGACTGAAAAGAAGCTTGTAGTGGTTCTGGCCAGTAGTAAGCCCAGGACCAAAGACGTCACATTTTGCGCGCTTTCGGTACCGCGGGTCGCCCCCGTAGGTGGTGGAGGTTTCCGCGTCGTCCGGTTAAAATATGTCGCACTGATATTTAGTTACTCTCTCCGTGCCCGCTGGCTTGCCCGAACCCCAACAGACGTGGAAACCGCAAAAAAGGTAGACGCTTAAATTTGATTGCAGGGCCTTTTTAAATTATCCTTCCTCCCTCCCCCCTAATGAATGGTTGCTTTTTTTCTCAAGATATCGACGGGTATACGCTTTGTTAATAAATCCGTATTCTCAATTACTCAATGACACAAACACGTTTTGTGGCGTCACGGGTAAGATTCCTAAAAGGAGAGCAACACCAGCTTCTTTCAATGATGTTTCGCATATAAAATATAAACAATTAGCAGCGACCAGTGTATTAAAAATCTTATAGTGCATAAAATACATAAATACATATATGCATGCATACAAGAATACATGCATACATGTAAATTTACTACGATGCAGTTGTACACTTTTCTTGGGGAACATGGCCAAAGGTAATGCACGCCTGAAGAGGCCACCACCTCAATTACATCAGCATTTCAGGAGCGATGGTTGCGATTAATTCAAAAGACATTAAACTGTAGCTTCTGGAAGTAAACAGGAACCTATATGTTATATTCACTTTCCCGCTAAATTGAGCGGGAAAACTAAATTTCTGTAAAAATGTTGTAACATCTGGTCACTTGATGTCAATTTTGATGTTGAATTCCGCGGGGCATTGGTGTGCAGGTCCCGTCAGATCACACTTCTCGATAAATTTAGCATGGAAACTGAATTGGTATGTAGGTCACGCGACGTCGATTTCCACTCTAAATTTAACGGGGAAATGCAGGGATCGACGGTCTGAGGGACGACCGAATCTGTAAGATTAAGGGGTTCCGCCGAAAAAAAAAAAGATTGTAAAAAAAATAATCTGCATTCCATTTGGGGAATACCTTCCCTGTCCCCGATGAGAAGGCCAGCTCTCACGTCTATGGCAAAGTTCTTCCCACCCACTTCATTCTTCACTCCGTGACACTGATTCGCGTCACGCCATTTCGGCTGTGGCACCGGAGCGCTCCCTAATGGGAGAAGTGCGAGGAAGCGTCACGAACCCCGCTGTGGAGAGATTTCGGGATGTACTCCAGAAACATTAATCAATCGACCCGGATTGTTCTTCGATCGGAACTCGCTCCCGCAAAACCTGCAATCGATCAACAAAAAGGGGAAGCGTGCTCCCCACGGGGCAAAATGGTGACATCACTTTGGGTAGCCACACTTATTTGTAAAACTCGGTGTCTAACTCGTTATTTTATTTTTTTTAATCTAACCTAGAAAGGCATTTTTAGATAAACGGTAAGCGTTTGGTCAAATACTCTGGTGGAAAACATCACACTCCGCAAAATATTCAATGGCCTCGGCACAGAAATGCTTTGCGTAGTTGAGACGGCTGGACGTGCACTAACGGGGAATGTTCCCCTTTCAATTGGGAGGGGTGTCTGCCGCCATCTAGCGTTGTGGAAGCCCGTCGAGACAGCGGAGACAGCGGATTCTTCTGCCTTGGCGAACCCGGGATCTTGGTGCCGCGACAGTGCTGACAGAGAGGTCCGCATGCGTTCGTGCTTGGGTTTCGGACACGCGAGCGCAAATAGCACCGCTCAAATGGAATAGCGCTGCAGCATTCGCAACCTTCAAAGGACAAGGGTAGGCCACAAGATGGAAACTTTATTTGCGGTGTTATAACTAGGCGATGACACCGAGCTAATTGATCGGAAGCCGGATTTGCACACCCCTGCTTTTGGCGGACGGAACTACCGCATTGTTTTGCTGTCGTTTGCTGGTTCCCATGCTTCGAGAATTCGTGAAATCTCGCTAGCCCATAAGACCTGTCTCCATCTAATCTGTTCACCGCGTCATTCTGTTTTCGTCCTTTCGATTTCTTTGTAACGTACCAACGAGGAAACTTTGCATTCAGACAGTCGCGACCCTGGCGGCAACGAAGCGAAAGAGGCACATACGGCAGACGCTTGTTCTATCCCAGCCAGCTGCACAAACGCTACCTACGGGATAATGTATGTGTCCTTCATCTTCTAGCGTCATCATCAGTGAATGCATTCTGCGTCGCCTAGCTCACGCTGGCGGCGTCGTGCTAGCGTCTCGCTGCTTGTCAGAACGAGCGCAACGTGCCGGCGTGCGCGCCCGCCGCTTTGTCGACGTACTCTCGTTGACCTTCAGCGTGTCTGCAGCTTGGGGCAAGTCGAAAGTACACTAACAATTACGCTATGTGCAGGTCTTCTCTTCTAGGCGGCATTGGCGCAGCGGCCGGTTATAGTCGACGAGAAGTCCAACGGCCAGAGATGGGATACGCTGTAACGCCGCAGGCTCTTGCATGCGTGCACTCGTCGGTATCCAGAACCACCCACGAGGATCAGAAAAGTGGCGTTTCGCCGGCGTTCTTGTGACATGAGTTGTTCTCGTTTCGATGACACTCTGATGTATGGGATGTGTAGGACGCTAAACCGGCCAATCCGAGACGGATCCCATCAGTTTCTACGTGTGACAGTGTCCTTTGGGAGTTTATTGATTGATTAATTGAAAGTGCCCTTATTTTACATGTTTTTGTGCCCTCCATGGAATATAGATACGTCCTTTTGGGAATATAAACTCTAGTCCTCTGTTGAAGTCAAATGATTTGGCGTCATAAATGTACTACGTGCAAACTTTTATTGAACCGATCTTTTTTTTTTTTTTTTAAGCGCAGCTCTTAGGCGTTTGTTTCCGCGTTTCGCGTCGTCGCCATCGGCGCGCCGCTCAATTTACCGGGAAATTGAATTGATGTTGAGGTCACGTGACGTCTATTTTCCCGCTAAATCTAGCAGGGAAACTGAGTTTCTTCATGCGTAACGTGCCACGAAGCTATGTGATGTCATATTCCCCGCTAAATTTAGCGGGGAAACTGAACTGGCGCCGAGGTCACGTGACGTCGATTGCCCGCTTAACTTAGCAGGGAAATTTAGGCCGCTTTTTTAGCGGGAAAAGTTTTCCCGCTATGATTAGGGGAATAAGGAGGAGGAGGGGAGGATACGGAGGGGCATACCCTCCCCTCCGTACCCTCCCCTCCTCCTCCTCAAGACTGCGCTCTAATTTCGCATTACAGGGATTTTTGAACGTACCATTTCTTAGAGCGCAGCACTTAGGCGCCCGTTTCCGGCTTGAGCGGCGTCGCCGTCGGCATAACTGCGCGTTGAATTATGGGACGTTCGTCCCCTACAGCGACGTCACCCGTGACGTCATGTGTGACGTCACGACGGTCACGAGTGATGACACGAAGGTCACGAGTGAAGGTCACGACGAAGGTCACGGCCTTCACGAGTGACATGAACGGAGGGGGAGGGAAAGAGGAGGAGGGAGGAAGAGGGGAGAAGAATAAGGGAGGAGAGGAGGGAAGAAGAGGAGGATGAGGGAGGCGGTGGGATGAGAAGGAGGAGGGGAGGAGGAGGAGGAGGAGAGATGCCAGCTACCTGTTGTGCAGGCAAGTGATATCATCATTCAAAAAATCACAGAGAGGCAGATATGAAAACGTGGTTTACTCGTTTTCCAAGGGCCCATCTACATGTGTACGGGTCTGTGCTCTACCCATCGATCTCTGTGGCGCGTCAGACGAAGTTGGTAAATTACGTCCCGCCAAGGTCGACAACGGCTTGCTCGTGGTAGCTCTGTATCTCTCGCCTACGGCACTCCCAAATATTTCGTGCAAGACAAAGAAGAACTTCCTACCAGTCATGCAGGAAAACATTCCATTGGCCCCGAGCTGCGTCCGCTCGCTGTTCTGCTGTGCCATCTCGGGGGAGCACGCTCGAGACTAATGCTGAGAAAATCAAAAACGCCGAGCAGTCTCGACAAAGCCGACAGCAAGTAGGATGACATCGAGAGAATCGCGTGCTTCGTCAAAGTGTTGACTAGGTATATCGTAAAATCGAAATACCTCAAGAGAGGAGTAGGAGAAGGAAGAGGACGGGAGAAAAGGAGGGGAGGAGGAGAAGAGGAGGAGGAGGAGGTGAGGAGGAGAGGGTACGGTTGAGGAGGAGGGGAATACCCTCCTCTCATACCCTCCCCTCCTTTCGCTCAAGAGTTGCGCTTTAGATCGGCGTCTTTCATTTTAGAGCGAAGCTCTTAGGCGCCTGTTTCTGGCTTGAGCGGCGTCGGCGTCGCCGTCGGCGTAACCGCGCTGTGCATTATGGGAAACGTCCCATAATGCACCGCGCGGGTCTCACTTTTGACCCGCGCCTTGCATTATGGGACATTTCGCATAATAACGTCACAGGTGACATCACGAGTGACGTCGCGAGGGTCCCGCGCGTTCCATTATGGGAAACGTCTCATAATAACATCACACGTGACGTCACGAGTGACGTCACGAAGGTTTCGCGCGTTGCATTATGGGAAACGTTTCATGATGCAACGCACGTGCCTTACTCGTGACCTGGGCGTTCACCCCGTACCCTCCCCTCCGTACCCTCCCCTCCACCTTCTCAAGAACTGCGCTCTAATTCGGCATGACAGGGAGTTGTAAACGTCTCTTTTTTTTATTGTAGACCATAATAACCGATATGACCTGCCCTACGACATAGCAGTCATTGGTGATTCCATCTTGCTTTGAAGTACTCTGAGTTCTTATTTGTACGATTGCATCAATTTTTTTTTGTCAAAAGCTATTCCTCCGTTTGTTTTTGTTTTTCTTTCTGATTTCTTGCAAACCACTAGGACCCCTGTTTTTCTCTGATGCTTACCCATTTTGCAACTTTATTCATTCATTCGATCATTCTGTCCTTTAAGGCCCCTTTCAAGAGCATTACATAAGGGAGAGAGGATATGTGTCGATGTTAATTCATTCATTCATTCATTGTACCTGAAAGGCCCGATATAGGGGTTTTTGTAATAGAAGCAATACATGTAAAAAAATTGCTTTCGAACATTGAATTGGTTTCGCGCATAACGTTCTAAAGAGCTCGAATTTCGAAACACTTTCCTCGGCGTTGCGTCACCAGACGAAAATACGTTACCACACACGCCGACTCACGCACCTGGAACAAAAATGTATATTGTTGCAACTCCTTGTAATGCCGCAATAAAGCTGCATGCACACCGGCGTTCGAATCGCAACCGCAAAGGGGATCCGCTGGTTTTCATCGTCAAATGCGCCTGCATATTTATTGTGTGATGAAGCAGCCGCGTTTCTAACCGATTTTCGGGTATTTGGTTCAATCGCCGTTGTGATTATGGCACTACGCTGCTTAGCATCATGCAAAATTCATGGTGTTTCTAACATAAATAATAAAACAGAAAGTGGAGGAGACACAGACGAGCCCATTCTTGAAATCGAACACCGTTTGTTGAAAAAAGTTTGAACATCTGTGTCTCGTCCTCTTTCTGTTTTACTCTTTCGAGATAGAAGTGGATGAATAGTATTATACCGACAAGCTCCTTACAAACATAAGCACGCTCGTTACAATATAAGAACATGCATAAGCATGCTCGAAGCAGGTTCGCTTTATACATGGGTACGATTCTAACATATATGCAGGCAGTGTATGACGAATGTGATAGGACCGCCATGCAAGGAAGCAATCACGGATCATCCAGTGTTTTCAGACTGTCTTCTGTTTAATGCATTCCCAGTGTAAAGGCGGCTTGAGGTCGCAGCCGGAAGGCCCATCTTGCGCATGATTTGTTCTTATCTGATTTCGCTCGGAAACCAGGAAATTACGTTGCGCAACTACAGCGTGTACACGAAACTCTTCGAGCACACTTGACATGATCTATGCAAATCGGTTTCTCAACGTATCGCGCTGCGATGTACTACAGAGGTGTGGCTAGGTGGTAAAAGATTGGTGTGAAAATATCAACTCAATAGCAAACACAAAAGAAAAAAGAAACGACCTGTTGAAAACAAAAAAAAAAAAAAGTTGGAGATTGCATTCAAAATGTCCGGGCATACCGTAGCAGACGAAGTGGTGGTATTAAGCGCCGAAGCGAAGGAAAGAGTAAAAAATAGCCAAACAAGGCAAAGCAAAATACTCCATGGTTCCAGCGTCAAGTAAACAAAAGAGAGAGAGAAAAAAAAAAGAAAGTCGTTTACAACTCCCTTAACGCCGAATTAGAGCGCAGCTCTTGAAGAGGAGGAGGGGAAGGTACGGAGAGGAGGCTATGCCCCTCCTCCTCACCTGCCCGCCTCCTATTTAGGGGAAAATTTTCCCCGCTAAATTTGGCGGGAAAAGCTTTCCGCGAAATTTAGCACGGAAAATTTTCCGCTAAATTTAGCGGGAAATGTTTTCCGTTAAATTTAGCACGTAAAATTTTTCGCTACATTTAGCGGGGAAAGGTTTTCGTTAAATTTAGCGGAGAAATTGACCCATCATGCACCGCGCGGTTACGCCGACGCCGACGGCGACGGCGACGGCGACGGCGACGGCGACGCCGCTCAAGCAGGAAACGGGCGCCTAAGAGCTGCACTCTAAAAGAAAATAAAACGCAACATAAAAGCAGTAGGAAGAGAGACCACGCCGACGTAGCGTCGCCTCAAACATAAAAAAAGTGGAGTTTGAAAAATGGAAGGAGTTGAAAGATGGTCCAACGGGTGCCGGCTTTTATCATAGAAGACGCAGAAGACGTAAGTTGTCCCGACGCTAACAATCGGAATTTGTACACCGTATAACGTGACCGACATCACCTTTATTTTCGCTACGACTCCTCTTTTTTTCTTTTGCACGCACGAGAAGTTTGCCTTCTATTCAACTCCGCTTTTTTTTAATTTCAGTGATAGCGTCAAATTTGCATGTGCACAATCGACTTCTTCCAGAGCTTACCGACATCATAGAAACGTACGTTGTTCGAAATTGCATTTTGCTCCTTCACCCGGAGACGATCTTAAAGTCAGCTCGCCTATACGACAAAACGGTTATAAGCAAGACATCCATGAAAGGGAATTGCAACAAGAAAACAAATTGATTGATAGGAACAGTAAAATTTAAATGCACATATGTTCTGAAATGTTTGTACATAGCCCTTCTTCAAAAACAGCGCGAAGGTACATTCTGTGTTTTGCTTGGCTTACATAAGTCCTGACAGTGTTTTCTTCAGGGAGAGCCTTAAAATTCCACCTAAAAGCTCGGACATCTTTCTCACGCGAAGAAAATTTCTTTCAATCATGAGGTGGCAACTATTTTTAACATTGAAAGCACCGAATACTCATGAAAAAAGTTTTCCGTTGGTCACCTCGCACGGAGATAGGCAAAACCAATGCGTTGTGGAGAACTCGTATGCTAGCGGAGACTCCGAGCTCGTCAGGGACGCTGCGATCACTTTTCGTCCGTGCTCCGCGGGAGTTGCCGTGTATTGGCTTGCATGGTATTTGCTTTGGGTCTTCCCACAAATCATTCGAATCAGAACTCGGCGTCCTGACGTCCCCGGGCGCTCTCGTCCCCTTTTCTATCTCAGTTTCTCGACGCACTGTCTAGATCCTTATCGCATGTTGCAACTCAAGATCCCCTCCGGCGGGTCTGATGTTGGAACAGCCCTCGAAGCGTCACCAGAGAGGGAGAATAAACATGCTTTATTGCGCCATGTTCGGCACTCTGCTCCCACTCCTCTCCGAGCACGTCCTTGACGTGTCGGGTGTGGAATGGCCGTAGGGTTGGTTAGAGAGCCCTATGGGGGAGAGGCCCACAACTCCCAGCTGCCTGGGCGGGATTGGGGAGCGATAGGAGCGAATATTGAGGAGAGGGAACGCTTTTAGTGGGGCATATGTCTACAGTGTGTGAGAATTGTTGGGGCAGCCCAAGCAGTGTGGGCATTTGGGGGTATCCCGCGCCACCTTGAATGTCTCCAGAGGAACATTAATGGGAAGATCTAGCGTCACCACAGTGAAGACTTTCGAGAATTCCTACCAATAGGGGGGTCGAGAAAAACAGACACTCTTTTAGGGAACAAATTTTCAGCCACGGCGGACGTTAGGACTGGAAAAAACTATACTAATTAGCAGAAGAATTAACTAAATTTTGCTACTTAACCTTTTACCTGCTGAAAATAAACACACGGTTCGATCTAGAAACTAGTTGAGCGTCATCCAAAACCGCCGTAAGTGAGTCAATTGTAGGCAGACGTATACCCCATTCCCATGGCCGTAAAGGCACCTTTAGCTAAGAGACCTTTATTCTCTGCGGCCAATCAATTAACGATCTTCCGCGCGTGGCGTGTGCTCGCGACCCAAGAGCACGGGCTGATTCGTCGATTGCAAAGGGACCTATGTTAAAGGTACCTTTATGCTGACCGTGTGAATGGGGTACTAAACCACGTGTGTAGAGTGGGGACACGCTCAAGTTTCCACTCGTTAAACAGGCACAAGGCTGTCGAAGTGAAAACACAGATGGGATTCTTATCAGCCGCTTTTTCTCATCACTAGCCTTGAGCCTGCTGCACGGGTGGCAACTTTAGGGCACTCGCGTGCTTCATCCGTTTTTTTAAGTTTTCCTAATAGGCTGACTTCAGATTTTAAATGACGCTCAGCAAGATTTTAATAGAAATCGTATGCTTATTTCCACCAATAAAAAGTTCAATAGTAAGTTTTAGTTAGTGAATTAGCTATACTCTATCATATGAGCTCCGTGCAACAGAGGCAAAAGCACAGGAGCGAACGCGTGGCTTTCAGATTCGTTTTTTTTTTTTCACGAGCACTCGCGAAAGGAAAGCAAGTCTGAAAGCCATGTACCCGCGCCTATGCCTTTGCCTCTGCTGCACACAACTCCTGAGATAGAGCATAAATTAGTGTTTTTTGCAATCCTCGACGTCTGCCGTGGCTGGCAGTTCCTTCCCCAAAAAGTTATTTTTTTTCTGCAAATAGCCCATCGATAGGATTTCTTGAAAGTCTTCGTTGAAACACCCGGTATATGCTTCGCCTATGTCGACGGGATTCTAGTGCTCATTGTTTGTTCATACACTAGCAGTGGTGTCCAGTTGCAAACAGGAATGCACAAATGGGCTTCGTGAACGAGGGACGCAGGTCAGGCAGGATTCCTAAAGCCGGGGTCACACTCTGATCATACACCATACAAAAGGCAGTCTGCAAACACTAGTCACCGCAATATTGCCCCGCACGTTGGCGAGCAAGCGCGTGCGTGGCCGAGTGGTTACCGCGCTTGACTGTCGCGCGGAAGGTGTAGGTTCGATTCCAGTCAGTGGACTGTCCTGTTATTTACTCTTTCAACTCGGCCTTCACGTAAGTTCGAGAACATTCTCGTCTGATCTAGTTCCGAATGTTCTACGCACCGAAATTTCTACGCCGAATGATCCAGAAACCCACCAGGCTACATAAGGGGACTCCGCAAGGCGAGCGGAGTCAGTTTCGCCTCAGCGTTCGATCCTGCTGCTTCGCCGTCTTCGACGCCCACGACGCTCTGTTGTTATCGTTTTTTTTTTTTATTTCTGGGCACAGGTTTGCCCCATTAAACGTTTCAGTTTCCCCAGTTATTCTTTGTTCCATTACCTTTCCATTCATGACAATATCTGTCGTTCGAATGCCGCATTCTAAGTTTCCTCCTCGAACTCTTTGCCATGAGGCATTCGATGCACGGATCTTGCGGTGACTCGCCTTCGAATCTGTATGCAGACTGTCCTTTGTATGATGTATAAGCAATGTGACCCCGGCTAAAGGGTGCGAAGGGCAACAAACCTTTTGCCCTATTTCCGTAGAATTCCAAAAAAGTAGGTACACGCGCTGCATGCAGTCGGTCTTCCTGTTTAAAAGATTAGAAGTAACTAACCACAATAAGGCGTTCACTAAAGCAGGTGAGATTTGTCATATGGTTTACATTTTTGCGTTCAGAAATCTGCTGCTACACACACCATCACGTGCAGTTTGTCCCGGGGTGCTCGCGTAATTTAGCAAAAGGTCTATTCCGACGCTTACGAAAAATAACAGTAAGAAAAGAATAACGAGTGAAAGAGACCATAAACGTGCAGAGTGTAAAAACCACAACCCGGCAGTCCGGTTGGCAAAGCTTCCTCCTATCGCTACAAGCCTAGAAATGTGTGCACCCGACGTCAAACTCTTCGCCGTTGCCCCTGCGGTCAAAGGTTCCTTCCGGGAATCGTTCATAACTCCGTTCCTTGGCATCTGGCGCGGTCAGGGTGTTTACGACCTGCAATATTTACGCAAGATTACCGGGAGACGTGACCGACATTTCCTAGTTTATTTTTCATGCGTTTTTTTTTTTTTTCTTCTGCGAAACAACGGCAGTTTTTTTCTTGGCAATGGCCGATAACTTACGGTCAGCGTTAGCTCTCGGGAGACCTCTAGTATGAGCAAAGAAGGCGTCCACCGCCTCCTTCGCAGCCGTTATTGGAGCGAGTGGGGCGATATTCGAACATTTTCGCGAGCACTCAAACTTTAGAAGCTATACTCCGTTTCACCCTGTGCTGAACCGCAGCGAAGGCTAGAAGCATGAGCTCATAGCCTTGGCAGTTACCCTTAATGCACAAAAGCTTGTACCGCCCAGTTGTGCCCTAGAGTAAGGAGCTCGCACTTGTAGCCTTTCCTGCGGTACATCATAAGACGAAATACAGTACGATTCCTCCACCGTGTCTGGAAAATGGTTTGATGGGGCAGGAGTCTGGCAACTGTGGGCACGCCTTAACGAGGCTTGACCTTCACACGTTCAATACACGCCTGCTACAAGACGCCAGCGCGCAGAGACCCTACTCGTAGACGTATAAATGCGGAGAGGATCCACTCTTGACAGTAGATCGGAATCTATATTAATTTATTAATTTTGATTTATTGGATTCCAATAAAATGTATCTGACTTAAATCAGAATAATTTGATTTATATCACTCACTTTATTAAAATCTATGTAGCTAGAAAGTTGTCATTCTACCTCAATGCATCCATACTTTAATATAACTGATTGATCAATTCGTTCAATCCCTAATAACAATGCGGAAGAATGAAGTACTGTAAATTTAGTCTACAGTTAATATAATATCTTAACAATATGCTCCCACACACACCGAATATTGGAACGAAAACTGCTTGCTTTGTCTATTTGGCTAAAAATGGTTAATTTGCTCTTCTGTCGCGTTATGATTTGCTCGCAGTAATACATTGCTTTCTTTCGTGTTTCTTTTATTCCTTTCGAAATCAGATATAATGACGAACTGGGTGGAGGGTAAACAAAGAAAGCTAAAGATTTCGGTTTGCTCAGCAGAGAACTGAATTCTGCTCGTTTTCTGTCTGATATAAATCTTTCTTTGTTTAATGATTCATTGATTTCACTGCAAAAGAAGTGCACATAGAAGGCATCAAACGAGAGGCTAACGCTAAATTAAAGATAGTTTCGTGATTACTTTTGCGGGGAAAATTTTATTTATATTATCATTGTTAGGCAGGTCTGATTTAAATCAAAACTTAAATCATTTTTTTTTTTTTTTATTTTCCGCCCTGACAAGAGTTCACAGGAAGCTAAGGAATGTAGTAAAACAACTGCAATCTCTTTTTTTTTTTGTGGATAGCTGGCAGCTGGGTGAAAACTTTGATGAAGAATGCGGAGCACTGCACACGCGCAAAAGAAAGACGAACATTTTACTTCCCAAGAGCAATCGGTGGACTCGACAGTCGAGGTTTAGGTTGGATTCGACGACGCCTGACCACAGGGATTCGATGAATCTTCTCATTCAATCTTTGCGATGTACGGTATGGCTCGGCTTCGGAAGGTAAAACGTGAACAATATAAAGGGTCCATCCTCCCGTGCTTTGTTTGTATTTGTGTTTTTAATTTATCATGCACGTATGACACGAGCGCGCTATACGCCTGAAAGCATCCTCGAGATTCGCCCCTTTGTGCTATGAGCAACTCCAGCCAGCGGCTCGCTCTCTCGCGGACTAACGAGGAACCAGAGGACCGATGCGGGCGACCAAGACGGTGGCCGGGACTCTCGACCTCCGTCCCACTGTTACCGCATGGTTCAGGGTGGCGTATTCGTGCATCGTGAAGTTTTCACGAAAAATGCGATTATTGCGTTAAATATAGGAATTGTTGTTTTCCGCTTTGCGACTTTTAAAAATAAACATGCTCAATTTCTTAATGCACGCCAACATAGTTGTCACCTGTGATACGCTCCTGCCCTGACCAATTTGTGTTTGTAGCCAAAGAAATTAGTTTTAGCACACTGACCAGCGTCATCGAGCAGGCGCACGGGAAATGATGCATGGAGAGTCTATCGAGTCGACGACTCTTGCGCCATCTCGGCACTACCGCAGCGCCATATCAATGCGTTGGAGTTACGAATACTCGCATGGTTTCGCTGCACCTTCACTCCACTTGACGAAAATGCCTTTTGAGTGGAGGTGTCCTTTTTTCCTCCACTCGACCAAGTGGAGGTGGAGCTGGTGTCTAGTAGACTTTAAGAATACGACTTTGAGGAAGCGACGGTAACCTTGACAGCGTAGCAAAAAATAGCTGAGTTTGTTGTTTTTTTTTTATTTGTTATGCTCCTGGTTTTGATTAAGCAGGTTATGCGAGCAAAAAATTTATCTTGCGGAGAAATGAGCCGCCGAGAGGGATACTCGTATTCATAAAAAAAAAAAAAAAAACGCCCCAGGGCTGACGAAAACAGAAGCTATACCGGCGGCTTTTGGACTATTGGCGTAAGATTTGCGGGTGTACAAAAAATAGCACTCGCCACATCCGCAGAAAAAAAAAGATTGACTGGCTTTAATGAAACCTGGAGAAAGTGTTTAGCGGAATGAAACTTTCTAGGAAAAACATCCATTAAAAATAATCAGAGGAGAAATACTGTAAAGGCCCGTTCACACTCTTGCGACCGAGTAAGATTGAGAGAGTACAGAGCGGTCTTTAAGTCTCTTGCGGTCTCTTAGGACCAGCTCCGCTGCAGCGCATCCGGTCCTAAGAAGTCGCAAAAGGCTTAAAAACCGGTCTGGTCTCTCTCGGTCTTACTCGGTCGCAAGAGTGTGAACGGCGCTTTACGGTGAAGCCAAGGCACGTACAAGAATCCACTGACGACGACGACAACGATGCGCGCGCAGACGGCACCAGGCCGACTCGTAATCTGTTCAAACTTTAGATTACTATTTCGGTTGTGGAACTCTCGTGGAGCGGGGTACCCCACGTCACCCCCTTGAGTGCGCCTACCTGTTCTCCGGTCGTTTGAAGAGCCATCTATACTTCCGTTTAGGAAATGGGTGTTCTGTAGAGTACGGTAAAACGCCATCTAGAGGCTGTGGTTCGAAACAGACGCATTCCCTAGAATACACTGTCGTTACCATCGCAGCCGCACCGTAAATCTGCAAAGACAACGTTTTTCAAACATTGTAATCGCAGGTGATTTGAACCTTCCCAACATCAACTGGGAAAATTTAACACCTTTAAACTTTAATTGCAAGCACTCATAACTTTTGATTAATATGGCATTTGATAATGATTTGACGCAAATTGTTACTTGTCCCACGAAGAACTTCAAGCACAAACAATAATATCCTTGATCTCGTGTTTATATCTCAGAAGTTAATGGGTAAAGCGTTCACTTGCCAAGTTAGAGAGGGACTATCTGAACACCATTTGGTTTGGTGTAAATGTGTCGGAGAACTTCATACTAAAAAAGCAGACCGATTAGACAAAGTGCCTGATTACACTAGAGCGCTAGACGAAAGCATTTTAGATCACCTCGAATTATCATTTGACAGTTTTTCTGAACAAAGTGAACGTGCATTAGATATTAACGATTTGTGGCTGTCATTTAAGAATTCCGTTCTCTACTGTATAGCAATGTTTATACCGACACGTTGCAAACGAATACAAAAAAAAAATAATAATCCTCGGATTACTCGGGAGGTTTTGCATCTAGAACGTAAAATAAACAGAATTAGAATTCAAAACCAAAGAACAGACAAACCTAGTATAACACAACTTCGAAAGCAATTAAGGTCAATGATTCAGGAGTCAAAACGATATTTCCATAATGTGACATTAGACGAATTTTCGGTGTCAGATCCTATTAAATTTTGGCGATATATGATCAAATCTAAACAGCCAATTAATACCTCACACAGAACGGAACAGAAATTGATGATCTATTCGAAATTGCCAGCTCATTCAACGAATACTTCTCATTTTGTATACCACGGATAATAACCAAAATCCAACAATAGAATTCTCACCGAAAAGCATTCCGACTGTTACAATATCTAAAGAAGGCATTTTCGGAGCATTGCTTAACCTTGACACTAACAAATCTGTAGGACCAGACATGATTCCAAACATTTTCTTGAGATGGTATGCGGAACCCTGCTCAAATGTATTGCTTGTAAATTTAATAAGTCAATTGAAATAGGGCAGATCCCCGACGATTGGAAAACTGCTAAAATAGTCCCAACATTCAAAGCAGGAGATTCCCATCATGTTAATAACTACCGCCCAGTATCAATTTTGAGCAGCAGTGCAAAATTGATTGAGCATATTTTGTTTAAGCATATTGTCTCTTTTCTTGAAGAGAATAACTTTTTAAATAAAGGTCAACACGGTTTTAGACGTAATATATCTACAGTTACGAAATTGGTGCTCACTGTGAATGATTTCGCAAAATCAATTGACTCCGGATATCAGACCGACGTAATTTTTATAGATTTTGCAAAAGCGTTTGACCGCGAGCCTCGCGGAAAGCTACTCTTCAAACTGAAATCATTGTTAAACAATGAACAGATCTTAAAATGGTTAGAAGCATATTTAAATAACAGAAAACAGTTTGTACAAATACAGGATTCCAGCTCATCCACATCAAAAGTAGAATCTGGAGTTCCTCAGGGATCAGTTCTTGCACCCCTACTTTTTCTAATGTTTATAAATGGCATTACAGTAGACAGATTCGTTCCAATTTTCTTATTCGTCGATGATTGTATAATTTATAAGCAAGTCAAATGCTCAAATGACCAAGTAGTCTTAAACAAAAGTTTAGAAATTATCTCAGAATGATGTGATGATTGGCAAATGTCTCTAAATAACCAAAAATGTGCGCATATGACGATAACTAGGAAAAAAAACACTGAATTTTAATTATACTCTTCAAGGAATAGCTTTAAATACGGCATGTGAATACAAATACCTAGGATGAATCATAACTTCAGATCTGCGTTGGAACTCACATATTGACTTTATCTCCCGAAAAGCTACGAATAAATTATGGGCATTAAAAAGGAAACTGAAGGACTGCTCGAGCAAAACGAAACTAACCGCGTACAAAACATTTCTTAGATCTATACTCGAGTATGCCGACGCTGTGTAGGATCCTTACACAAGATGTAATATTAACAAATTAGAAAGAATTCAGAAGAAGGCATTAAGATTTATATTTATTAAGTATGGCAGAAACACCTCGATTTCGCAGCTTTATGTACAGGCCGGCCTTCCGCTTTTAGAAAAACGAAGAAAGATCAATCGGCTGAAATTCATTTTTAATCTAATAAATGGGAACTACAACTTAGATTATCACGATCACTTTCACTTCAACACATCTAGGGTCACGAGAAATAAACACAGTAAATCAATCACTGAAATAAAGTGCAGGACTGACTGTTACAAATCCTCTTATTTTCCTCGTACCATCCATGCCTGGAATACGTTACCCGAACAAATTGTCTCTTCAAATTGTTTAACATTGTTTCTAGCATTGATAAAGGAATTACCAAAGTTTTGAGGTTTCAGGCCTTGATACCCCTTAAAAGAATATATTTCTGCTCTTCGTGTGTTCGTAATTATATATTGTGAAGTGTTTCTTTTTTTTTTCTTTTTTGCGCTACCACACTATGTGCTTGCTTTTTCGTAAAACTTGATCCACGTATCCCTCCTACCTTGGCTACCCTACGGCGGCCGGTAGTATCAATAAATAAAAAGAAATCAATAAAACGATGGCGCGTCGAACGCTGGGAGGCCATCCGTGGGGGGGTGAGAGGGGGTACTGCTCGTGGAAGCAGCTTCCATGGGCATGTTCCGCAACTGAACTAATCAAGTGACGTTGAATCTGTTCCAATCTGGCCATGGACGTCACCTAGCAGATTAAACTCCGGCTGAGGCACCTGCCGCACCGCCATTCTAGGTATGTTTCAAACATGTGTGCAGAAAGGGTTTTTTCCGTGTTTCTTTTTTAATGACTAATGTTACATGGCCGTCATATTATAAAAACACGCATTGTACAGTGTCTTTTGCATCATGTACGCACTTGTAGCGTAACCGCGGCGTATATATATATATATATATATATATATATATATATATATATATATATATATATATTTTTTTTTTTTTAACAGATACAGTTGTTATTGCCGAGGTTGCGCAGTTCATTCAAAGGTTGATTTGGTTGGTGTATCGTGTATGGTGTGGGTAGTGAGCCCAAGTTTAGCGCTGGAACCATGGCGTCACGGCACACCGTGACGCCAGGTAATACTGTTAGGTCACGCGAATCGCTTTCTCACTAGACTTAGTGGATACATTTTCTGGCCGCGTCGTTCGACCCGCCTCAACTCCCCCTTGAAATTCAGTTGAAAAATGTCGACTTCGCGAAAAGTCGCGTGACACACCCTGTCGTCGCGCGACGTTGCGTGACCATCTTACGTCGCATGTTCTCTTACGCGACACAACACCGTGTAACGTCACGTGATTATTTCATCTCCGCACCTCCGCCGAATGTCCAATGGCAATTGAGAATGACGGCGCGTGTTGGAGAGCCTAGATGGAGGAGAGGAAGCAACTGAAACCACGTGGACCGTTTTGAATGGAATGGCGAACCCATCCTGCGCAGATTCGCTTCTCACGCGCATATGCACGTCGCCACGCGGGGGGAGGAGGTTGAGCGGGTTAAGAGGCGGCGCAAAACGTCGGGGACTCTTGCAGACGATGAACGCTGTCGCTTCCACGCAGCTCTTATTGCAAACGCGGCCCGTGAACTGCATGCTACCCCGACCTAGCAGATAGAAACACTCTGAAATCGAGGCACATTATACCCGTTTTCATCTCAAAAACCGTAGTAAACAAAGTCCGAAACATACCACCCCCCTCCCCCATGTAGATAATTGAGATATTTGTAGGAGCAGTTTAGATTAGATATACGTACCCTAGTAAAAAAAGCTTATATGTATAAGAAATTTCTTGTTCCAATAAACGCATACGATTAAGTAAGATCATTTAAGATCGAGCATACAAGAACCTTCTAAGAACATATATAAACAATGTATGATGATATAAGCAGTTATAAGAAACTGATAAGAAGTTTCTTATAACTTTTTAGATAATCTTGTGTTTTTCTCATATGTTCTTATAAGGTTCTTGTATGCCCTTAAATGATTTTATTTAATCAGATACGTCTATTAGACAAAAAAATTTCTTACGCATCTAACATTTTTTACTACGGTATATTTCATATTGTCTAGACTTGCACGTTTTAAACGTCAAAGGCATCCTGTCTTCCTCCGGCAAACGAATCTTGTCTTAAGAACTACTTCGCGCGGCGTGTGAACAATGCGTAAAACGTCCTTTTTTCTTGGGGTGAAAATGAGTACGGCCTTTGTGCAATAGTGAGCAGCACCTAAGCTGTTGCACCAGTTCATTTCTGCAAGAACCCGGCTCTTTTGTTTCTCTCTCTTTCTATATATAGCGTCTCTGCGACATTTACGGCGCGGTACATTTACGAATACATTTGTGTGTCTGCGTGTCGAATCCCGCTTGGTGCGATTGCGTCACGATCGTCGAAATTAACTTCAGACTGGCATTGAAAAATAAAATAGACCAGAAACTCGCAGTTAATCGTACTTTCGAAAAATGGCGCTTTTTTTTTTTTAATAATAAACCGAAAGGAGAAGTGCTGCTCGAGGAAGTTATATTTGCCTCCACGAGTTTCAAAAGGTTTTTCTTTTTTTTTTCATTTTTAACTGAAAACTGCGTGGAATTACGCAATTGACTGAACATAAAAACAGTTCGGCACGAAGACGTTGAAATAATCTTGCGAAAGTATAGCGCCAAATAAAATTCAGAGAATAAAAAAAAAAATTACACGAGTGGAATTGGCTTTTAATAGAAAATCCGCCGCCAACAGATGAAAAAAAAAACATATATTTATATTATTTTAAGTAGCGGAGAACGTTTCAGACAACTTTCTGAAATACGAGAATTAAAATAAAAAGAGAAAATTCTACGCAGTAGTGTGTGGAACTTGAACCCGTACAAGTTTCGCCATAACACATTAAAGTCCCTCACGATAAGAAAAAAACAAAAAAGAAAAAAAGGCGGCGCTCCCAGTCGCAAGAGCCGCAGACCCATTCGCGGTACTGTCAACGCAAGAACTTCGTCCCTTCTCGACGAATCCATCTGCCGTCAGTTTTTTGTCTTTACGCTAGGCGTGTGTCTGTGCGTGTGTGTGAGCTCCCCGCGGTCATACAACTCCTTGAGGGAGTCTCGTCAGATGAGATAGGCTCTTCTTTTTTCACGCTTCACCTGCCCGTTGCAATGACAGAAAGCTCTAACTTCATGTTTATGTTTTTTTGTATTTTTTTAACATCACATTTTGCTGACGGCTCTGATAGAAAAAACCAAAACGGTCATATGCTTGATTTAATCGGAACTATAGGACAATGACCAGATGCCCCCAGCACAGTGTACACCTCACCAAACAAAACAAAAACAAAAATCAAAAGCGTCAAATACAGCAAGCGAAATGAGTTGTTTTCTTGGTTTACGTACAACTTCATCACTTCCTTTCATTCGGGCTGCGATCAAGCCTTTTTGTTTTCATATCTATGATTGTTTCCACTCGAACAAACGAATCGCGTGTTTTCCTCTTGGACACTCCAGCGTGGCTGTGCTCTGTCTTGAAACCGGAACGAACAGGAGACAGCATTGATCGCCAATGTCAGCCGAGAGCCCAGCACTCCACGCAATAAAAGCGAGTGACTTGAAGCCACCCACACACATACACTCATACACACAAGCACGCACACATACAGACACGCACACTTGCACGCACGCACAAACAAACAAAAGCGCGTACACGCACACACACACACACGAGACACACATGCAGCCGCACGCCAACACACACACACACACACAGGCACGCTCACACGTACACGCACCCACGCATCAAATTATGACTCGGAGCATCTCTTTTTAAGATCGTGCACGGAATGTGTTAACTGCCCGAATTCTGCGAACTTGAGGATAAGCTCGGAATTCCTGCAGTGGTGGACACGACAGTCACAAAGCTGGAGTTCCGTTCTGCATGCTCGATTGGCAAGACGGGGAATTCATTTCTCTGAGTGCTGCGAATGACAACACTGGTGAATGAATGCATCTCCTCGAATGCGCCGAAGTTTCGGAAGCTGGGACGGTCGAGGAGATATATAGAATGCGCACCACGCAGACATGGACCCATTTACTACTCTGCCTGAGATGTGTTTTTGACTGCTCTAGCAGTGCACGCACAGCATTTGCTGGCATAGGCTTCAGTATTTTTAAAACAAAAGTCTAAAAGAAGCACGCTTCGTACGTGGATTTGTCCTCACCTTTTTTTTAAGTGTCTAACTACCTAATTTGATTTATTAATACACAAAGCAATCGCGTGAAGTGCGAGTAACTACCATGTGTCCTGGAAATGAAAAGTTAGTGTTGTCATCACCGCAAAAATGGACTGTGCTTTGCCAAATCCTACGGTCTCCTTTAAAATGCAAGCACTACAGGTCGGTTTAAGGCAACGGTGTTAGAGCTTGCGGCTAGCTGAATCAAAACTTACTCAATTTATGGCACATTTTCATATAGATAATCGTGGCGAAAGAAGAAATGGCGTAGGCTGCCGACAACAGGACACATTTTGCTCCTTGTAAAGTTTCTGATATCGCTTAGCCTTTTTTTAATAGAAAATGTATGACAAACTGCTAGGCAATTGGGGCGCATACGTGAAACGTAGAATGACAAATGTTTATATTATCGTTTAACAGCACATCTAGCCTGTTCTGTCAGAAGCTTACGTTCACGGCTCTCTTCGTCAGATAACTAAACGCGTGTCTTGAGTACACTTGAAGTGATAAACCTTGTTATCTTTCACTTCCGGAACCTTCTAACCCACCTTTCTCTTCTCTTCTACCTTGCTTCCAAACCTACCTCTCCTCCTCACTCCACCCCTGATCACATGACCTAACCGTCAACCAGTCAGCGTCGAGCGCCTCACTCCTCCTCTCCCACCCTTCAACCAATCAGTGTCGAGCCTCGCGGCCACGCTATTATCCAGGCTTCACCTTCGGGCTTCACGAAATGTCGAAGTCCAAGCCAAAGAATGTTTCACGTTAATAACGACAAGCTCTGAGCCCTTGACATCATGCCTGTACCCCTAGGGCACAATTTGGGAGGACACTTCATCTTCGCCTATACGTAGCTCATTTATGCGCGCTGAAAGAAGCATCGCAATATTGTTTTTTTTTTCCCGACATCCACACCAGTTGTGGCGTGGCTGTCTGGCGCTTCCAGTGACATCAGGGAAACTAAAACTTGCCTCCCAATACACAAAAACACGTCGTTTGCAAAAAAAGCTCGTTTTTTTTTACATTAGGTGTGGACAGACCACGTGCGCAGAAACTAGATCCGCGTGAGAAGAAGTGTCTGCACATGCACAGTGTAACACATGAGGGGGCTTTAGCACAGTGCGCACAGTGCTGACATCAGCGCCACAGTGATGCCGTGACCTTAGACGGTTGAGTTGTTTAATAAACCAGTAGCGTTTGAAATCGTCCGATAACCCCCTCCCCAAAGCAATAAATACATAAATAAATAAACAAAGAACTGGAGGTAATTTAGGCCAATGAAAAAAACAATTTCAGGCCACGAGAGTGGAATACTTCGATTCATGAGACTTGTTGCTCTGCGCGTTTTTCGTGACACCGGTTTTCTGATGAAGGACAAAGCACGCAGACGTAGTGTTATGAATTGTTAGAGCTACTCACTTTTGTTAATTTTGATTTGTAAGGGGTGCTTGTAGGACGTTCTGACACACTGACCGGGGGAGTCGGCGACCGCATGTGCTATACTCTATTTCACCTTATGACGTAAAGCAGGGAAGGCTACAAGCACGAGCTCCTTGCTCTAGGGCACGCCTCGGCGGCACAAGCTCTCGTGCACTAAGGGCTGCTGCAAACGCTATGAGCTCGCTCTTCTAGCCTTCGCTACGGTACAACATAAGGTGAAACGGAGTATTGGGCAGGAGATCGAACTATAGGGAGCGCTTTATCGAGCTTGTTGTCCCCACAGCCCGGTGTTTACCAACACAGCATAACAAAGAAATTGAACCTGGCCGAGCACGGTCTGGGCACGAGCGCTTCGCTCTGATTAGTGCTTTGGTCGCACGAGGAGTGGCCTTCGAATCGTCATCTTCGATTTCTCGGATCAAAAACAAACAAGAAAATACGGTTTGTTGTCCCCACAGCTGAAGCGCACCGCTAGAGGCGTGACTGTTCGATCTCCTCCCCAATAGCGCAATGCAGCTCAGGGCAGGTGGAGCGAAAGCTCGAGCTGCAGAACCCAGGTATTCTGGATCCTACCCCTGTCCGTTTCGATCTGGATGAGCTTCGCATCAGAGCGTGGTCGGGTGGCTCGCGTGATGCAGGTTAAAGACGCCGGAGCCGCTGTGCTGGTGAATGTGGCTATCTCTCTCGCTGGCTAAAATAGCCACCAGAAGGAGTTTTTGGTCACGTGACCGGCTACGTGAGGAGAAATTTGCTAGCGTTCAAGCCGATTCCGTTCAGCAGACTTAAAGGTGGCCTGTGGAAGTTAGTGAGATCGCCTAAGTATGGCGATAACTCACTCTGCTGGCTCTAAGCATCCGAGAAATCCTTAAATCATGACGATACGTGGCTGATTTCCCTGTTTGAAAAACAATCAAAGATCGCAACACAACAGAGTCATCTCCGGCGATTAGAGGAGCATGCCTTTATAAAAAAAAAAAAAAACGGTGGTGCTTTCTGCTGAAAGGCTGTTAAAAAGTCATCGGAGGATAGAAAATGTCAACAGCTTTTCATCTGACTTTCTCCAGCTTTTCTGCTGACTTTCCTCTGAACATTGTCCCAATTTTTAATAAAAAAGTCGACAGACATTCTGTCGCCTCCAAGGTGCTTTTTCTGTAGCTTTCTAATCGAAAAGCTACAGCTTTTAAATGGAAAACTTACAGCTGTGTAATATTGGCCTACTTTTAATAAAACAAATTTAAGAGACTGTGTCGCCTCCAAAAGATTTTTTCTGTAGCTTTTCGAATGCAAAGCTACAGCTTTTCAATTGAAAAACTATAGTTGTTTTAGAGGCTTACTGCGGCTTTCCACTCTGCTCCAAATTCGCTGCATCATAACAACTTAAAAAAGCACGCAAACTAATTTTAGATTTGTTATTAAATGGTGACCCTGTGGATCTCTGCGTAACACTCGGCACTCCTCAAACCGGAGTGGCATCCAATGTCCGTTTCTCTCCCCGACCATTGCGAGTTGAGCTGCCCGTCAAGAATGCAATAGAGTTTGCGGGAGCCAAAAAGAAAAAGAAAATCCACTTTGCATAGAAAAAAAAACACACACACACACAAAAACAAGGTAACTCTGACGTCACGTCAAGACAATACTATAACGGAAACGACAATGAAGAAACAACACCACGTCATTGCGCACTTCCTGCGTCAAAAATGAGAATCCGTCTTTTGTATTGGTCGACGCGCGCAGGATGAAAGCAAAACGAAACAAGAAAACAGAAACAAATAAACCTCGCCATATTTTCTATAAACTTCGCAGATGCTTTTTTAATTTTTTTAATTGTTGGCCCCTAAAGGAAGAACAACCCTATCATTTACATTATTACTTTTCGCCGCAATATAGATAGACCTGATTTTGCCCGCACACGACGTCAATGGTGACGTCGTGTGCGGGCCTTTTTGTTTTCTAGGTGTTATTGAACCAACACTCGAAAACGTCGAAGCCGCCGCGGCAACGCTCTTCCCAGAAGGACCGCCGAACAATATGGCATCTCGCGGCTGCCTCCGCGCCTCACTCCCGCAACGCAGCCGACTATCGGCGCACCAGTCAAGTGGTTCGACTAACTCGATTTCTGCGTCTCTCCCTTTTTATCTCTATCGCCTTTTCTCTTTCTTTTTCTGTATTTTTGTTTTATTATTTTGCGCTTTGTCCGAGTCTAATTTTGGCGACGCTATCCACACGACCGAAAGCATCCGAACCGGGGCTGAGTAGGGAGCGCCTATATTGTCCTTGTTCAGAACCACAGGGTAGTAAACAAAAAAGAAACAAAGCAATACATCCTTCAAAAGGGCGCTTCCTTTATTATGATAAGGCTAAACACCCCAGAGTCCCCCTCCGTTGTCCCGTTATTATCGCGTCACATGCAACTCGTCAATATTACGTCCTTTTTGGAGGCCCCGTACGATAATGAAAGCGGCCGTACTATGTATATATATATATGTATACATTCTATCATATTTACCCCGAAAAAGAAAGAACGAAAGAAAAACACGCAACGTGGGAAAAGAAAGGCCTTCTCTCGAGGACGTGCTCGTGATATTCATATAACCGGGACCTACCTTTTTTCCCTATTTTTTTTTCTCCTTTGGGAAACAGCTTAGGATTGCATGGTTTCATAAACGAGGGGTGTTTTGTTTTTCCGTCCGATATTAACGCTCTTGTTTTTTTCTTGATGTAGTTCTAGTCCACCCCATGTGCTGCTCACCCGTGCGCGAGGCAACCTTGTTTGCCTGCCCGCTACGTCAACACAATACGTCTATATGCAGCCACGTCCAATGTGTGTGCGTGTGTGTGTCTAGTGTGCTCGCTGTGCGCGCATATGTTGGCGGAGGTTTGCTCCGTCTAACGCGTCACATATTTCTTTTCCCATTTTTTTATGTTATTCTTGCGGACGACCTTACCTCGACGGATTGCTCGGGGGAAACCCGGATACGAAAAGGGCCGCGTCACATATTTGCTCCGCCGAGAAGAAGAGATCCAGGTACAAGGACTCCTCCTACATGACCGTCGTTAATGAAACCTTCTTCGGGGAGAACTTTCCGTCTCTTTTTTACCCCGCTTTCGCTCGTTCTATGCTTCTACTTATTATTTTTTATTCTTCTTCGTGAACGGCTGTTGGTATTACTCAGAGCTCCGAGGTAACGATCAGGCACTAGGTTGTTGGAAATCGTCCCGCTGAAGGAGACCCCACACATCTATCTTTCTGGTTGCGTCTTGCGTGCACTCTCTTAATTTACATTAGCAAAGCAAAAAAAAAAAAATAAAGGTATTGTGTTGTATATGTTAAGACAACGGGAAGTGACTCAGCCCCAACTAAGCCGAATGCAAGCAGGGCATCTGGACGCCGCCATGTCTCCACACTTGAACGGCACTCATTGCAAATGATCACATGCATGAACAGAAGGTTAGGTAAGACACAAACGAGCTGGGGGTAGTTGAACACAGTAAAGATACCCCGAGAATAGGAGAAAAGGAAGGACGAACAAACACATCCACCTCTGTGTTTGTCCTGCCCTTTATTTTTCCCAGTCTCGTGCTGTTTTTACTGCAGGAATCTAGTTACTTGGAGACGACTACTTTTTGGGGTAATTTGGAATGACTCGAATGCATTTATAAGAAATTAATAACATCAGTAATTTGATCACCCTTCGAAGTAATAAAATTACTTGGAAGCGATACCATGTTTCCCTGCCCTGCCTAATGGCGCCTCTAGTTTGTACAATTTACCTGACAAGACATCCCGGAACCAGGACTCTGACAAGGAGAAAGTTGTTACCAAAAATGGGAATTGAGCAGATGAGTAGCTTTTGTAATCCGGTAGGCCTAATCCGACAAGAGATGTGAGAAAACATGATTGCGCTTTAAGACAGGGACAAGGAAGAACAGACACCACAGAGCGCTAACTTTCAACTGTTTTAAATCAGTTGAAAGTTTGCGATCTGTGGTGTCTGTTCTTCCTTGTCTCTGTCTTAAAGCGCAATCATGTTTTCTCACGTACAATACCAACTCGCCCAACAATCATCACTTGACAATAGACGGTACAAAAAACCCGTTTTTAAACCGGCAGAAAAATATGTCGTTTTGAAAATCTGAAGTAATAGGAAAAGCAACGTCTCTCACAATTTACCCCCCTTTTCCCAGTCCCTCTACGCATTCTCAGACTTCCACCAAAAAAGGAGGGAAACCAGCCTGTCGTCTATTCTGTTTCTCTCGCCACAAGCAACAAGATACGTGGAGTGGTTCACCCCACGACACCTGGGTGGTGCTGCTTTCAAAAAGACTTCATTCTTGACTGCCGTTCCTCTTAACTTTATTTATTACAGCAACCTCACCGTCTATCATTCTGGCGACGAAAGGCCCTATGCCTCCTTTGCACCGAAGCTATGGCGGCGTCACGCATCCGTTGGATGCTTGGTAAGATCGTCTGCTTATTTTGCAGGGGTTGTGGTGACGTCAGAATGCCGTGCTCTGATTGGCTCGGGTTCAAAGATAGTGGGTAGAGCTCGAGGAAAGCTGCCTTGAGGTCTACCCACACTCCTTCAATCAGAGCCAATCAGAGCGCGGCATTGTTCTGACATCACCGCAACAGCTGCTCTCCGCATTAGCGCCGTGTGTGCCCACTGTGATCAATGAAATTAGCTGGTAGAGTACCACCGCCAGCCTGGTCTTTGAAACCTGCATTGGGCAGTAGCGGGTAGACGACCACACGCTGATACGATGCTCATCCAGATTTAAACGGGCAGAAGTGGAAATTAAAACTAATATTCCCGAACCAGAAAGAAAAATAAAATGATGGAAGCAACTGAAGACATTGTGGAGTACTGGATGCCCAGGGACAAGTAAGAAAAACGGACTTTTAGTTTTTCTTTGGCCTTCGTGTGTACCATCGTGAACCATACGGCGAGTAAGTTAGTCCGTTTCTCCCACAGTGGATGACGCTAGCGTCATGGCGCGCCCCAACACTGATCGGACGATTGCTCGGAGCAGGTGCCGCCCAGAAAGCCTAGACTTAAGAGCTGGAGCAACTCAAACCATGGAAAGCTCTTGCAATGCAATGCCGGACGCCACGTGAGCAGATTTGGTACGTGTGCGCAAGCGCGAGTTGTCGGGTGGCGAGAAGGAGAGCGGGGGAAAGGTGGTGTAAAAACATACTTTTACTGTAGTCATTACAAGTAGTCAAATTGCTTGTAATCGATTACTTTTGTTTTATTTTTTATATTTTAATACAAGTCGCCGACTGGAGGATGATTTACCAAAATTAGAAGATTGAGAAGATACGTTTTTTTTTTTTTTTTACAATTTGCTGACTCTAGTCCAGTAATGGAGAGTACGAAAGACCCGTCTTCGAACCGGCATAAAAATCAGTTTTCTTGAAAATCTGAAACTAATCGAAAAAACTTTAAGGTACTATTTCGAGTGACACTAATTTAATTTTCTCCTAATGTAATCGAGTAAGATAAATGAATAATTTTATCGATGATACTCGCACTTGCAATCGACTCTTTTTTGTTGTAGTAACTTGTACAGGACTGGGAGTAAGGCGGAGACGTTTCCACACGATCGACCCTTTCTCTTTTTCCTCCTCGCACCTAGTATTGCAAATGCGGCACCTAAGCCACGTGACTCCCATCGGGCAGTTGGAAATACTCTCGAATCGAGGCACATTTGCGCCGACAGCTGCTGCTTTGCCGCGCTGCGGTGTTGTTGTCTGGGAGTCGTAGCAAAGGCTGCTTTGTGTTCTCTGCGTCTCTCGAACCATAGCCTCCTATATACTGACAAAACCTGGCACATCGCCACGAGAAGCGGCCGCAGAAATGGAAAAGGTGGAGCGGCAGACAACGGATGATATTAGAGCCACGTGACTGGCGCCCCGCTGCGGCGAGACGCCGAAACAAGCTTCTCCCGAGCGATCAAGTGTGTTTCGGGTCCTCGCCGCTGCAAAAGCTGTGCGCTGACATCCAGGTTCCCCGAGAAATTCCTCTTTGATGCTCTGTGCTACGAGGTCCTCGCGCTTCAAATCTGCGACCGGGCACTCAATGGCTCTGTCGTCGAACTGCCGGGCTTCCTGCGTATAGAGGAGGCTATGGCTGTTCAACACGAGAACATTAGCCGATTCCCTGAAGGAGTATTCACACAGGGTTTTCTCTTTTTTTTTTGAGAGGGGGGGGGAGGGGGGGAGGGGGAGGGATGTGCGTGACGTCAGTGTTTGTCGAAGCAAGCAAGGGTGGGGGGCATCTCGGGGGATTTTATGATACGTCAGCGCGGCTCCGCGCAGACGTTTGCCGTTGTTACCGCATTCTTGCACATCAAGGGGAGTAAAAGGGGGGATTTCTCGCCCGTGTGAATATCCCGTAAAGTTAAAAATAAATTTGGCCTGAATAAGTAGCTATTTGTTATTTCCCCGTTGCTTAAAGTACAGCGGTTCATCGTCTCTGATTTTCAGCTTGACTGGTTCTTTGTTTTTTAATATATATATATATATATATATATATATATATATATATATATATATATATATATATATATTAGTTTGTTTCTGTTGGTATTTTATTGATTGGCGAAGAGAACTTTGCGTGTTTAGCTGGTGTCTACTTTCGTTTTAAGTTTTAATTCGTGCCTAAGCTCCTAGTTGACCGATTTTGAATTTTATATTTATTTTGAGGTTTTTCCTTACATACTAGAAACTGAACCAAAAATCCCTACTTCGAAAGAGGGTCCCTAAGGACTATATACTACATATATATAGCCTCTCGGGTCAAACATTCGGAGCCCTGTTTCAAAAGAAAGAAATGAAAGGCGGATGAAGGCGAACAGGAATATCCGGGATAAATATATTCGTTGATTTACTTCTTCCCTTTCCCAATATCATATATCTTCAAAGTCCGGCAATTTTTTTTGCATTTTTTTCAGGTCCGTCCCAATACCCGAAATCAATAACAAGAACTTAAAAAATGATGAAAATATGTCTTGTACAAAGTAAAATTCCAATGTTGTTGGGGTTCTTTTATGGTGCCATTTTTGGATGGCCACACGCTCAAATTGAAGTACAAAATGTAGCAAAATTTATATATTTTTTTTTACTTTGAAAATAAACTACGCATTGCAAAACGCTCATTCGCCACCCAAGTGTGGCGCTTGCGATCCGAAATCGAATGCCAAAGCATCGAATTACACGCGCGAACATAAAGGCAGACAGGCGTCGCAGAAGTCGCCCATTAGCATACGAAACTCAAAATACTTCGTCAAGTAAGCCAAAGTTGGTCGAAGTCGAAGCTGACACCACCCAGATACTGTTTTCGGATTAGCCGCAGTCACACTGCGGATACAACGTGCAAACGTCTACAGAAAGTGTCTGAGGTGCTTCTGCCTCGTAGGGCAATCCAATCACGTCGCTCGTACAAAAAAAAAAAAAAGAAGAAAAAAAAAGCTGTTTACATTAGTAATGTTCAAAGCACATGTCAAACAAACATGCTTCGATACCAGCAGTGTGAATGCTGCTTTAAAATTCGTATTTTGTGGTTGTTGTTGTCGTCGTATAGAAAATTGGTGTTCTTTCCCGCTTCCCATGTTTTTTTTTTCATTTTCTTTTTTGTCGCTGTTTTCGGACGTATATTGACTCTAAAACACGTATCCGGTGGCTATCGAAATTTTGGAATGCATTTTTACTTACCGAGCCCAGACGCTAGCTGCCACGGACGCTTTGCTATCGGCTTCCTGGTATTCACGCCAGAATCTGAAGAAAAAAGAAAAAGAAGACATGTTTAAAAACATTGAGAATATAAAGCCCTTTTTTTTTCGACCCCCCCAAAAAAAATAAACTGATCAAGGTAAAAATCGGAAACTAGGGGGAAATGTGACTCCAGCGTTCGTGATAAAATTCAAATGTTTTGATAACACGACGTTCCAGAAAAGGATGAAACGGAAGAACAGAATTTCTCCATAAGCCGATGTCCGTCTAGGCCTAATATTTGTCAAACCGAGAAAGGGCATTGCGGGTACCTTAGCATTTCTTTCAATTAAAAAGCTTCCCAGCCGCAAAAAAAAACAAAACAATACTTTGTATTTATTAAGATACCTACATCTCCCAGAGGTCATTGCTGTGGAAAGGTTGCATGACGCGAATGCATATTGTGATGATTTGACTCAGTGTGCAAAAGAAGAAGGGTGGGTCAACCAGGGGCCCCATGTTGCACGTTTTGGACTCCCACGGCGACTATGGAGAAGGAAGTGACGTCAACAACGCAGCAAACGCAGATTGGATGTTGATTTTCTTTTCTTCTGTCAACATCCAATCTGCGTTTGCTGTATCGTTGACGTCACTTACTTCCCCATAGTCGCCGTGGGAGTCAAAAACGTGCAACATAGGGCCCCTGGGTCAACCCACGGATCGGCTCGGAGGGAGAAGGGAAGACCACGAAGAAGAGAAGAAATGGGGAGCGCGTGCACGGAGAGTGTGCGGAGGACTGGCAGGGAGGACGCGCTAGAACCGAAAGACACCATCGGCCATTGCAATCGGCTGCTCGCTCTTGCTGTCCGACCAGCAGCCTTGTCCCAGCGAGGGCAGCGCATAGAAATCTACGCTGCCCGGTTTATTACTGCGAGAGCACAAGGAACGGTGACTCTTGGGTCATCCACGGAAGCCAACCGCTCCCGCTCCTGACTGCCAGCCACAACCGTGGGCCGACAACGACAGCTCCAGACACGAGACCCGCTGCTGCGCATGGTGGTTCCAAGACATGGTGAACGCTTGATTTCTTCTGTAAATACATGTTTTAAGAGAAACGAAGGACATGTGTGTCTTGTCTATATGGAATCCCAAAGCACCTTGCTATGCATATATAAAAATGTATTTTTGCTCACAATTTATTTTTGTTGACCACTTATCGTGGATTATCATGTAGATTACATTCATAAGAAAGCAAGAAATGTCGTAGACATACTAAGCAGACATCGCCCAAATTTCGAGCAATTTGCTAATTTTATGGTTTTTTCACGGCCTAGCTGCGTACTTTGTGTATCGCCCCCTTTTATGGGGCGCCACTACCATTGAAAATATAAACAAACTTCTAATTCTGAAAAAGAAATCGTTAAAAATGGTTGAAATCGTATCACATTTTTATCCCACAAGAGAAAAATCCCATCACCTAGGTTAAGATTGTTTGATTCGGAATGATATATAAATTCCGCCTTCTACTTTCAAAAAAAGGCCGCACTAAAAAACAAACGAAATTTACATTTAAACATTTACTTTAAATTTATTTCAAAGCAATCACACCAACCCCACGCGCCTGTGTGAAATATTTTATACTGCCACCCCCCTCACAACCTTTGTTCTCGCGTCGATTAATTACACTCTACCATTCTCACAAAACAGGCCGAGTCCTAGAGCAAATCTCAAACACTATTCGAAATTAGATATGTTAATCAACTGACTGTCTTCCTTCTGTGTTATTCTTATTCCATACGCGCTTGATATTTATTTAAAAGTAACAAAAGCGTTGTAATGTTTTTTTTTTTTTATGTGTGTGTGAGTTAGATGAGTTAATTATGCCCGCACTAATGTGCTTGGCAAGCTTATAGCATATTCAGCAGCTGCTGAACGTTGACACCCAGCTGCCACTTTGGGGCAGGGCCCTGTCAAGCTGCTCTTGCAGCAAGTTCGTGCCTAAGCTGCCATGTTTCTTCTAGAGAGAGAAAAAAACAAAAAAAAACCTTCATTCATTCATTCATTTATTTATTCATTCATTTATTCATTTATTCATTCATTCATTCGTTTATTCATTTAGTTTTAACTCAGGTAAATACCCCTTGTGCCCATAATACTATTGCTTGATAACAATAGTGGCCGTCGGCTCATAAGAATATTCAGTTTTTTTATGTTTCATTATTTGATGTTTGTTTGCGAACATCAAATAATGAAACTAAAGTTTGAGAACATGAACCCCATGTTCCCAAACTTTATCATTTTATCCATCAACTCTCATAGAATTTCGGACTTCTGCGCCTAGCAGTTTATTCATGGGGGCCGCAAGACAGGATTCTATTTTCACGACCGGACCATGTGTATCGTGCAACGTGTAAACTATTTGTAAAAATTTGTTTTTTGTTGTGACAAGGAATACAGCTTGACAGTTCTCGCCGTCTTCCATGAATGCGTGAATGGGGTTCTTTTGTTCTGTCTAGAGCAACGACCATTTCTCTTTCAGCGAAAGATTGATAAAGGCGTCCATACAGGCGACGCCATCTTCTAGAAAGAAAAATGGCGGATGCCGACCACTCTTGACAGAATTGTTTATTTTGATTACGGCACCGAGGCACACTTTTGAAATGACCTTTAGTTTGAATTTGAGCGCAGCACTATACCCCTCACTGGATGACTAAAAAAAAAACGACATTTAAAAAAATAAATTAAGAAAACTTGTCGGTGATGTTAGGTGTCCCAAAAAAAACGACTTTTACAAATTAAAACAAAATTTCGGGGACCAAAAACAACAATATTAAGTGAAATAATTAGGAACAGCATTAAAAGACCGTGATGATATGAACGATTTATTTTTTGAAAATTGAGAAATGTGATGCGGACACACGTGGTAGACCGTGGTATTCTTCTTTTTTTTTTGTCTTTCTTTGTTTCTATACATAATATTTATGTATTTTTATTAGTTGCATTCAACCTCTAAAACATATATTTTAAAACTACATATGCTCGAAGATGAATGCTGGCAACATACACGCGCTCGTCTTGTCTTGACTGATCCTGGGAGAGCAACGCCATGCTGCTCGTGTGGCGGCCAATTTGGTTAATTGAAGGAGCTGTTTCTCCTTAACCTCACCATTCTTGGTGAGCCAAGATAAATTCGCTGGCGACGGGTAGCTTTATAAATACATCACTGGAATACCAAGCTTTTGTCATCCACACACTGGCGAAACAATCGCACATCCTCTTATGGCCATCATTTACAAAGCCGGTCTATGCGGCGTTGAAAATAAAAATTGTCTTTAAATACGCGAGAACAACAATATCATTGTAAGAGATCTCTGAAGATAAGCATGATTGATAAGAGGATTGCATGCACAGAGCTGAAAACGCTTACATCGGCGAAAGAAGGCTTTCAGTACGATGGTGCTCCATAGCGATCTGGTGCCACTGGTTCAGAACGACCTTTTCGAAGCTTCCGAAATTCGAATGGACCGAAATGGCGATTACCATGGCAACTAATACACATCAGCCGATCACCTTGCAAGGTTTGGTCGTCTGTATGTTAGTATATGTTTGCGTCCGACAAGCAGACAGGGAAGGCGATTCCACCACTTTCCCAGGATATAAGACCTTTTTCGCTTACTCTCGTCCCCAGACACCTGTTAGGAATATCCGGCATGGGCGACGAAAAAATGATAAAATATTTCAACCTGCAATTTATAAAATAATAAAGGGGAGGAAAAAAACAAAAAGGACGGACAAGGACGGACATCTTTCGTAAAGTTGTCCGTCCTTGTCCGTTCTTTTTGTTTATTCTTTCTGTAACAAGTCATCAAAACCAACGCGCTCACGTCAAACTATGAGGAAAAACGTTTCAGCCTTTCTACTCTGGCGAAGAAGGAAGACCAGCGAAGCTGTACTACGGTGGGAATGCAGTAGTGGCCGGCCGCAAGTCGGCAAGTCAGAGTGGAAGGCCTGGACAGCTACCGCCATCTATGAGACACGGCGGCAACCAGACAGCCGGCAAACCGGTTGTTTGGTTGCCGCCGTCGCTTATAGATGGCGATATCTGTCCAGAGTTTCGCGTCATCATTTGTTTGCTGACGAACACGATACTGGGGAAACTAGCCCTTAACAGCTCCGCTGTAAAACAAGAATGGGTGACGGTTATGCTTATATCCTAAATGTACACTTTTGGCGTGACGACGGCAAAACAATATTTTGGCCCATATTGGAAGTGATGATATTTAAAAATGGCGGCGCCCTTGTTAAAAATGTTTCTATGTATTCAAAGAAAAAAACTAAAATAGGGCGTTTACGAACGCACCTGCAACGTGCCATTTCTTCTCGACATTTGCTTCAGAACAGTTACTGCTACAGAGGCCAGCACCTGCAGCAAGTACAGGGGGTATTCACTGACGCTTTATTTGAGGGCGCTCTTCAGAGCACATCCTCAGAACGAGCTCACGTTAATAGGCTGCAAAGACCAGCAATCTTGATGGTGTGGAATGCCCGTTGCAAAAAGAACTGTGGAAGCTGGCCGCCAGCTCGCGCTCAGCAGTCGCGCACACAGCTATGGCCTACAGTAAATACCCCCAATAAACGACGTGCGCGACCAAAAGGGGCGCTGCGGTCAGCTTCCCACAATTCACCAAACCACGGGCATAAGAATATTGTCAGGCGGTCGACTTCAACGGTGCTGGTTTCGGAATGCGATTACTCCTAGCTTTCATTGTGCTTTTTAATCACTCCATCGAACTTGTCGTCACAACTGATTGGAAGTAGCCAGGGTAACAAATCTTGACATCACGGTGAGGCAAATCCTGCTCGTGACGTCACGAATGAAAACCATAAGAGGGCACCACCGAAACATCTTAGCGCTAATAGCTATACTCGCAGCATGCTACCTGGTGCCTGTGAAGTTCAGCAGAAGGTCTATAACACCATTTAACTCTTTAGCACAGCGTGAAATCTTCTTAAGCACGCGCGTGCCCATATTTTTTGAAAGGTGAGCAAACCACGCGACAAAAGCACGAACGTTCAAGATGGCATGTGGGGATAAGTTATCCCTTTTTCGATGCTCGAAAAAGCGATAACTTATCCCCACACGATTGGCATCCTCCATCACACCCCGGCGCAAAACACCAGCGTTGCGTTTTCTTCTTTTTCGTTGAAGGCTGGGCGTTCCACCACAAAAACCCTAGTAACCACCGATGTCACCATAACGGCTGGTTCACACATTTGCAACGGTTGCGTTCGCATGCAACCGAAACGACCGTAACTACCAACACACCGAACAGACGTGACTCATAGATTGCTTCGCGAAGCTACCCCTTGCATCGCTTGCCCTGCTGTGTACGGCGGACATTTGTCCCGGTGATTTTGTCGTTACGATCTTTTCGGTTGCATGCGATGCAACCAACGCAGATGTACGAACCAGCCTTAAAGACCAACGACCAGTTCGCGCTTTACACTTCTCCCTCACTTCCTCCTCTCCCCCCTTCTACCCTGTCCACTGTTGCCTGTTTCCTCCTCCCCTATGGCGAGGAGGATCTTCAGCCTTGCAGAGTCTCGAGTCTGGTCGTAGGTCCTTAAGCTTGACAGCTCCAGGGCCCACAGATAAGGTGTTCTAGAAAGGTTCTAGATGGGATAAGGTTTCCTAGTACACCCTACCAGACTTTGAATTAATCCGTTAGAATTAACGTAATCACTTGTAATGAATTAATTTACTTGTAATCTGGTAATTAACCCGTAACTTTTTTGAAAATGTAATTTGCAATGTAATCCCATTACTCATTTAGTACCGAGTTACTGAAATTGCCCGTTACAATATTTCCACCTCGTTAAAAGGAGAGATAGAGCGGAAAAAGGGGCGATGTAATGGCCTTTGCCCTTATAGCACGGTTACAAAAGACGGAGGTTCGTTAGCGAAAAAAGTGCTGGCGAGGGAAAGGAAAGGAGTTCAGGGAAAGCACGAGAGCCCAGCCAGAGCCCGTCTCTGTACTCGTTGGTACGGTCAGTCAAGCTAGGAAGATTCGACTGTCTTCATGAAGGCAACAGGGTTCGACATCAAGGAAAACGAACTGACTGCATTGAGCGCACAAAAGAGCAGAAAACGAATGGCCCATAAAACCGTTGCATAGGGGTCGCGAGGAATAGTACCGTGGACAGAGTGACCGTGGTACATTTGTCAGCTCTCCTCCCCCCCCCCACTCCTCTTCCTTCACCCCTCCCCTCCCCACCCGCCTGCGTTTTCTCCCCCAAAAATCAACCAGCTTTTTCTTTTTCTCCTCTTTTGTTGTTGTCCCACGAAACCGTCCTTTGCTTGTCGAGATTTCTGCCTGCACACGCCCACCCCGCAAACACACACAAAAAAGCTCTAATGAGACCTCGCCCCTGCTCATCCTTGACAGCGCTGTGAAAGCTGAATACTGGCTGGACCAGCCAGCTATGTGGCGTCTGCCGCTTGACTTCGTACTAGCGGATGCGTAAGGCAGAAACATGTGGAGTACGATGGAAGCAGTTCATTGGAACAAAAGAAAACGTAGCATCGACACTGCTGTCAGTTTAAACCGTAACTTTCGACACCAGGCAATAAGCTGGCCGCGGAACACGGCCCAAACGGCTTAGGACTTGGAAGTTGAACCAATATTCTTACGGTGAATTCCACTGGTAGATTCCGAGCGCTCTCCAAAATCCACGAGGGAGGCAAACCTCCGCTCCGTGGGACCCGCTCCAAATCGAAGAGCGGAAGAGGAACTCGCATTTTTTGGAGTGACCCGCCCGAGACGGTCAGCCGTTCGAAATGGCCGCTGCTCGAACTTGACAAGCCGACCAACGCCTCAGCCGACTGAGCTTTCCGAGGACCAGTCACAATTGTCACTGTTTAGCTGCAGTGATAACACGCGATACAGGCCGGGCGAAAATATCCGTACCACAGAGCCCGTGTCACAAATAACAAGACGTCCGCGTTCGCCACCGTCCCACACCTTCCGGCCGCCTCGAATTGGCGGTGCACGCAAAGCGATTGACATCGGTGGAGTTCAGATTGCTGGTACGACTTTAATAAACACAAAGTGGTAACAAAACCATCACTTGCACGGTCGTTGTCTAATCTATTCTTGCTTTATTGCACGAGAAAACGCCGACGGCATGCAGTGTAAAAAGGTAAACAATCATTGGCTGCAGAATGAACAGGCCTAGCCTTGCGTACTGCCTCATTTTGATTTTCCGTCGTCCTTTTTCTCGTTCTTCCTCTCACGATCACAGAAGTCAGCGCTTACGATTTGCCACGCTCGAGTCTCGGCTTTGCATCCCTAATCTACGCAAGGTCGAGAAGCGTTCGAGCCGTCACAATCCCGCAGAAACAACCGACGCATCCTAACAGATCGAACTCGACGGCCCAACCGGTCCGGCGACCTAGCCAACCTCGCCGCACATGCGCACCGCCGAGTTAACGGAAATGACGTAGCGCGCTTCTGGCAACTTCCGCCAAGCTCCCTGAAATCCCGCTGATCAAGTTTGGCTGTGTTGGAGGCGGTTCATGGAGCGTGCGCTGCCAGAGATCTACGAGCGGAAGATGACGAGCTCGAGCCAGATCTGCGAGCGGAATATGCGCGCTCCAAATGAAGCGCTTTTGGAGCGCTTTTGGAGCGCTCGAGGTTTGCGAGCGGAATTCACCCTTAGAAGCGAGAATACTGGGGTCTATACTTCGTCTCACCCTACGATGGACTAAAGGCAAAAGCTACTGACCACCAGATTCAATCACGAGCCACTTAGAAATTGCGTGGTATTGCGCTTTATGCACATATCAGTGCCCGCGTCTCGGATCAGTGATGGGGATGGGAGGACAGTGGTTGAAATCGAAAAGCAATGAGTGACTCAACAATTTTACATTGCAAAAACGCCACGACGTACAGGCTGTTTGCAGCGTTTTTGGGTTCGGAGCATTATTCGTCCACCCCTAATCAATGCAAGGCATGTCATAGTTTAGCGTGAATGTGATTGGACCTGGCGGGCCGTGGCTTTGTCCTTTAGTCCATCGTAGGATAAGACAAACTATAGTCAGCTGATTTAGCCTGCGGGAACGTAGACCAGCATTTTTTGAGAAAGGAAACACAGCCAGTCGTTTCAGAGAATAAACAGTGACTGACTTGGACACTGGAGTTGAGACAGCGTAAGGCGGTTGTAAACGCTTGAGAGACATGGCAGCCTGCTGTTCACTGACAATAGTTTTTTTTTTTTTATAATTTCCATACGACAAAATGAGTTTAGCTGAAAGATTGTGCGTTAATATTTCGTGTGGATTCTTGGTTTTGATATGTTTGGTGTTCAAGCAAGATAAATTGACGGCATCTCCACGTGGTGAATGATGTTGCTTGGGGCGAAGCTCTGGTGGTGCTTGTCTGCGTAGACGCGGAGCCGCAGCATGCCGAGCCTTTTCATTCATGTCAGTAGGAGAATGTGCGGTTTTCTTCTTTTTCTTTTTTTAAGCAGACAGATGGGATGGCATCTCAGAACCCCCTACTCTTTTTTTTCTTCTTTTTCTTTGAGCCTTTTCATTCATGTCAGTAGGAGAATGTGTGGTTTTCTTCTTTTTCTTTTTTTAAGCAGACAGATGGGATGGCATCTCAGAACCCCCTACTCTTTTTTTTATTCTTTTTCTTTTTTCATAATTTTTTCATGTTTTTTTTTTTCCAATTTTTTTTTTTGCCCTACACGAGCACGTGAGCATGTGCTCACGTGCTCGTGAGCACGTGATCTCACGAGCAGAAGCACGAGCACCCGACGCCGGGCCTACGGCGGACGGACATACGGACATGGCTAGCCCCTAAAGAGCTTCGCCCCTAAAACAAGGGGGTCATGGCCGGATAACAACCTTCATCAAGCAGGAGTTTTTGAAATGTATCCAAACGCAAGTACCGCATCTTGATCTCACAGCCAGTCAGTTTTAAGTGGGTAAACCAGCCCCTACTTAGGCAACACACAGCAACCATAGAAAAACACCATCTTCACAGCAATCGTGTTTTGAAGTTTTCCGATGCCAAACTAGGATTAGATGGAACGGTGTGAGGGCCTCCACCGCCCAAGTGCATTTTTAGTGTGTTCATGGGCTTCAGTTCTGTCCAGCTTCTACAGCGCAAAACTCGTTTATCTCGAACACCTGTTTAAGTCCTTCGAGCTTTATAAATTCATCATCTTGAAATAATTAACCGAAAATCATGAGTATATAGTACTGAATCTGTTTTATTTCTGGTAGGGCCCAAACTTCCCCGCCAGAAACACGCGGTAGATATTGCACGATTTGGCGTGTTTCTTTGGAGTAGCGCAGTAGTCGAGTAAAGTAACGAAGTAATTAATCAATTAGCGTTTAGGGGGTGTATTTTGTAACGGTAATCAATTAGGTTTAGGTCAAGTAATTGTAATTTTTATTTAATAACTTTTTTTTTCGTAACGAACATAAGTATGCACGCTACCACGCGGAGCTATTCGCGCCCCGAGGTACACCGCTAAACTTACCCCTAGTGCATAAAGGCGTGGATGGTCCGCGCCGCCGTGCGGAAAAAGGGCCGCACTATTCATTCCCCGCCTTCAATACTTCGGTTCAGCTGAAGTCATGGCGCGCAGCCGGCGCCACAAGCGCGAGCATGTGGCCCTGAACGCTGCTTGGACTGCAAGCGCCCACGTGCTTGGCAAGGACACTGAAAGCCCGGAGCTCGCGCTGGTAGCATCGGCTGCGTCTGGACTTCAGCTGAAACGAAGTATTGGCGGCGATATGTTTTGGTGGCGCCCTCCTACGGTTACCTCTCGTGACGTCATTACCTTGTGAACAACAAGTTCGATGGTGTTTGTAATTAGCACTGTGGAAGCTTGAAATCATTGCGCTTTGAAACCAACACTACCAACACCATCAAAATTGAAGTTCTTACATCACTCTTATTTCCGTCGATGGGAAATCCTTTGCTGACGTCAGAGTGAGCATTCTGCCAATCATGGACGGCCGTTCACAGCCACGCTTTCGATCGCTCACGTCACTAATAGGGTGTATTCACTGGCGGGCATATCTGTGTGCGCTAATGCTGAGCACGTGCTGATGGCGAGCTTCCACAGTTATTTTGCAACGTGCGCCCCGCACCATCAAGATTGCCGGTCTTGTCAGCCTATTAATGCGAGCTCGTTCTGAGCATGCGCTCTTAACAGTGACCTCAAATATGGCGGTCAGTGAATACCCCCTATAGTACAGCCTAGCTTGGACGGTCGCATTGCATTTGCTGCGCTACTGGCGTCGTCGTCGTCGTCGTCGTCGTCGTCGATTCGGCCTTGCACTTCATTGGACATAAGCGTCCGAAAACACGGGGGAAAGATCTGAACGGGAGCCATTTCGCGCTGCCAAACCACCAAGCCAAGCCTGCTCACCGAAGGCCCTAGGAACGCTCGGATCCTCCAGCCGATACTACCGCGGCGCCGCTGCGTATACATCCGGAACGTTTCCACGCTTGCCGCTTCACGGCAATGCATGGCGCGCGTCGGCGCCTGATCTCAATCAATCTCAATAAACCTTTTTGCCGACTAACGCATGCATCAAAACGAATGCCGGGAACGTAAATACTATCGGGGAAAAATGAAATGCGAACAGAGGAGCGCGTGGATCACGTTACAGGCTGCGCCGCCTGGAAGCGAGCCTAGGGACGAGGGTGCGTGGCCTACTACGATGTGTTTACGCCCTTCGCTCGACACTCTCCAAGCTTCGGCACTTCGCCTCTTAGTGCGCTGAAAGCTATCACCGCTCAGAGCCGTTTATACTGAGAGAGTTTGGCCAATGGGCGGAGCTTGTTGCCCGCTAGAACCAGCGGATTTCGCCATAACACAACATGGCGTTACTTCTTTGTCTTCTTTAGTCCTGAGAAATCGCATAGAGTTCCTATGAGTCAGAGCCCCAAAATGGCGGACGTAAGTAGTCATTCCCCGGTTGTCAGACTACGCTGCTGTTGTTGCCAGGCTGTCAAAATCTCCTTAAAAAGGGGGACCAGCAGAAATATTCTTCAGCCTGGCGGAAAGTCCTCCTCGCCCTCTTTTCTAGGGGTGAAGCTCCTTAGGGGCTATACTTCGTTTCACCTTATGAGCGAGCGAAGGCAAAGCTGGAAGCGCGAGCGCGAAAGTTCCGTGCGTTCAGGCTTTGCTCGAGCGCGCGAGCTGGGGAGAAACTCAAAAAGCGCTGGTCTCGCGCTTCTAGCTTTGGCTTCGCTTGCAGATAATGTGAAACGAAGTATAGCCATGTCCGTATGTCCTTCCGCCGTAGGGTGCTCGTGCTCCTGCTCGTGAGCTCACGAGCAGGAGCACGCTCACAAGCAGGAGCACGAGCACCCGACGGCGGACGGACTTACGGACATGGCTAGCCCCTAAGGAGCTTCACCCCTAAAAAAGAGGGCGAGGAAGACTTTCCGCCAGGCTGAAGAATATTTCTGCTGGTCCCCCTTTAAGAAGACAAAACTCTCAGTATAGACGCTTTACACATGCGCCAGATTGAGCCGCCACAGCCGCCCTTCTCTTGTCTTACCGAGATGCCGAGCCACTGAAGCGGGCATTGACGAGTCTCCACAATGGCCTATGCTGGGGGGAAGGACACAGTAACACTTAAAATGGCAATAACCTGTCCTGCTGTGGAAATGATCAAGTCAAGCGAACGGAATAAAAGGGAACAAAAATTGAAGGTCAGTTATGGCGGCGCCCATGCACAGCTGCTGTAAAGCGTCTATAAACGGCTCTGTCACCGCTATCTTTGCTCGCTCGGCGCGTGCGGCGCGAGGAAGCTCGCCGCTATACTTCGTCTCACCTTAGCATGGACTATTGTTAGCCGCGCATGCTAAAAGCGCGAGCTATTCGCTTTGGATGAAGCCTCGGCGGCTGCACGAGCGCTCGTGCAGCGAGTGCTCCAGTCAAGGTAGACAAGGCAACCCGCTCGCGCTTGCACAGCCTTCGCAGTTAGTCCATGCTAAGGTGAGACGAAGTATAGTAGCAGCCACAGCCGTGTATGCAGAGAGTTTGTTCCACGACCGTCTTGTCGTGGTTTGTTCGACGGGGAGGCGCTGGCAAGCTAGGGCGTGCACCAGACACAGAAAGTGGGTTTGACATGCTCTCTGGGCCAACCAGAAGCCTAAAAAAATCCCCTAGCGGTGGTAGCGAGAAACTGTTTTAATCAAAGGTATATGTTGGTATATGGTCTTAATAGGCGCGTAACAGTGAAGTCTAGTAACCATTAATGGTTGAAAATAGAGTGCACGTGATGTTTCGATCATGATCATGCAGAAAGAGGTAAGAAACGAATGCGCCGCTTAACTCTGTTATGCTCGGACAGAGTGTGACCGCTCGGGCGGCAGATTTCCGGCAGTCGGTGCCTGACGTACGGATTATGTCGATGGTTTCGCTAGTCGCACTCTTCTACGATGAGTTTGGATGACCGTGATTGAAACATCACGTGCACCATATTTTCAGTCACCGAGAGTTACTCCGACGCACTTATCAAGTTTGTTTCTCGCGACCACCGCCAGGGTATTATTTCCGGCTTCTGGTTGGCCACATTCGAATTTGTGAAGACGCCCTGGAACACGGTCAGCCCGCTTTCGGCCAATGGCGCCTCCTCATTTGTCTCCTATACAGGGTGTCACAAAAGAAAATTTACACGGTCTTTTTTACCGCAAAAATAAACTAGGCATCGCCAAACGCTCATTCTCCGCCCAAAGGTAGCTCTAGAGGTCACAACCTGATGCCAAAGGTTCAGCCCGATCTGATATCTTAATCAAAAGTTATAAGTGATTTTCTGAAAATTTCAATGGGAAAATGGCGGCCGACGGAGTTTTCGAACACATGGGGCTCTATGGCACCAGAAACCGAACACGGGCAAAAATGGGCTCCATTTTCCCATTGAAATTTTCAGAAAATCACTTCTAACTTTTGATTAAGTTATCGGATCGGGCTGAAACTTTGGCATCTCGTTGTGGCCTCTAGCTCTACCTTTGGGCGGAGAATGAGCGTTCGGCGATACCTAGTTTGATTTTGCGGATAAGAAAAGACCGTGTAAATTTTCTTTTGTGACACCCTGTACTTCCCAACGAATGGCCAAACTCTACATATACGGCTCTGGTAGCAGATGAGTGCGCGCTTTAGCTGCTACTAGCGGCGAGCTTCCTTGCGTCGCACGCGCCGAGCGCTCAAAGATAGCGGTGATAGCTTCCTACGCACTTAGAGGAGCACTGCCGAAGCTAGGGGAGCGCCGAGCGAAGGGCGTAAACTCATCGTAGTAGGTCACGCACCCTCGTTCCTAGGTTCACTTCCAGGCGGCGCAGCCTCAAAACTCCAAAACAAATGGCACTCGCTCGCGCGTTCCACGGACGCATTATTCTGGGTATGTACTTCGAATCTATTCTATAGGAAGGCGAGCAGGTTCATCGCGTTACCTACGTTCCCAACATTCTCTTCGAAGCTTGGGTAATTTAGCGAAATCTCTATACCCCTCCTCTAGTTCACTCTTGGGGTATTCACCGGACGCCATATTCGATGGCGATTTTTAGAGTGCATTCCCCGGACGAGCTTACATTAATAGGCTGCTACAACCGGCAATCTTGACGGTGCGGGATGGCATGTTGCAAAAGAACTCTGTAAGTTTACATCGTTAAGACCGGAGGAGACGGAAGAATGGGGACAGGACACACGTCTAGAAGTCCGCCGTCATGCACGCGCCCAGCAGCCGCGCACACAGCTATGTCCGCCAGAATTAAAAAAGCCACTGAAAAAAAAAAAAGAAAAAAAGTTATTTTTACACAATCCAATTGAGGCACGCGTAACCAAAATAAAATTCCTTCGAAAAAAAAATAATTAGAGCAATATTGATGGCGCGAGACGCAATTTAGTCGGTAGCCACCTCCTTTCTACTTGGGATTTCTATCAGGCATTTAGGGCGCGTGGAGGAGAGAAGCTGTGGCAATGAGAAGATTTGGCCATCACGTTGAGGTGGAGAGAGTGTGTAACCATTCCCTGACGTCACGGACTTTGCGCGCATCATTCAGACGGAACTAAAATAAATCTCGCGCCGTCAATATCGCCCAAAATTTTTTTTAATATAAAATTTTTGTTTTTTGACACGCGTGTCCCAACCGGACTCTTCAACCTTTTTTCAGTGTTTTTTAAAAGCTGAGGTTGCAGCCAAGGCCCCAAGCAGGAGGTCTTGATGTCGCTGCATTAAAGTGTTCTTCCGTAGAGCAAGCACTCGCGCTAGAAACGCATGTCGCAAAGCCCGGAGAGCGGGCTAGCTCGCGCTTGAAGTTTTCGACCCCCGACCCGCCACCAAGTGGTAAACACGCCGAAGCTTGACGCGAGACGCCGCAAACCGGCAGACGCGTCCGCCTTGGGCGTCGCCGCGTGCCACCGTTCTGAGACTCTGCGAGACGCGCGCCCATTGTGATGCTGACGAAGGCTAGGCTCCGCTGCGTGATTTCACTCGTGAAGACCTTTGGGGATAAAGGCCCGGTCCTTGTCTCCGCGGTGGCATTAGCCAGGCTCTGATTGGAATAATAGGGGGTAAACACAAAGCCAGCCGCCTTTGTGTACCTACACCTCTACCCATTAATCCTTCCAACCAGAGCTTGGCTCTTTGACGTCGCCGCGCGCTCTAATTTCCGCTCTTACCAGAGTTTCTATTCGCACGCGGAGAGCAAGTGCGTCTGCTTCTTTTGTGGGGGTTGTGGCGACGTCAGAACGCCCAGCTATGATTGCGTCCAAATTCAAGGATAGTGCGTAGACCTTAGAGCAAGCTGCCTTGAGGTCTACCCACTATCCTTCAATCGGAGCCAATCAAAGCTCGGCGTTCTGACGTCACCTTCAAGGGATACTGAACCAAGGAATTTAGTGTCCATAATAAGTGGCGCACGCTCTTTCCACGAGCCAGCAGCCGCCGGTGTGCGCGAGCACACGCAACAAAAATGACGTCAAAGATCTCCATTCGCGGTTAAGATGGCAGTGAAATGCATGGGCTTCGGGCCAAAGGAGAATAAAGACAAGTTTTTCATCTACACAGTGGTGTCTGGTGTAAACGGTAAGCGATTAATTGGTCTAACAAGTATGTAGCTTTCACTTGTAGAGATGAAAAGCCTCTCTTTATTCTCCTTTGGCCCGAAGCCCATGCATTTCACTGTCCTCAAGCGCGAATGGAGGTCTTTGACGTCATTTTCGTTGCGAGTGCTCGCGCACACCGGCGACTGCTGGCTCGTGGAAAGAACGTGCGCCACTTATTATGGACACTAAATTCTTTGGTTCAGTATCCCTTTAACCCGTGGAAGGAAAGCAGACGAACTTGCGCTCCGTAACGAGTGTTGTCGGAAATAACTGCCTAAAGGATGAAGACCTTTGCCAGGTTTTACTCCTTTATTGCCAGTCTTCATCCCGGTTACTTCCCGAACATTAAATAATGCACTTAAAGAATAAAACAGAACAATAAACATAAGAAACAGCTCGGAAGGACACACAACTTCCATCGCCGGTTCGGAAATCCCCACACGCGCAACAAAAGTCAACAAAAGAAAGAGTGGACAGAAGGATCCGAAACATGCAACATTAACGGCGTACTCGGCATTTTTTTGCTTATCATTTATTCTCCCGTTACGTCAGTCACGTCTCCCGTCATAAATTTAGGGGAAGCTTTACGGCCGCAGAGTCCAACGGCATTCCCTATCCGTAAACTCGATCAGAGTTGGGAAAAAGTGCCCGCTTGCCCGAGTAAAAAACTACGAACGCTCGTAAATTTTCCGCGCGCTCTTTTGCGAAATTATAATTTTCCCCGCGCTATTGCGTCTGGTCACTTTGTACCCTTTTTTTCTCCGCATACTAAACCGTGATGCGCAGATTGAAGCGACACTTTTTGCATCTTCGTAAGTTTGCCGCGAGCACACGGCGGTCCAATAAAATCCTCCCCCCCCCCCCCCCTTTTCTTCAGAGTGTACGGTATGTTTCCTGGAAATTTTATTTCGACGTTTTACTTCGAGGGCCATTGTTGGCAAATGAGCTTTAGCAGAGCAAGCCTCGGCATGTTTTCCGTAGGTAGAGACTGTCGTAACACGTGACGTCATTGTGTAGCGTGACGACACAGCCTGACGTGACGGTTGCGGATATTGTTTTCCCTCGGAAAATTGCTCCACTAAATGTCACATCAGGCTGTGAGGTAGTTATTCCTGCTAAATGTAGCGGGAAAATGTTTCGTGCATTTTTCCGCCACGGCGCCATATTTAGCGAGATACTTTTTTCCGCTAAATTTCGGTGGAAACTGCTAATGTGGAATATGATAGTGTGTAGTCCGTGGGTCGTAGTGTGTACAGCAGGCTGTAGATAGGCGCCATTGCTGTCGCAGTAGTTATTTTTTACCAACCACGCCGAAAAGCATTTTTGTTTTAGGTTTAAGAAACAGAATTTTAACAGCTCCCCGAGCTTATGAATCAACACGCTGTTTACAAACAAGTCCGAGTTTCCCCGCAAAAAGTGTGGGCACTGCGCGCGTGAAAAAATCAGTTTTGCGTGGAGCGAACCGTCCTTGCATGCCCCACGCCAATAAAGCCCCTTCATGTTTCAAAAGTAGCGCAAGGTGCGCCGTTGCACGAGGCAAGTGCAACGTGCAGCCCTTGGGAAGATCATGGCGGCACAGAGCAGCACTGAGCCAGATTTCAGACGCCATGTTCTTACCATAAGTGCCGCGCGGCACGTGCCTAGACCATTTCCACAACAATGAATGGCGCGACTTTCCCCAGGATAGAGGGGCTTTACACGCCAACAGTAGGCAGCGCTACGGAGTTCTGCAAGTCGTGCCATGGCAAATGCGGCACGCTATCGGTGATGTTTTCAAAGCGGACGCCGCTGTGGGGCGCTGGCGTAGCTTTCCCGAGCAGTAGCTCTAGCAAGATGGGGCATCGGCTGCTTGCTCGCGGTCCTATCTCGTGATGTTTTTATGACAGCACACGATTGTTTCAGCTCTGCGTTCGTCAGACTGAACGAAATATTGTTTCAGCTGCTTTGAATGTATCTTGCGGCGGCGATGTGCTTCTTAGAGTTCAACACAACACAAGTCGCAAGCTTGAAATGCTACACGGCTATGGCGCTATAACAAAAAGAAACTACATGTAGGCGAATGCTCACTCAGCTCAGTTTCCCCCGAATGTAGATCTAGCAGTTTGGATCAGACGCCAAGTTTGAGAACTGTGCGTTGGATGAGTTATAAGAAATGTCCGGAACGTTCAAGTAACAAAATGGTCGATTCATGGTAGCAGACAGCTATTCACACCGAAGAATTCACACGCTCTGTTGGCTGCAATCCAGTTCTGAACCCTACAGGCTCAGTTATAAAATCGGATCCCAACCGCTAGCTTCAGATTCAGACGGTTGATTAAAGGGAAGCTGAAACACTTCTTGAAAAAAAACGAGTTAGAGGTGAATTCTGGCGTATTTTTATCCCGTGAATCTGAATATCACGTTCATCTTCCCCGAACATGTAACTAAACGCAAGGAAACACGAAAAACCTCCGACCAGTCGCGACGTCATACTAGGATCTTTGAGCCGCCAAGCGCGTGCCGCACGTGTGGGCAGCGCGTGCAATTGCAAGCTTGACAGGTATATTTTTTCCGCACCGACCCCAGCCGTGACATCTCTTTTTGACCTTTTTGAAAATAGCAAGAGTGCGCGTGCATAGCTTTGACAGGCGCTGAAGATGCGCGAGAGCAGAGATTCCTAAAACTCCTAGTGTGACGTCACGCCCCAGAAAGGAGGGGCTTCGGCGGTACTTTAAAAATTAATTTATGCAGCCTCCGTGCACCGAATTGAAAAATATTCTCGATATTCGTGATCCTGGAGGCCGAATGAAGGCCTTTGAAGCGTTTTTTCTTAAATACAGAACCACTTCAGATTCCCTTTAAGAGTTCGGTGATTGTTAGGTAGTTATTGAGGCGAGAAAAACATGATTGCTACCTCTCTTCAGTGTACTTCTGCCCGATAAATGTAATCTGCTTAATCACCAAAATTAGTTGAGCGTGACGTTCTTTACTGGCGCACCGGCTTGCAAGTTGGACACGAAAATTGAAGCGATACCTGGTTTCCATTGCTGCTTACTATTCATATATGCACAGGTTGCTGAACGCTTGCGTTCTTATATTATTGGTATACTACTGATATGAAGTCGTAACTCCCCATCAAAATACTTCCTTGTTTTGCCACAGCAAGAAAAGCAACGACGAATTCCAATGCATGCTTAGACAATTGTACTTACCACGACAGTGTGGAGAACGAAAATCAGGATGATTTAAATCGTGATTTAAATCATGATTTAGATAGCACCGATTAGGTTATAATATTTTAAATTGCACCGATTCGGCTATAATAATTTGAATCAGACACTTTTACCCCCAAATCATACTGAAATTGTTCTCTAGTTACCGTTTGTCTATCAGTGTTGGTGTCCCATGGGAATTTAATTTGTAATTGAACGAAACTTTAGTTAGTTTTGGTTCAATTTGGAACTAATTTAAAACTGAACAATTCGCCAAAAGAAATAAAGAAACACGGGGGCTTCTTACGGTCACACTTCTTGCTTTGTAATTTGTCCGAAAATGACACCCCTTGTTTTATTTTTTTGTCACGCTGCTTAGTTGGTGTCGGGAGACTACCTAATTCATATTTTTCTGCTGTAACGTATATTTCTAATAAAGAAAAAAAAAGAATTTGACCGCTTGAATTTGGAAAACGAGTACGGAAGCTTATGGCCGGAAGTCACGTGGCAACACCCGTCCGCGTTTTTTTTTTTTTTTTTCCCCTTCGCTTCTTTGACTTTTGAAGCAGACGACGACGACGAAATTGCGTGCACCGTTTGTCGCGCGGTTGTTTCGCACATTATATTCCTTCCGCTTCATGTTCTGGCACTTGAAGATCGATTGGCTAGTACCACGAACGACAGTCTCGAACTAGCGGCCCCACGTCAGTCGCAACGTTGGTCCGTCGTGCACCGAAATCGTGTCGTCCAGCACGCGGTACGGCGCCATATTGAGAACGAGGTGTACGCGTATTTCCTGTGATCTGTGCAACATTCTTATTTTTTTTTTCTTGGAGGCCACGAAAGATGTGGTTCCTATTCTTTTTAATTCCTAATATTGAATGCGTGTCTAGAAAAACAAACAACTTTGAACATATTTGTACGCATAGTTTGATCACTACGTGACCATCGAAACGAGAGTGAGCGCGACTGAAACCGCCAATTGCGTTCTGAATAGTAGGGCTCTGATGGGTCATGTTCAAATAAAAATTACGCTGATCATAAATACCCTGGCAGTGCCACTTTAAGCGTTCTTATCGTGTAATGCGGCAATGTCATTAGTGGAGGAGCGGTAATAGCATGCTTGGAGCCCGACACGCCCCCCGCTTCTCGAGATGTCAGTGAGTATATATAGTATAGTTAGTAACGAGGCGCGTTACGTAGCGCCCTCTTCCCACTGTGAATCCTATCAGCCGGTGTCGGTACCGGAGGAGTAGCATGCCGGTGGAGTGCGCTCGTGTGATCGCTCCAGTGCGACGCATGTTAAACACTGCAAGGTTCGCAGCCGTATACAGTGGTGGAAAAGTTTAGTGTCTAGAGTTGAGAAATAACCCGGGTAACACGCCAGAGAAAGGCCTAACTTGGCGCAAACTTGGCAATCTTAGGTAGCTAACTTGGGCCTAATACGGTTTGGTCCAAGGCGTTAGTTAGCGACAGAGTTATTTTGTGTGTGTGTGTGTGTGTGTGTGAGTGTGTGTGTGCGTGTGTTTGTGTGTGTGTGTGTTTGTGTGTGTTTGTGTGTGTGTGTGTTTGTGTGTCTGTCTGTCTGGCTGTCTGTGTGTGCGTGTGCGTGTGCGTGTGCGTGTGCGTGTGTGTGTGTGTGTGTGTGTGTTGCTGTTTTTATACTTGCCTGGTAATTTGTAATTGACCCCGTAAGTGTGACGAGACCGCTCCAAATAAACCATTGCTAGGGGGGGGGGGGGGGCTGTTATGGACGAATTCATGGGACTAGAATTTACTCCGAAAGAACGATAGGCAAAATATCGGACGAAGAATTTAAACGTCTAAAAAGAATAGGTATGGAAAGCCTAGATTTTACATTTACCACGACAAACGTTGGCCGAGAATCGGCTGTTTCAGGAATAGTTGCGACGACAACTTCCGGTCCTGGAGACGTCTCGAATTTCCCGCTCCGTACGACGAACTCATGACCAACGTGCACGGAAGGCATGTCGTATGCCTTCTTCCACACTTCTAATCATTTGCACAGTGATACAATTTATATTTTTTAATTTATTTGGAACATGGCAGGCCTATAAAACTCACGAAGTTTATGAAAACGAATGGTATTTGCGTGGGATCCGATACTTTCGGACGAAAATCGTCCCACGCGTTGAGATCTGCTAAAAAAAACAGCAAGAAAAAAACAACTGTTTGGAACATGGTACGAAAGTAGCGTCGGGCCCTCTTTTTTATTTTGCAGTTGGCGTGGGTACTAATGAACTATCAACTATTTTGACTCTATCAGGAGCGGTTTGAGATCCAATGAACCTCGTTTTTCAGACTCAAAACGAGGGTGTGTGTTTTGTTTCTGCTCGTGATCATCACGCCAAAAAAAAAAAAAAATCCAACTGTTTGTTCCGTTTTAAGTAAGATCCCAAATAGCAAAGGAGCTGGATAACAAAACGTGTAAGTTATATTACCGCGTGCATGACCGAGACGTAACGCTTCCCCTTACACCTAGAAGATCCGGGTATACTCTTACCCCGAGTGTAAAAGATATCTAGGAGGCCAGAATGACCTTCCTTAGTCAGCTCGAACATTCAAGGTCAAATGTTCCAGATACCGAATGTAATATATAAGGAGTGGAGTGCGAGCTTTGCCAACTCATTCCGATCCTCCCGACAACAAGGCACATTCACTTTCGCTCCAGCCATGCTGTGACGCCGACGCCGCGATGTACGCTGTTACTACTATTTCGACACACTCCTTCTTTTTTTTCTGGCGCAAGTTCGCCGAATAAGCCTTTCAGTTTATTTATGCACGTCGTCCCTTTTCCATCCGCGACATTTCTGGTGGAGGTGCGGGGTAAAGAAGAAAGCGTTCCTGCTTGGTACACGTGGGCAATACATATGCTTTGGACAGTTCGTTTGATCGCACAAATGTGCTCGGAAAAACGGTTCTGTCAGAAATCTTTGAAAAGTGAGCTGGCCTGCAGTTTCGACTTTGATACCCTTCACGTCGTCGACGTACGTGATTCGGCTTCACAGTGTTTTCACCTTCTCCATTATTGGCGACGTGAGCGATCGAAAGCGTCGCTGTGATCGGCCTTCCACGATTGGAGGAATGCTGACTATGACGTCAGCAAAGGATTTCCCACCGACGGAAATAAGAGTAATATAAGAACTTCAATTTTAACGGTGTTGGCAGTGTTGGTTTCAGAGCGCAATGATTTCAAGCTTTCACCATGATAATTACAAACACCATCGAACTTGTTGTTCACAAGGTAATGACGTCACGAAAGGCAACCATTGGAGGGCGCCACCAAAACATCTCGCCGCCAATTGCGCAAGCGAGCTCCACGGGTAGGCGTTCGCGCGCTCGCGCACCTGGAGCGTCGATTAAAGCTGTCCACTGGCGCTCTTCGCTTAAGAAATTCCACAGAAAGCTGACCCAGAGAATGGAAGTTTCGTCGATCGTCACCAACTTCGTTAAACGCGGTCGCGCACTCCCTCAGAAAGAACCACTGAACCCGCGAAGCCATTGTGTCGTCTGCTAGTAAGGTAAAACCGGTTTAAGACTTTATTACGAACTTCGGTCATAGCTTAACGTTTCTGAGATGATAGAAAACTTTTTTTATGATTAGATATTGAGAAGATACAATGCTTACAAAAAGTACTTACTTTTTTAACAGACGATTTCTAGCCTTACATTGAGCCCCCATGCATTTGCCCATAACAACTGTACTAGCAACGATTTGTTTGCTGCGAAACACCATGTTGTGATGTTATCATTGACGGTTTCAATTGCCAAAGGGGCAGTCTTGAGCGAACAATGAGCCGAAGAGCCGAAGAAGCGGAAGTGTAGCGTAAATCTGGTCCTTGTTTGGCAATTAGGGAGCATAGTTTCCCGATGAAAACCGAACCACGGGTAGTAAAGCCTTGCACTGGCAGTTGTTTTGCGAATTAGGATCCAGATTCTCAGGCTCTGGCCAAAGGAGGTCAAACTGGACTCTACCTTTGGCGTCATCGAGCTTTTTAAGGTGCGACTTTTTAATATAAAAACCAAATTTCCGCCCAAAGAACTGTGCTACCTGCAAGTCAGTATATTCCAAGAGCAGATTAACGTCACCCTGCGTAAATATCTACACACCCCAATCTTTCGGAGCATTGCAACATTTCGAAAACCGAGTATGTGTAAAAAGAGTGGACAAAACACACACACAAAAAGACTTCAATGTTTTTGTTTTTTTTTTCTTCATGCCTATCATCATTGTTAATTTTCATTCTAGCAACAAAGGCATAACGTTGTGATCTCTGAGCACAGGGTAAATTTGCCTTTGCAGGCTCCAGCGAGCCCTATTAAAAAGATTAAATAAGCGTGTAATACGTATTCTCCACTATGTAGATTAAATAAAATAGAGCTCATTGTTTGAAATTACAATACACCCATTTTCAATGGGTCCCGATAATCTTTTTACAGTGGAGCTGTTAATTTAAAGGTTAGTTTCCCCAGAATCGTGTCCGCCAGCAAACAAATGTCGACACAACACTCTAAATAGCTACCGCTCATAGATGGCGGTAGAACTGTCCAGAGTGTTGTGTTTTCCGGTTGTCTGGTTGCCGCCAGTCGCTCATAGATGGCGGCAACCTTTCCAGCCTTTCCACTCTGGCTTGCCGAGTTGCGACCGGCCATTACTTCATTCCCACCATAGTACAACTTCGCTGGTCTTCCTTCTTCGCCAGAGTGGAAAGGCTGAAAGTGTTTTTAATATATTGGAATCCTTTGTTTGGTTTTTAAATACTATTAAATAAACTGGTGATCTGATGAATGTGTCTTATTGTATTAAGTTCGGCACTCTACGAAATTTACAGCGACTACTCTGGTGCAAAGTACTTGACCAATCGCTGCCACCCACAAAGGTCGACGAACGCCGTTGCTGCAGATAAGATTTGACTTAAAGGGGTACTCCGCCGATTTTTCGAGCTACCTAATCCAAAGGCATCATCTGAATGCGGATGGCTTCCTGATTCCGAAATGGTATCTCGTTTTCCCAGAATCACTCTAGTTAATTAAAAAAGTGATAATTTGTTTGCTGCCGAAACCGAAACATCGTTCTCCCTAGTTTTTCCCCAGTTTTCCCCGCCACCCAAGCGTGACGTCACAGTTGGGTAGCGAGGCGCGCTGCCAGCAATCGGGCACGCTCGCGCTCGCCTTTCATGCGGCTAACAGCGAAAAAACCTGGGCGTTCGTGCTATTTGAAGTTGATAATAATCTATATTTGCACAAGGTATGACCTTGGCCTACGTGCTAAACTATATAAAAAAAAAAAAAACGGGAGCAACTGAAATTTTGAGAAAACCGAGAAAACCGAAACTCGGTACGCTCGAGCCGCGGCTCGCTAGTTTCGTGAAATCGCTCGTAAATCCGTTCTCATTTTATTAGAAGATGGCTGCCCAAGAGAGGTCGAAGAGTCACGCAACACATTTTTTTGACAAATTGCCAAAGCACCACGGAAAATGCTCGGAATGTGGGTACAGGTGCCCCACACGCTCGTATAACCTGAAGGAACGTGCCATTTGTTTTAGATTTTCTTTAGAAAAGTTACTGTTGCAGGCACCAGCACGCGTAACTACTCTTCTGGCATGAATATGCTCCTTGGTACTTAAGTAACTTAGCAAAAGACCTATAGACCATTTCTGAAAAGCGCTTCTGGTCGATGCCATTTTCAGCGTTCGTGCGTGTGGTACGTACTTTGCTCGCCTTCCAAAACGACGAACATGTGCGTGCTGGGCTAGGACCTAACACATGTAGACTGTGATTTTCGTAAACAATGAAATGTATAAAATGGAATGAACTGCATTCGTGTAGATCAGATGGCAGGTTACTGGTCATGAAGATCGTGTTAAAATGACAATTAAAAGAACTCTGCAACCACCAACCCAAACATCAAGTGCAATGGAATGCCTATAAAATACACAAATACACTGTTCATCTTAAAATAAATAATATTTGCTTGATAAAATAGTGCATAAGGTACAGAAAGACATAATAAAACTTTTATTTCAAAATAAGTTGACAAACGTTACTAAACAAACCTTTACCCTATTTTTCTTTTTTTTTTTACTTTTGGAGTAGTATGCAACGCGTTCAAACACTCATCTACGAGAGCACATGGGAAGGGAGTAATACAATATAAGACTTTTTAAAATTAAGTTTGATTTAGCACAGTTTCCATTAGCTGTAAATTTGCATGCCTCCCCTCAACGACATAAATATTTTCATGGTTTCAAAAAAAAAACTTTTCAGCCCTATATGAAATTTCTCCGCAATAAAGTAAATTAAAGACGTTTTCATCACTTCTTCTGCAGAGAATATAGCACACCAACCATTTGACAGACCAAACAAAGGCTCAATCATATATTAATGGAGCTCAACACCTGCTCCATAAACCCCTGTAATAGCAGACAGGAATAGCAGTATGTCGAAATTCATGTCCAAATTCAGACTTGAACTTTGTTTAGACGTTTCACTTCTCGTCTTCAACATATCGGCCATGTGAGTGAGACTCCGAGAGTAGCCCGAGCTAGATTCAACGTCCGAAACCAAAATTACTCTTTCGAGTAATTTTGGAATCATTGTATTACTTTTATTAGGTAGCAGTCATAACAGTAATCTCATTACTCGTAAAAGTACTAATATTACTTTTAACCCTTACTTGCTTTTTCCCTCCCGTATCAAATGCCGCCCTTTGGTCGTACCAGCTTCCTACAAAGAAATCTTTGAACCAAGTCTGCTACTGGAGGATGGTTTACCGAAATCGGTGGATTAAGAAAAGAAGTATTTCATGACACGGTGATTCAAAACCAATGTTAGGGAGTTTTAGGGTAAAGTTTTATCACATCCCATACAGTAGGATGGAGCGTCCGGTACTCACTGCGCATGCGCGAGTCTTATGCTGTAGCATATGCACCGTTCGTACCGGTTCGCCCATCCTTCCAGTATGGGATGTGATAAAACGGTTCCTAAAACTCTCCAATTGATCGTACAAATAAACCGTTTTCGAAACGGCAAAAAAAAAAAAAAAAAAAAAAAAAAAACCTCTGTCGTTTTTGAAAATTTAAAGTAATCGGAGAAGTAACGGTGGCTTTTTCGAGTAACGGCCAGTTACTCCGCTTCTCAAGTAATCGAGTGCTTTATTTTATATACATTTCAAGCAAAGAGTAATTTTTAACTGTATTCTATTACTTTTTTTTTTTCGAGTAGCGTGAACAAGACTGGCGCTGTAGCATTGAACACAATGCTTCACCGTGCTCATTGCGTCTGTCCAAACAATTGTCTTAGGACTAAAGACATTTTTGGCTTTCTCATTCGCCGAGAACTCCTTTGTAGATTGCTGTATTCGGCTCTCCCAAGTGCTTTGCGGAAGTGTAGTCACTCCAGATTTCTTTGAGTGCAAGAAATCTACATCTTGAGTTTTAAATATGATGTTTTTATTGTTTTTTTTTTTTTTTCATTGGGCTCTAAACATTTTAGCTTCTTAAGGCTGAACTCCATGGGACGAATATGCTGCGAATAACCGACGAATTTTGGCCGACGGCTTTTGCTCTGCGCGTGGAATCAACACAGTGGCTGCTACGTCGCACGCAAAACGAGCGTGCCGTCGGGCGGCGTTCGCCAGTTATTCGTCACATAATTCGTTCCATGGAGTTCAGCCTTTATACGCCTTGTTACTTTTTTTTTTAAATATACCTCTGAATTTGTTAACACATTGTGAAAACACACATAAAGAAAAAAAGACGAAAATACAAAATATGTGTGACAGAAAAAAAAAATCAAAAATAAATTCTTGCCTGTCAGAAATTAAATTCAATGAACCGTAACGGAGCCATTAAATGAAACGATCTTAAATCCTTGAAATTTCGATACAGAAATGCCAGGCCTAGTGCCCAAAAACAAGCATAAACGCAGGCTCAACCCACGATTCCAATATTATGATATCCGCCATATTTATATTTATATTGCCTAAAAACCTTCAAAATATCTGTCATTAAAAACAAAAAAGCTATAGAACAACCGGATCTCTTTCATTCTATTTCAACGAGTTTCAGGCGCGGTCACGTTGAATGGAGCTCGGAAAGCGACAGCACAAAGTTCAAGGCATAGATAAGACTTATATATCCCCGAAGCCAAGCCATTTTTCGTATATCGAGAAAAAGAAGAAAAAAAATACCCTTATAAAAACAAATTCTTTGTTGGGCATTGAAGCCCATGCAGAGTTTATTCGATATATCTATACTATATAACCACAGTGTCAACACCAAACTCCGCAAAACATTCCAACAATCAAACCGCAACAGCTCGAAAAAAAAAAAAAAAGAAAGAGGGGGGGGGGGGGGGGGGGGCGTAGCTGTGGCTTTGTATAGAATGTCGCCGGCTCTTTTTTTATTTATTTTTTATTCTCCGCTGTGGTTTGCGGTCGGAATGACGTCTTGGCCGAGATCTCTCACTGGCGACCAAAACAAAAATTGGGGACAAAGCTGTTATTTTATGTATCTTTCCTTTCCCGACGTTCAAGCGTAGAAACGGTAAGCGAAAAACCAAATCAGTTTGAAGAGAAATTTACAAAAAAAAAAACCTTTAATAGAAGCTCTTTATATAATTTTAGAGAATGGTTTCCGCAAGGCTGAACCGCACCCCTTTCCCACTCCCTCTCCGGCTTTCTAGGTGCCTTCCGCGGCTCAGTCAATACGCCACTCTACTCGATTCGGAGCACCGCGAGTAAACGATAGTAATTCAAAATAGACAGCAAATATTATACTTCCACCAAATGCGTTTCGGCTATATCCCTCGCAACAGATCCTGCAGTATCCGAAATGCATTTACACAAAACATATTTCGGATCGTCGTCACTACGCTATTTTCATTGAAATCGAAATCTGTCGGAAGGAAAACGTATTTTTAAGGCTCCGTTGCTTTCTGTCGTGCTTGTTGTTGTGGTTGTATTTGTGCGTTGAGTTGGCCAGTATTACCATTTAAATTGAAACACTCTTTTTTTTATTTCGTAGGGCGATTCGATCAGAGCAAAATATATACTTTCCTTTTTAAATACATGTTTACGTCATTTGAAGTTGTTCGAAGGCAAACGTGACCCCGACGATCCTGAAACTTTCGAAAATGGTTGGACCAAATTGGTCAGACCTTTTTTTTTATTTCGGGAGAAAGTGGCGAGGATGATCAGTTTATATACCTTAATTTAGCCTTCCCCAAAACAAGCGAAGTCGTGTGCATTAAAAAAAAAAAAAAAAAAAATTTCCGGTATCCTAGTCGTTTCCTCTAGATAAACTCTGGCGACAACTACGACGCTGCAAAACACTGCAGTTCACTTCGTTGCGCGCAAACTACACACAATCCCAATGCAAAGAGTAATTTTCCCCACTAGTTTAGCATAGAATTTTCGCAGCTGAACCTCGCGGCATTGCTTAAGATCATGTGACAGAGTGACTTGACGGGACGCCGTCAAGTCACGTGGTACCAGGACGTTACTTGGTACTGTTTCATTACGTGACACCATCACGTCACGTAACGTGGCCCTATTGAAAAACCATCTATGGGGAACACCAGAATCACTGAAACTCTTTGACGTACTCTTCAAAACATTTTGACGGTTTGAGTTGTCTATGGAAGTTTTCTAGGGAGGCTCGCGTACCATTCAAGAATATCAAAAGGGTGCAGGAGACCCGTCATAGCTTTTTGAGGGGCCTGTGGGGTCAATCCAAATCTTTTCCGTGTAAGCGCAGCGCCCGTCAATATCGTCTTAACGGGTCTGTGGTCATTAAAACTGTCTGGCCACTTTGTGACTAAAGTTGAAGCTTGGGCCAGTTGGTACGACATACTTAAAAGAATAAAACAGCGCAAAAGAACGACGGACTAGATGAAGGGGGACACAGACAGAGCGCTGTCTGTGTCCTCCAGACACAAAGTGACGGGTGGCCACTTTGTGTCTGGCCACTTTGTGACGGGTGGCAGCAGTGAGCGGAAGCTCAGTGTCGGCTCCGTGTCTGGGACCTATCGTCTAGAGCTGCTCAGTGTGCAGATCAAGGAGAAGGTTCCTCAGTGCTCTGTTATTTGCGCCGCGTCATTCGTCCGGCTTCAAAAGCTAATTAGCGAGCGAAAAAAAAAAAACCGAGACACCACTGCGGTGGCACGAGGTACGACAGAATGACCGTGCTCAGGATGTCTAAACGCCGGCGGACATTAGTTTCGCGTTCGTGGTTTATGCTAAACGTGATACTGACAGTGTGTATATGCGCGTGTGGTGCACCTGCGTGGTTTTATTACTTGAATTACTGTACTTCTAACAAATATACCAAGCGGCATTGTGAGTACCTCGAAAGATATTTTTTATTAAAAGGCATGGTTATCTTTTGTTTGGTCTTATCGTTTTTGTCTGCAGCTGCTACCACCCTAATTTTAGCACATGTTGGTTCTTAGTTGTCTTTTTGAGTTACAACATGCATGTACGACTCAATGTCTGAGATAAACTTCCAATAACGTTTTAAACTGATATTTTGGTCTAGGGTTCACAGTCATTTGGGCGATTAGAGGTTTTTTAGGGCAGGGGGATCTGAAAGGCTGATGGGTTTGAAGGGCTGTAGGGGTTTAAAGGGCTGAAGGCGTTTGAAGGGCTGCAGGGATTTGAAGGGATGAAAGGGTTTGAAGGGCTGAGAGGTTCCTAAAACACATCACGGCTGATGTGTTATTTTAAAATGGGGTCGTGTGACGTCACGTGCTATTTTAAAGCAGGGGCTATTTTCACGTTCCTTTTCAATATAGTTTTACGTATCATTTTGACTGCGTGACCTCGCTTTCTGAAGACGTGAAAATATATTTTTTATCATGTTGACTTCTCCGCTAAAATATTTTTTCTTCGTTATTCTGACTTCTCAAGAGGTGTCTTCGGAGAATCGGACTGGAAGATGATCGAAAGTAGGGGTACAAACAATAACACTTTGCTTGCAGTCGGCATCGCGATTCAACGCGCATTTTCCGACAACAAATGTCGTGCTGTCGACTGTAGTTTTTTTATAAGGGTGCCTTCATGTGCTCATTGGTTATGGTGATCATATATGGTCATTTTGATCAGAATGCTTATTTACCTTTTCTGTTGTTTTCAAGCGCGGTGAAGAGCCAGTCTCTTCACGCGCTCTTGGCGCTGATTGTGCTACGGCGACTTTTTGTATACGATGATTGATCTGTATTTTTTCTCTGTGAGCGCATGCAGTAGGCATCGGGTACTTTATTCTGTCCACCCTAAACTGAGACTGCAGCCAAAGATACAATCGCGATCTAACCCGTGCTCTTAGCTTTGAGACGTGCATTTCTCGAGCGCGACTGCTCGCTTTGCTGACGAGTTTTTCAAAGCAGCGACCTCGTGCTCTTGTGCTTGTTGCATTGGCTGCAGTCTCAGCTTAAAGAGGTAATGATGCGATATCGAGTTGGAATGTTCATGACTTTACAGAGGCGTACTGGTCCTTGTCTGGCTTAAGTATTCACTCGCTCAGACCGCGACTGATTCAGAATGATCTTTGACGCGGCAAAATTTCGAGGATAAAAGGGGTCTGTTCCTTTCACTCTTGCCTTTGCAAAGCTTGAAGACATAATTGTGGGGTCAAAACCACCCGCCTGACAACAGTCGAGCGTGGCTCGTGGATTGGACGCGGGAACTGCGTGAGCAGTCGACATCGGCTCGTAACAATCAATGGTTTGGCGGACACCGGGGTAGTGGCTTGTGTCTATCCATTGCGGCGATGAGAATAGCCCAACTCTAACAATGCCTGGAGCTTAGCACGCGTTTTCTACTTTACCGACCCCAGCGCTTGGGCATGATTAACGTTGGCGGCATAGGATATGCACCAGGCCACGTGGCCGCTTCTTCTGGCTCCGAGTTGAGGGGATGAACGATGCTCATATTTCTCCAATTTTCAGGCGGCTTTCATTGCCTGGAAAGAAACCTTAAGGCAAGTTTATCCAGTTATTAACGTTTGGGCGGGACTATAAGTAGTATTTATCAAATAGAAAAATCGTTTCATGGCTCCTGTAAAGGTGAACAGAGTGTAAAAAAGATTGCATGACACAAAATAGGAGGATATCGAGGAACTCTACTTTTCATTACCTTTTTAGTGTTGGGCGATGAAAGTGAACGTCCCGAAGTACAACTCACTTCTCAGATAGCGCATAATGTTTGCTCAGTTGTGCAACACATTACTTGCACTTCAGAATGCGGCACCATTCATTTTATGATTTGTTTACATATAATGGGGCAGAATCTTGTGCCATAAACATTGCAGTTGGTTCCACTATATTTGCTGGCGAAAACATCTGGGTATGTATATATCGTAAAAGCCACGACGCAGATTTCATTATGATAATTTGTTTCTCGTTGAGTCGGAACCTTTGTTGTTCGTTTGTACCGGACAGAAAACATAAAAAAAGCACTGTTTGCATTCACAAAACTTTCTTTAACATCTGAATCGTTTTGTAGCCAACCCAGACTCGTTATAGACGTACGGGAACCAAAAAATAAAATTTAAACTAGGCACTGAACCGACGAACTCACCAAACCCGATTAAAAAAAAGGGCGGAGTTAGATGCACATCGAGACACAAGTGTTACTAACTCAAGAAACACAAACCCGCTAAAGCTATCCTGAAAAACCGCTAAAAACCTCCTTCAAACAGTCACTTTGTTCGTCCGTCCAGGCATTTCTTGCCCAACTTAACCGTAAAATATCACGTGACCTAGGCATTACTTCACCTTCTCCATTAAATTCACCAGCAAAATTGATGCACATGACCTGACGTCCCGAGTCCTAGAACAATTCAGTTTCTCCGTTAAATTTTGGGAGAAAATTGACGTCAATTGACCCATACACCAATTCAGTTTTCCTGCTAACTTTGGCGGGAATAGTGATATCACGTGACCTGAGGTCACGAGACCTATACACCAATTCATTTTCTCCGCTAAATTTAGCAGGAAAATGTATGTCACGTTAAATTTGTACCAAGTCAGCTTCCCTGATAAATTTGGCAGGGAAACTCAGAAACATATAGGTTCTTCGCTCTCCTAAACGCCTATTTATTGTCTTTTTATGATATGTAAGCAATCGCTCCTCAAATACCGCATTTCATGTATTATTTATAGGGAAACAAATAAAATTCGCGGTCAATTTTAACACTCTGTTTCAATGTTTCCCCCCATAATATCTCCCTGACAACAATTTTTCTTGCGAATAAGCTAAAAATAAGGAAGGGCACCATGACTTTAACTTATGGCCGAAATTCAACGATTTACGATCCCTAAATATAAACTGGAGAACGTTCTAGATCGCCGAAAAACACGCTAAGATGACTCGAAAACAGTTCAAAATCCCGCCAACCACAAAACGCCAATTTCTCCTGCTAGACAGCCCAGAAAACCACTAGATCTAGCTGAGAAACCGCTAAATCGGAAACACTGGCGAGACTGAAACCATAAGAAGACGCGCTCACGCGATTGTACGGTGGTGGAGGCATGGAGATACAAAGTTGTGTTGCGCGAAGGAAAGATAGAGCATAACTCTGTTTCATACTTAGCGTGCAACCCTGTCAACGCTACTGGCGCGAGCGCGTGGCTTCATCTATGGTTTCGTTTGCGCGAGAATGCGTGCAAATGATCAACAAGATCATGTCCCACGCTCGCGCCAGTAGCTTTGACAGCGTTGCACGCTAAGTATGAAACAGAGTATAGAGGGATATCCAGCTCGCCTTTGTTGTGAACTAAATATTTCAAGTGAGACGCGCGTCAAAATGACGTGCGAGAAATCAGAACATCGCCGCCGGGCGTTTCACGTCCGAAAAAATCTACTATTGAGCCAGTCGAGGGCACACAGGCTGCATAAGGCATTTCCAGTTACATGTAGGACAGATCTCTTTTCAGGAACGTGAAACAGCGACTTGTGAGTCGTGACTAAATCAAAACATCACCAACATCGCCGTCAGAAACTAAACATAACAAAACGACTACCACTGTGATGTCTGTATTGGAGGGGGACGTCAAAACAAACCAAAAGTAGTTTCACGCTTTACAACAGTGATGTTGTATACGTCAAGAAAATTGTGGAATATCTTGACGGTATTCGGAATACCGTCCAGCCCGCAGGTCCGCTGAAAAACCTCGCCTATAACGGAAAATTGTGGCCTGCCGATCAAGAAAACAATTCATACCTCTTCTTTATTTGACTATATGTTTACATTAAACTCGCACCATCAATCGACTTCAATTTGTTAAGCTGTTCAAGGTGCCTAAACACCTCGCTGACGCACTAGCGAAAAAAAGATTGTTTGCGCCACTTTTGCGTTTATTCTAACTCCTGCGATATCTGGACAAACGACTTCATCGAGACTAACCGAACTTTCCGCGTGATTGAAATAAGTCGTAGCAGAAAAAAGAAAAGAAGAAAACAATAACATGAAAAAGAAAAGTGGTTCCAGAGCAAAACCAACATATTTTACGTCGTTGGCAGAAGAAACCGGCCAAAGAGAGGCAGCGGCGTTACGACAGAATGCTTCATGGACCTCTTCTAAAGGCTCGCCTACAAGCCCAGGACTCAAGAATGTCTATCTTTTTATTTTTCCCCTTTCCCCGACCAAAATGGATGGATGTTCTTACGCTGTCCACTCCCCGTCGCTATTTCTCCCCACCTCCCTTTTACTTCTCCAGACTTCCCCCCACTATCCTTCTTCCCTCAAACTTAAGCGCATATCTCCCCATCTTTTTCCTTTTCCCTTCGCAATCCCTAGCATCCCTCTCCCATACATTAGATCTCTATCCAATTTTCTCCTCCCTCTCTTCTTTTTTACCTCTCCCTCCTTCTTGCCCTAATTCCGTCTCTCGCTTCATATGCTCAAACCCCTAGGGAGAAAGAGAGAGAGAGACGTTTTGACCCCTAAGCTTCTTCAGTGTAGTTTCCCAAGCGGGTACTCAAATGTCGGTCTTTCTTAATTGTGCACTGAATAATTTACGAACCTAAATTCGCTGCACATTAATCCTCCAAGTAGTCTGAGCTGCGGTTAGTAGGACGTCAAGAGCTCATCCCTTCTTCCCCAATAACAAAGAAAAAGGAGAAGCGGTATAAACTGCCGGCTGATTAAGTAAAGATAAACGCAGTCGTTGCGCTTAGACTTGAAAGGAAGCGCACATGAACTGAGAGTTACTGCGCAGGAGAGCTAGTGAATGATCATAGTGAAAAAAAAAAGCTTCCAGACAGGGAACGGTGTTGTGGTTGGGTTCTTTTTTGTTAGTTGTCTCGAGGTTTTTTTTCACTATGTGGATGAATCTTGGGAAAGAACCACAGGCAGCTAATGCATATCATGAGTCTTCCTGAAACAGGAGCTGTCGCGATCGATCTTATGCATGCTTTGAAGCGACCGTTTTTTGGCAGGACATCAGTCAATCAATCAATCAAGATTTAAATATTCTTTCATCATAAAGTTGGTAGCTGAAAAGTCTTAACATCGTTTATTAACTTCAATAATTGATTAACATTAAAACACATCTCGGTAATTAAACAATCGTATGGGTCTCTTCCCATTCCTAATTATCGTTTACAAGCAACAATTGATGAATAACGGTTAAGGAGTTGAGCTTGTTGGTACATACTTGTAAATATGTCAGCTTGAACTTTAGAATTAAACTAGAACACGAAGAAAGAAAGGACAGGATAGGACACTCAGCTGACTAAAAACGATGTTTTAGAGTAAACTTCTTCCTAGCTCGTTTGCTCCTTCATTTAGAGTCCCAAGTAGAGCACGATGAACCTATTATATGCATTACCCTATTCCACTAATAAAGAACACTCCCGATATTTACACTTATACAAAAATATACAAAGCATTTACACCGAATTTCCTAAAAATTATTGTTTTTTAACCTAACCCGCCACAAGCTCGTGCTGTTGTTGTTTGGGGCGTGAAATTTCGTAGGAATTGTCCTTTCTTTTTTGTGAACGGTGATTGATGGGGTGCTGACGCAATCCTTCGCGTGCTCCTCGATAGCGAGCGCCTCGAGCATTTCGCGTGCATGAGGATTGTTGTTTCTGGCAAGAATGGTGGTGCTGTTAAAAGCTACACTGCACTGGAATGTCCTCCAATGAGCTGCCAGGGCCGGTTTGCTCATCTTGCGGCCGCGGCTGCGGCTGCGGCCAAGAGGGAGTTTTCTGTCACGAGACCAGCTCCTTGGGGACAATGAAGTACCTAGCGTCCCTGCCTAATGGCGGAGAAATCCGTATCGCTTCAAGCACAAAAGCTTAATTTCGCTCGCAGAAACTGACTGCAGGAACTTTCAACTGGAGTCCAATTGACCGCCCCTTTATACTGTAGGAGCGGCAGGTAAAGTTTCGGCCAGGAAGGGTAAATATGGGCCAAAATAAAAAAAACAAACACGCAAGATAAAAGCGGTTGCAGTACATTTATATACCAGCGCCGGCGGCTCGCGCCTTCTGTTGTGGTAGAGAGGTTAGAGCGTCGGTACTTCTATACTCCGTTTCACCTTATGTTGTAGCGCAGCGAAGGCTAGAAGCGCGAGCTCATAGCATTTGCAGCTGCCCTTAATGCGCGAGAGCTTGTGCCGACGAGATGTGCCCTGAGCAAGGAGCTCGCGCTTTTAGCCTTTCCTGCGGTACATCATAAGGTGAAACAGAGTATAGACCTTTCCAAGAAAGAGCGTGTGCCCGGTGCCATTTTGAGTGTTCGTGCGTATGGCGCGTGCTTTGCTCGCTTTCCGAAGCGACGAACACGCACGTGCTGGACTGTGAAGATCGCACGCTGGACTGTGATTTTGTAAACATTGGAAAGGTCTATAGACCTTTCCAAAACGAGCTTGTGGCCGGTGCCATTTTGAGCGTTCGTGCGTATGGCGCGTGCTTTGCTCGCTTTCCGAAGCGACGAACACGCACGTGCTGGGCTGTGAAGATCGCGCGCTGGACTGTGATTTTGTAAACATTGGAAAGCTCTATAGTCGCGGCGTGAAATTTCCGGGTTCAAATCGCGCTATACTTCGTCTCACCTTAGTATGAACTATTGTTAGCCGCGCGTGCTAAAAGCGCGAGCTAGTCGCTTTGAATGAAGCCGCGGCGGCTGCACGAGCGCTCGTGCAGCAAGTGCTCTAGTCAAGGCAGTCAAGGCTGGCCACTCGCGCTAGCACAGCCTTCGCGGTTAGTCCATGCTAGGGTGAGACGAAGTATAAGAACTGTTTTTTTTTTTTGCGTAATTCTGCGCCTGTCTCACTTTTTAATTGTGATCCTTTTTACGAATCATCCACTTGCACTACTACGCCTTACACTGTTTTTACTGTTAGTCCCGCCTGTTCAATTGAAACACCGGGAAGAAAAAAAAAAAGTCAAGGCAAGTTAACGCGCTAATCCAATCGTTTCATAATGTTCATTAAAAGGAAACCAAGGTAACAACATCGGTATGGCTTTTACACCAACGGAGCCGCAACAAGCATCCTTTCCCCAGCAACTACAATTTTGTGTGTTTTTAAATATACAACGATCTTGCTACGACTCCTTTCAATAACAGTAAACGCCTATTTAGTACTAATAAAAACTGCACTTGTGACAATTAAAAAAAAACAAAAAAAACTTCCACAAAATAAGCAAAAAGAAAAAAAAAAGACTAGCAGCTCTGGATGTATTGATTGAGCGAAATCCTACAGGCAAGGCAGCAAGTCAAACGTCTGAGAAAGTAGTAAAACCGAAATAAAAGAGATCATACTTTCACTTGCATGGAATGTGATAAAAGGTATATTTTTACTCTTTACATTTTGCTGTGGCAATTGTTTTGTAATATTTAACACATTACTTGTTGAATTTTAGTTAAAATCGCAGACGATCGCAACCGAATTCAAAAATGAATCAGGGGTCGACATCGCAAACCATCTCTCTAACGCAAACACCTAAAATTACTTTGGATCAACAAATGGAATTAATTAGAGCAGTTGGAAAACGGAAACAACAAATTCTAGAGAAATTCAGCAGCACAGTTACCTGGCGAACGAAGAGACTGGCATGGGAAGATATTGTCAACTTTCCGCGGAGTGTGCGGCAGATGCAGGAGGCGTGGCGGAAATTGGTAAAGAAAGCCAGAGACATGTATGTGCTCTTCCAAGGTCATGAACAACGAACTGGTGAGTCAAAACTACCCGCCCAATGATTTTATAGAACTCATAGGGCCTTGTCTACATTCTTCGTGGGAGTGCAGTCAAATACAAAAAAAAGAGACAGTTCCTGGCGTGATTTGAACCCCGGGACTTTCACGCCGCGACGAGAAGTACCGACGCTCTAACCTCTTGAACGCGCGAGACGCCGGCGCAGGCGGAGGTATATAAACATACAGCAACCGCTTTTATCTTCCGTGGTTTTTTCTTTATTTTGGCTCACATTTACCCTCCCTGGCCAGAACTTTACCTGCCGCTCCTACAGTATAAAGGGGCGGTCAATTGGACTCCAGTTGAAAGTTCCTGCAGTCAGTTTCTGCGAGCGAAATTAGGCTTTTGTGCTTGAAGCGATACGGATTTCTCCGCCATTAGGCAGGGACGCTAGGTACTTCGTTGTCCCCAAGGAGCTGGTCACGTGGCAGAAAAATCCATCTTGGTCGCAGCCGCAGCCGCGGCCGCAAGATGAGCAAACCGGCCCAGGTCTCTGTCGTGGATACATCGGCCCGTTTGGCCGATGTAGCATTTCCCGCAAGAAAGGGGAATGTGGTACACCACTCGTGTTGTGCATGGGAGATACTGGGTTCTGTGGGCCGTGTTCAGGATTTTTTCTTTCTTCTTCGGTTCACATCTCTGCACATAGACTAGGCTTTTTCGGGCGCGGAGCATACCACTTGAACGTCATTTCTCGCGGCGATCTTTTTCAATTTGTGCGTAATTCCATGAATGTAAGGCAGCACCACGATCTTCCTTCGAGTTTTGTTTGCGTTTCCGTTATCTTGCCTTGTACGCTTCACGTTTTTGCAGATGTTCTCACAGACTGGTACCATGAGACAAGTTGGGTATCCCGAATCTCGTAGGCGGGACATCTGTTTTTCAGAACTTTGCCCTATTTGATGTTCACACGATTTGTGTAGGGCAGAGATTAGAGCCGTGCTGGCGACACTTCTTTTGATGGTTCTTGAGTGTCCAGATGTGAACGGCAGAAATCCTTTTGCTGACCGGGGTTCGTACCTCCAGCACACGTGTCCTTGATTGAAAGCCAGAGTGAGGTCTAGAAATTTTATATTTTTGTCGACAGGTGATTCATAAGTGAGAACGAAGTCAGGGCAACTTTCTTGGAAGCATTCAAGAACTGTATTTCTGGATTCGTTTATCTGGTCGTCTACTTCCGTGCACTTAGTATTAGGAAGTCGTCCACGCAACGGAAAATTGCATTGACGCTTGTATGTTTCAGGTTGTTTTCGATGATCTTGCTGCATGCCACCAGCTACAAATTGTATAGCTGCGGCGCCACCCGAGATCCAATACATACTCCGCTTGTTTGCACTATTTGTAGGTCTTGATATACTACCACAGTCGCGTTTAAAAATACGCCTAATAGTTCTAAAAAGGTGCCTACATTTATTCCTGCGGCGTTCTAAAAAGCTGTGGTGCCTTGCTTCTCAATGGTAGAGCGGAGAATAGCCATGAGGTTTGTGTGCGGAATCGAATAGTACATGTCTTGAATATCTATTGAAAATCCATATGTGACATCGGCTCCATTTTCTTGAAGATATGTAATTATTTGTTCCGAATCCTTGATTTTGTATGGGTCATCCGATTGTATCAAGGATAGGCAATTGGATAGGAACGTCGACAGATGGGTTTGACAGGTTTCTTTTTCCGACACAATGGCCCGGAACGGTATGCCCTGTTTAGGGTTTTCTCAAAGAAAAAAACTTGCAATTGTCCTTTCTTTGCTTGTCTTATTTTTTTGCAGAGACTGCTCAGGTTGTTACTATCAAGGAGTTTCAGAACTGCTTGTTTTGCTTTTTTGTTTCTTTTGAGTCCACGTCAATGAAGTTCTTTGCCATGGCGGCAGAAGCTTTCCTTTTGTATGTGGTTGAATCTTGGACAACAAATCCGCCTTCTTTGTCGGAAACGCATAAATTAAGATATTTGCTAATTAGCTTCTGTATTGTGGGACGAAAGATCATACCTGTTGTCGCTGAGCTTCTTTGGCTCGCGATGCAATCGATTCCCTCTTTGATTATCTGTGCAGCGCTTTCAACATCAGCCTTGGATGCAATATTTCTGACAAGGGCCACCTTGTCAATGGGTTGCAGCCGAGGTGGCAAAGAAAACTTTGGTCCTTGTTCAAGTAATTTTCATGCTTTATCCGAGATGGTGACGTCTCCGATGACCTGGAGGGCCCGCATTTCTGGATGTTTTTGGTCTTTTCTTGCCAGGCGCTGTTTCGAATATGAAAGGTAACAATTGGTCCACATGGTTTCTGTTGTGTATCTTGCAATTGTCAGGTAATTCATAAAAACGTCGTAGTGAGGACATTTGGCACGTAGAAAATCTATGAGGAGCCGCTGTTGCCTCCATGTCTCGGAACTGAGAATCTCACTCACACGAATAGCGTGCCCTTGTGACGGTGTTATTAGTCCGAATATTTGCCTGACATCTTCCACGATGATTTTCTTGCTGATGCTGCGCGCTAGTAGTCTTCCCTGGCAAGTGGTGGTGGCAATTAAAAAACTAAGAGATTGTGGGTCCAGTAAATGAATAGATAGAAAAGAGGTCTCAAATAACTAGAAAGGAACTGAATAACGGTTAAGAGTTGAGCTTGTTGGTACATACTTGTAAATATATCAGCTTGAACTTTAGAATTAGACCAGAACACGAAGAAAGAAAGGACAGGATAGGACACACAGCTCACTTCCAACGAAGTTTTAGTGTAAACCTCTTCCTTGCTCGTTTCTCCTTAATTTAGAGTTCCAAGCAGAGCACAATAAACTCTAAATGAAGAAGCAAAATCCTGCAACACGGCCCACAGAACGCAGTATCTCCCATGCACAACAGGAGTGGTGTACCACATTCCCCTCTCTTGCGGGAAATGCTACATCGGCCAAACGGGCCGATGTATCAACGACAGAGCCCGCGAGCATGCAGCGTCTCTTAAGGGAACAGCGGCAGGAAATCTGGCAGATCATTGGAGGACTTGCCAGTGCAGTGTAGCTTTTAACAGCACCACCATTCTTGCCAGAAACAACAATCCTCATGCACGCGAAATGCTCGAGGCGCTCGCTATCGAGGAGCACGCGAAGGATTGCGTCAGCACCCCATCAATCACCGTTCACAAAAAAGAAAGGACAATTCCTATAGGAGGTATTCACTGGCCGCCATATTTGAGGTCACTGTTTAGAGCGCATGCTCACAACGAGCTCGCATTAATAGGCTGCCAAGACCGGCAATCTTGATGGTGCGGGGTGCACGTTGCAAAATAACTGTGGAAGCTCGCCATCAGCACGTGCTCTGCATTAGCGCACACAGATATGGCCGCCAGTGAATACACCCTATACTCCGTTTCACCTTATGTTGTACCGCAGCGAAGGCTAGAAGCGCGAGCTCATAGCGTTGGCAGCTGCCCTTGGTGCACGAGAGCTTGTGCCGCCGAGGTGTGCCCCAGAGCAAGGAGCACGCGCTTGCAGCCTTTCCTGCGGTACAACACAAGGTGAAACAAAGTATACAAAATTTCACGCCCCAAACAACAACAGCACGAGCTTGTGGCGGGTTAGGTTAAAAAACAATAATTTTTAGGAAATTCGGTGTAAATGCTTTGTATATATATTCGTATAAGTGTAACTATCGGGAGTGTTCTTTATTAGTGGAATAGGGTAATGCATATAATAGGTTCATCGTGCTCTACTTGGGACTCTAAATGAAGGTGAAAACGAGCAAGGAAGAAGTTTACGCTAAAACATCGTTGGTATAGTCTGTCTCAGCTCATGTTGTACCGCAAAAAAGGCTAGAAGCGCGAGCTCATAGCGTTGGGAGCTACTCTTAACACACGAGAGCTTGTGCCGCCGAGATGTGCCCTAGAGCAAGGAGCTCGCGCTTGTAGCCTTTCCTGCGGTACATCATAAGGTGAAACAGAGTATAGCCAGCTGTGTGTCCTATCCTGTCTTTTCTTTCTTTGTGTTCTAGTTTAATTCTAAAGTTCAAGCTGATATATTTACCACAAATGCTTCCCCATAAAATATTGAACGACGTAATTTAAAAACCTGACGTGATAATTCGAGAAAAGAATGACCAAGAAAGGGGGGTCACACACGCGAACACAAATGTTTACGAATCTATATTTTATCTTTGCTGTCTTTTTTGTTTATCTCACTTTCTACTCTCATGACTCAGTATCAGCAGTTTGCCTCTTACTACTTGCTAACTTCCCGAAATTATATTACGTGACTGAGCTAAAAATAAACAAAATTGTTCGCTCACCTGACCTACTTGGCGTCAAGAACAGACGAAACATCCATAATCTCGAGGTACAAGTGATGACTGAATAAAACATATTTCTTCCCCGTTTTAATTTCTCAAATATTCTCATTCCCCACAACTGAAGACAGAGAGTCAGTGCCAACCTCCCCCTATATTAGTAATAGGGACATGCGCAAACCCACATCCCTGCCCTATCCCTCTCTAGCCATTCTTTCTAAAGGAATCAAAAAGCATCTGTGTCAAAACCATCAATATTTGACACCGCTTTCTAAAATAAAGCCAAATAGCGAGCATGAGAACCATATTTTTATGTCAAAAGCAGGACGTCTCGCAGTTCCTTCTGCTGTCGTACGCCGCACTCTTTTCTTCTAGTTCGTGTACCGCTACGCCAATCTGGGAAGGAAATAATGGCTCTAAACTTTAAGCCCACATATTCGGTGGCAGGTTAGTAGTTCGGGGGAAGCTCCTCCCACCTCTTTCCACTTCTGTAGAGCGAACGCTAAAGAGGAGGCGACCTCTTCTCCACCGTTCCCTCTGCTGAAAGTGGAAAGGGGTGGGACGAGCTTCCCCTGAACTCTCAACCTCTCACCGGCTAGAGTCTGCCTTTTTATCCACGAACACACGAGTCAAGTCACGTAAATTCAACGCATCGTCTCCCGAATTCCTATTATAGGAAACGTTAGGAAGGGGCGTTGCTCGCCGTTCCTGCTCCGCTGTAGCGAGTTATCTCTCCATTCGCTCGGACTGTTCTCGCGTCCCTCGGAGATTCCCCGACATTTCCCCACCCGCGCATATATAATCGACCTTCAACTTCCCGCGCCCGTGTTTGCTCATCTGCGGAAACCTTTCGCCGTTATCTTTTTTCTTCTTTTGTTGTTCTAGGGCGCGCTTCGGCCTTTATCACACAAGCAGATTGAAGTTTCGGGCAAGCAGGATTATGACGTGAAAGGAATGCGCGTCGAGCCGTTGAGCTGAGAAAGGCACGACAATCGTAGCTAAAGGCGTGTTCACGTTTTTACACCGCAGCACCACGTCAGCGACATTATAAGGCCGGCTAAACCGCACACTGCAGCGTTAAATTAACACTAGGAGCAGTGCTAATGCAGCGTTGCCGGGAGCGCGACTTAGCGTTTACGCTAAGTGGCGCATAGCGTGAACGGCCACCACACTCTAAGATCAGGACTACCCTGCGGCGTACATCCGGTCTTCTCTGGAGAACTCCATCAGAGGGAGCCTGGACTGAGGCTCCCTGCTCATATTTTTGAGCTTAATCAAGTTTTTATATTTTTGTGTTTCTCTGTCTATCTTTTTCTTTTTCTTAACTACCTCCGGAAAATTTAGATAAATTACACGAAACATAGGCGCATGAGCACAACAGTGATTAAGCAGATAAATTAAAAAGAAAAAAACTCCGCCAAAATTCTGCGACAAAAAAAAAACTCAGACTTTTAAAACTTTGTAGCACGACGCTCACCCTTCGGGGGAGCCTCGTCAAGAGATAGTTTATGCGTGGAGTTTCCTTCTTCCTATCGCGCATGCGCGGGAAGAGGGGCCCAGTCGACGCGCCGCAGTCTTCACAATGCCGCCTGAAAAGGCAAAAGATGGATTGAAGAGGAAATAGCTGAACAGAAGCGGTGGCGTACTGAGTCTGACTATGGTGCCCGGACCGCGTCTCCGACTGGCGCGTTTACTGCGCCCAAAGAAGTAGTTCCTCGATTTCCGCCAAATGACGTAACAGAGGTGTCATACTGCCGCCGGTCCCAATCCTGGCGGCGTCGCAACAGCGGTGGGGGAGTTGGCAGACGCCTGTTCTGCTTGCAGGTCGCTCTCCAGCTTGTCAGCCCACGGAAGCTTCGAAAGTCAGGAGTTGGGACGCTGCGACGACAACGACACTCCCGTTCGCTCGTGCTTTCTGCCCAAACTTCTAGGACATCTCTCAAGGAGTGCATCGTTCTACAGCAGGACACTCCGGCTTCTGTGACGTCATTTATTGCTACTTGGGGACCATTTTTTGATTATGGGCGGGACAGGACGCTGAACACACCAGTGGGAGACACGTTCGGGACATCGCTGTATGACTACCTTTATTCGACGATAGGGACATTTGTCGTTCGCTACCGTCGAGAAGGTCTAACTTAAGGGGCCCTCTGTCAGGCTTGTTCTCCACGTAGCTGGTTCTTTTCCCTAAAGAGGGCCGGTGGACTGATTACTTTACGTCACCTCTCTCGATGAGCGCGGGTAACGTATTAGAGACTTTTAGGGTGCCGTTTTTGCACGTCCGATGTGGTACGATAGAACCCCCGGTACCAACTGCGCATGTGCGAGTCTTCTGCGCTATAGCGCATGCGCAGTTCCTACCGGAGGGACCATCGTACCGTATTGGATGTGCAAAAACGGTTCCCTAAAATTCCCTATGGAGTACGTGTGCTCCGTCAGCGTCCGACTCGTGTTCGATTGGTAATCCATTGTTCAAACATGATCCCCCCAGCTAAACGCTCAAACAGCTTTTGGTTACGTGCGCCGCGCGCTGCGTCAAAAACAAACAAACAAACAAACAAACAAATCAGGATGTTTTAATTGTCTCCATAAATTTACTTCTCAACTGAGCTGTTAAGAGTCCGATGGTTGAATCCCCCCCTTTTCCTCATAGACTTCGTGACGACATAATCAGCGGAAGATTGCTCTCATAGAAGGGAATCCACGCTATCTAATTTCTAGCGTAGCCTAGAGTGAAGAACCGCAGAAATGCTTCCCCATTTTTTAGTCACAGTTCGGTACTTCATCCTAAACTGAATAAAAATTTCTTCTTTTGTCAGAGTCTCGCTAACATGAGATGAAGCATATTCGTAGATTTTGCAACAAAGTATGCTCTACTTTTTTTTACGTATATAACGTTTTATTCCAAGATCGAGTTGGACTTTGCATTTTATTTTTATTTCTGGACGTTTCACCGCAAGGGGAAAAAAATCTCACGAGAGCCGCTTCCATTTAGGCAAACTTTCAGCGGAGATCAAACATCTCCCCAAGTGCTTGCCGGACTCGCATCCGACTTGCAAATTCGATTTTGAATCCACACGAGCCGGACAAAGTCTTGGGCAAACTCTTTCAGGAAAACCCACTATCGGTCGAAGGTACCGAGAAACAAAAACCCAAACCTACAAAAAAGGAAGAACGAAAGAAGGACAACAAGATGGCATAAAGTAACTTATAGATATAAAAATACAGAAAAACTGAATTCATAAAGACGACACCTTCGTACAACTGGTGTGGCGAAAAAAGGCCGACAAGTATATGGTCGCGTTCGATATCCACCAAATATTAATAAAAAAATACGCTATACTAGGTCTACACCACCAAACAGCGCCGGCAAAGGGTTCGCACCATTTACGCTTTGATTTCAACCTCAACAGAAACAACAAAAACTGCGGAACAAATACAGCACGTTAGCAACTCCCGTGAAAATCACTAACCGAAACCCAAAGAAAGCCTTCGTGAAAACAAAACAAAACAAGAAAACTGTATATTTATAGTCAACCGCTGTCTTGCAGCTTCTAGTGCCCCCACAAAAATCTGTTACTGTTTTGGTGGGCAGAGGATTGTGGTTGTATGGGTAGCCCATTTTTACGCTCTTGCACCACTAGGCAGACAAAAAGCGGGAGCCGGGAAACTTGTCAGAACCCCATTCTTCACCGGAAACTTTGTCACAGGACAACTGTAGAAACCGGTATTCTCATCTAGGTCATTTCGTCGTAGGAAGATTCGCACAGGGGGCCGTTCGTCACCGCAACGCTGTTCGCAAAGTAGCCTGTGTTTTGGTGGGACTCGGGGTCAATTTTGCTTTACACAAAAAAATCTCAACGTCTTGAATTATTCCTGTAATTGCTTTACTAACAAAATACATTGCGATCATACTAAAATACTCTTAGGATACTCGCATTTGGTAAGACTACGTTTAAGAAAGTTTGAAACCAACGAACACTCAGGGTGGGGCTTCCATGTTGTTCTACCAGAAACGTTCATACCTTTGTACTTCTAAATTTTGTATTCGTCTACTATAAAAGGCAGTTCTGGTATTTATTGGCTCTGTAGGGATAAGAAGTACCGCAAGACGACCGATACAAATTCACGAGTCTGTTAAAGGGACACTGAGCCTCAATTGGAATTTCGCAAAATAAGGCCGCAGAAGCGTTAAACAGGACGTTGCAAACTCTTAATTATCAGCTCATACATTGATATCTAAAACGGACGGCCGTAGTTTTTGGAAAAGAAGGGTGCGATCAAGCGAGGGCTATGACGTCATTGTCCTCCTAAAGGAATTTGAGAATGATGGGAAGCGGCCTCTTTTCTCTCCTCCTCGCTTCGGTTCACCAGGTCGACGGGACGTAGCGAGGAGGAGAGAGAATAAGAATCGTGACGTAACTTGTCTCGTCGGCCTCGTCGGCCTTGTTAGATTGCACACTTCTTTTCCGAAAATACGGAGGTCCGTTAGAGATGTCGCTGTATCAGTGATGTTTTTTTCGGTTTTGCAACTTCCCACCTATCCGTCCAGCCTTGTTTTGTGAGCTCGAAATTTCGGTTCAGTATCCCTTTAAAATTGTGGCAGTCAGTGGCACCCATACTTATCTTGGTGTCAAACAGACAACTCTACTGAGCTACGTCAGGGAGTAAAAGTAAAACGGAAATATATTTTATTAGGCTAGAGAGTGAAAGTCTGCACCAGTGTTACGAAGTTGCCACTCCAGAGTTGGAATGATTCAGGAATCGATACGCAATTTCGAGACCCCGGAATGGAATGGGAATGGAATGGCGACAGCGCGGAGGGGAGTGGAATGGGAGTGAAGTTATGTACCTTTTGCCCGGAATGGAGTGGGAGTGAAATGGCTTCTGTTCTTACGCGGTCTGTGTCGATTTTCGTCTAGGGCCTACGGGCTGATGGCACAACTCGATCGCGTATGGAAAGTTGTTTTGAAACAGCATCATTGCACACGGCGTGACTGTATGCTTGATTGTCTCACTGGTTTATGCTCTTTCGAAGATAAAAATGGCGCGCCCTTAGTGAAGCAACCCAAACTGAATAGTTGTAGACGGACAAGGTGTCGTTTCTAGCACCGCAAAATGCGACAAAGCGCCTGCTGTAATCATGCGTGATTAGCATATAGCTTTTAACGAAGGTGTGGAACCGAAAGCGAATCGAAAACCGGAGCAAAACCGTTAGTTTTAACTGAAACGAAAAAAAAATGTGACCGAAATCTAAGATTTGACAATGAACCCGAACCGAAATGAAACCATAATCTCATGTGGCAGTTACCTGTTCATTAGAAACGGGTCAGCGTAATAATATGTGAACCAGGCCTTGTTGCCGGTGGCGACGCGAAGTCCATTAGATATTCACGACGGTGGTGTCAGCAGCTCAGTTTTGACTAAACAAGCGGCAGCGTCCTGGAGACAGCCCAATGGAAATGAAACAGATAAGTATATTTCACGTCTTGCAGCGCGAATTGGCCTCGGCGAGTTGGCGTGGAGGCGTACACATTTATATGTCTGAATATGGCGAGATGATAAAGAGCTATACTTTGTGTGTTGTTTAAGTGTTTGTCTGTGCTTGGTTTCTTGTGTTGCTACTAACCAATAATCCTGAAGGAAGGAGAATGCAAACATAGACATCAAAGTATAAACAAAAAGTTCACGGCTATCGGCGCTTTTGTACCGCGGTGGCGAAATCTGGAGGCGCCAAGAGGCGAAGCTGATACGAGCTCGACACTGTGGCGTCGGACACCTTGACGGCAGTCGCCGAGAGCCCTGGACGCTGCTAAAATGCATTTGATTTTGTGCGTGCGTTTTTGAGAAACAGCAAGTCGTCCGTTTTCTTCGTGTGTCCTTTTTTTTGTTTTAAGGCCTGTTCACACATACAGCGGAGCGCTAAGTTAGCGCTACGTGAGCGCTCCAAAGGGCGCTCATGAGGCGCTTCCTAGCGCGTGACTTAATTCTAGTATAGCGCGTGATTAGCGCTTTTGTAGCGCCTTGTTTGCGGGACTTGTTAGCGTTTCAGTAACGCCTTCTTGGCGCTTGAGTTAAGGCCGGTTCAGACACTTGCGGTTGAGTGCGTTTGACTGCGTTGCGGCGAGAACCGAAAGCCAGTCACCGGCACATCTGTGCTTCGTATGAAGCGTGGAACCCAATTTAAGGAATCTCTTGGCACGCGCTATGAGCAGGAGGAATGTCCTGGTTTCTCGCTGCTGCAACGCAGTCAAACGCAGTCAAACGCAACTGTCTGAACCAGGCTTAACGCCTTGTTAGCGCTTCTTGTACGGCGGTTATTGCTACCTATTGGTGCGTGCACTGCGGTCCCGGTCCTGTGGTTGGGTGTGCATCAACAGGACCATGGCGGACATGTGGAACGCTGAAATGAAAACGCGACAAATACTCTTACATACGCAATGGACCTTTTGTAGAAATACGCGGTGCGCATGCGCGGAGTATTTGATGCGCCTGGGTTCGAGAGTATCTAGTTCCAAACAATCCGCCATCTTGCATTTCTCGCCTTTGGGCGCCTTGGAGACCATCGAGAGTCGAGACTCAAGTTTTGATGTTGCGAACAAGGTGAACACGAGTCATCGTACTGAAGACGCCCGTTCTAGATTACGACGTGCACCGCAATCATGCCGGTGAACTGTGTAGCCTTCTTCTTTGAAGGACCATCCCCGATGCGCTTGCCTGAACGAACTGTCCTTTTTGAGGTAGCTCCATACGCGGTCCTGGGTGAGGTTCGTACGATCCGGGGGATGACATACCCAGTGGTCCGCGTCAAGCGCGAACGGGATGTTCTCATCCCGAGACATCGCGACTCAAAATGCTTCTAAAAGCAGCGAGTGTACCCAAAAAGAAATAACAATTGGGGTTGTGTGGATATTTGTACAGCGAGTCGTTGGTCAGCCATTTTAAAGTTGCGACGAGTCACTCGCTGTAGATGAGCAATTTAGCCAGTGCAGTACAACCGCTAGCCTGGGGTCTTTAACGTGCATCACGCAGTAGTGATACACGACCGCACGCCGGTACGATGCTCATCCAGATCGAAACGGGCAGGGGTGGGGATTGAACCCAGGATCCCTGGGTTCTGCAGCGCGAGCTTTCGCTCCACGTGCTCCGAGCTGGTGTGCGCTAGCCCACTCGGCCACCGATCTCCCCCCCCCCCAAAAAAAAAAAAAAAAAAAGAAAACGAACCGGTAGCACACAAGAAGCCTAACGTGCACGTTGTTTTCTCTACAAATACTCTCCAACCCAGTGCGCTTCAGGTTCGCCCATCGCCCCACAGGTGGCAGCACATATTCGCCAAAAGGTCCATTCACTGGCGGCCATAGCTGTGTGCTCGGCTGCGGAGCGCGTGCTGAACGCAAGCTTCCACAGTTCTTTCGCCACGTGCGTTCCGCACCACCAAGATTGCCGGTCTTGGCAGCCTATTAATGCAAGCTCGTTCTGAGCATGCGCTCTAAACAGTGACCTCAAATATGGCGGCCAGTGAATACCTCCTATTGCTTGGAGAGCGGCTCTTTTACTCCCTCTTCTTTGAATGCCAAAGGTAAAACAACAACAACGGAATCGCCGTGCACGCTCTGTTCCGCAGCAGCAACCACGGCACTAGAGCCACTAAATGAGCTGCGCTTAGAGTATCGGCACTCCATTCCCCGACATTGTTGTGGGCGCCGCAATTTTAGTGCTTGTGCAGAGCGGACACAACTGCCGATCGTCATGATTCAAAAGTGCGAATTCCCGAGCATTAGATTCGGTGTTAGAAAGGTCGTGTAATATTGCTTTGCTCTCTCGCGAACTGTCTAACCATTTCTGGAGGGCGAAAAAGCATTTCTTGTGATTTCAGATAAAGCTTCAGATAACTGGCAACCATGATTTTAAGTCACAATATGGCCAAGTGTCGTTACTCTGAAGCGTAGCTTATTTAGTGGCACTACACGCCCAAGGAGCGTGAGAGCGCTTACACTGCGCTGCTGAAGCGCTAGCCGAGCGCCTACATAAGCGTTTCTGAAGAGCTAACTGAGCACTTACTGGAGCGCTTCTGAAGCGCTAACCGAGCGCAACGTCACACGCAAGTCGGTGCCACGTGAGCGCTGCTTCCAGCGCTCATAAAGCGCTAATTGAGCGCTCCGCTGTATGTGTGAACCGGCCTTTAATCGTCTTTCGACCGGCTTTCGTTGTCTTTCTTGTCGTTTCACCTCAGTCGTTCGAGCGAGTCGTTCGTGCGTGCGGTGTGGGCAGTTTGCTGTTTATATCTGAGGGACATCGTACGGGCGTGCGGTGGTGCCAGTACTTCATGATGACTGTTAAGGACCCCAGGATAGCAGCCGTACTGCACTGGCTAAATTTTTCATCTACAGTGAGTAACGATGTTGCCATTATCTGGCAAACTAAACGGCTTCTGTCTAAACAACCAACTAACTTGTTTTTTGTGGGTAGTTTGCGAGTACGGTGCGTGCTACTTTCAGGGTGTCACTGTGAGTGACGGCTGATTGGTTTCACGTGAGTGCTGTCGCTTTGTACTGCTTCCAAGCGCCCGTACTACCATGCAATTTCAATAGAACGGTGGTTGAGTTAAGTATTCAAGTTCACAAAACAAAATTAAGCACATATTTGTTCTGCTGTTCTTGTTTCCGCGTACATAATCGTTTTAATGGTGATAACGCCGTGTTCAGCTCACATTTTCTTCTTAGCAATTGGGAGCTCTGGAATTTATTTTTAAAACCCGGTTTGAACTGACCTGCGCTTCGTGGGACAGGTAACCGAACCTTTAGTTCAAAAGCATCACTGAACCACAACCGAACCGAAACAAAATACAAAGCTACTGAACCCGAACCAGAACTATGCCGGAATAATGACAGGTTGGAGTTCCTGTTTTTAATCAAGCCGATCTTATTTGTTCACGTGGAACTCAAATAAAAATTGGATTAAATACGTTAAGAAACTGCAAGAATCGTACAGCAAACCTAAAATGTTTGCGTTTTAACGTAGGTTCCACAACATGGTGCTACAGCCCCCTGTGCTGGCGCAGTATACCTATTGCACTTTGTCAGCGGATTGTTTGTTCTTGTCGCAGTGCATGGACAATAGGGGCAGGTATTCGCGGCGTCGCTTCGAACAGCGCACTGGCGGTGCTTTTGTGCAGCAGTTCGAAGCAGAGAACAAGTTAGCTTCTTCTTGCGCCACGCACGAACGAAACATGTTTAAGGCCGTTTGAAACAAACAACACGCTAACCATGTATGCTTTAAAGTTTTGTCGTCGTTGGCGACTCGCGAGCCTTTTACGCTTGATCGTGCGATCAATGTCTGAAGTGCCACCAAGTGCCACGAAGCGCTTTGTGCGACCATCCTTTGACTTGGTAGAATTAGTGCTTTAAGGGAGCTTTTGCATACTTTTGCAACAGGCTGAGCGTCTGATGACGACAGCAGCTTCATGCTGCTTTTTTTTTTTTTTTTTTGTAGCAACAGAAGCACATTTTGACGTGACGGTCAATGCTCATTTTTTTCACACTGAGGGATGAGATGAGTGGAATGTTTGAGTTCTGCCATTCCAGGAGTGGGAATGGGCCTAGTGTCTCAATTCCTAGGAGTCGAAAGGAATAGAATTGTAGGAAACTCTCATTCCCCCGAATGAAACTGAATGGAAGGGCGGTGCGCATTCCGCAACACTGGTGCGCACTTCCTCTACTTATCGATTTCCACTTGTTCTCTCGGCTACTTTTTGCTTTGCCTTCTTTCAATTAAACAAAAAATATTAAAAGCAATTTTTCGCATCGAATTCTACTTGATGCCTCATGTTTCTTACAATCCAAAAGCGTTTCCGCTATCACCATACTTAGAAATATTGCAACGAAACGATGAGAGCAGAAATAATCATACTCAAGACGACACACGGATATTTGACGGTTTTCGTCACGCACGTCGTCCATAGCAGGAGCAAAAACACGCAGCAGGAGCGGCTTGACGAGATTATAGTTCATGACATTTTCACGCCCGATATCTTCACGTTGACCCCTTCACTTTGACTGACAGTGACCGCTGGATTCTTGGTCCCACTCGGTTGGGAACGGCCTGTCGAATGGCGCTTTCCGCCGGGGAAAACGAAAGTGCTCAAAGCTGCCGCAGCGACGGGTTAAAAGCCTGGGTTCGCAGCATAATGTTCAAAAATAATTATTTTGTGCGGAATTTTTAGACTGCTGTAAGATAGTGAGCTTCAATGGGAGTCTGGTTCCTTAGCTGTAGATGAAAAATTTAGCCGGTGCAGTACAAACACTAGTCCGGGATGTTTAACATGCACCGAGCACCTTACAAAAAAAAAAAAAAGAACTTATATTCTATTTACGTTTTATGGCAATGTGTCCATAGGAGCACCAAGTCTATATACGAGTTCTATTAACTGTAATACCTTCCTAACTTCGTCCTAGGAGTCTCCTATAGAAAACTGGCCGCGAACATCCTACAGACATCACAGGTCTACTGATCTTGTACATCCTTCCTGCTAGGGACATCCTATGGGAAAAGAGCTCGGGGTGACCCGAGGCCTATGGAATATAGTGGTCGAAGCATAGAAGCAAACATACTCCAAACACTCTTGAGGCGTGTTCACAAATAATTTTGTCATCGTCTCTATAGCGAGCACCATGTTTTTTTTTTCTTGTTTTTGTTTTTTGTACGATGTACGATCAGTGGGACTGCGGCCTGACCGTGGCACAGCAGCAGAGGAGGATGCGACAGAAACCTGTTCATTTTCCGGGATCAGAGAGTAGAAGCAGTAACAATAATAGTTCCTGAAGCTAGGCGCCAAGAAACAGAGAGGGGATGGGACGATAGCGCGCGGGGACGTCTGGACTTCGAGATCAGGGCCGGCTTGCTAGAAGCAGCGTCTCAGCTGAGACTGGGTGAAAGAAAGCACTGCCAAAGCAAGCGTACGAGCTGAGCGGGACTCAAACTGCGTCTCAAGACGCTCGCGCGCCTCAGCCTTTGCAGTGCTTTCTTTCACCCAGTCTCAGCTGAGACGCTGTTCTAGCAAGCCGGCCCTGGTTTCAATGATCATTGTAGGTGGACCTAAAGCTAGCACCCCCCCCCCCCCCCCCGGCACTCGTCGAACGCATTAAAACGCGGAACGCCGGTATCAGGCGTTTGACTCTCGCGATCGAACGTGTTCGACAAGTGGAGAGAAATGCAGCCATAGCTTTAGGTCTACCCACTAATCATTCCAACCAGAGCTCGGCGTTCCGATGTCACCGCACGTTCTCGTCTGCTTCTCCTCCTCATATCACGGCGCATAGTTTCAGGATAATCAGACCTAAAACAAAAAAAAAAAACAAAAAAAAAACAACACGAGAATTTTAAATATAGATACAAAGACAAAGTTTGTTTCATGAATGTTGGGAGATCCCAAGTTGCTCAATTCCTTAAAACGGCCTCTCATGCCACCGTTGTAGAGGATGCGCAATTCGAACCTTGTATAATACATGTAGTTGCGCGCTAACAAAACATTTCTGTAACACGTCCATGGCACCATGTTTCTTTTTGTTTTGTTGTTTCCCCGCTGGTATTGTTTTTATAAAAATACATTGACAGGAGATTATAGGAGTGGAGATATAGAAAAAAATAGCTGGTGTTGCAGCTTGACACGTATTGATTTTACGAGTGCATGTCAGTACAACCTCTGCCGATATAGAAACGTAGATTAACGCGCAAAATATCAAATAGCGAAAAGCATAACAGCCCTCATTTGTACCTCCTTTATATTATTATGCTTTTACACTCTTACTTTTTTATTTTTTTTACTGTTGCTGCGGCAAACGTTGTCCGCCAGACCAAGCTCCCTCACTTTCCTAAACACGGCGAAATAGCATGCATACCCTTACCAACATTGGCGAGTACGAAAAGGCTTTCTTCGTTCGCCGCCGGCTTTGTAACTAGCTTTCTATTTCCCTTCGATGACTTCTTGCATATCTTCAAGCTCGCCTTCACCATATTGCAGAGAGCATGCCAAGAATGTGGGCACAATCAATCAAATACCTTCGCATCTGGAGAAGCCTCGTGTGGAACTCGTTCATCCGTCAAATCTTGCGCAAGTTCCTACATTCTTTATACAAACGTGTATTGCCTTCGCACGTATTGGGAGTTATTCCAATGCTGCTAAGAGCTTTCACGTAAATAAGTGCATCATCCCTACTACGTTTCGATCGCCCCTAAGCTGACAAAGCGGTGGAAGCTACATGCTCGTTGGACCAGGCATGAGTCTACCTTTCGCCACCTGATCACGCTATCACCCATAGCCACGCACCGAGAGCAAGGTCACATGATGAAACGGGGGCGGTTGATTGATCCGGCAAGCACGTAGCTTCCTCCGCACTGTCAGCTTTAGGTTGAACGCAGTGCAGGCAAGGTCGTCATAAAACTTGGGGCGTTAAAAATACATTATGGCGTGATAATAAGCCCTGCGGAAGCATGGATGCATCCGGCGGAAGAATGCCTTTCATCAGGCGGCTGCTTGCGCCACCTAGTCAAACTTTTCCGCATGAATAAAACATACAGCAGGGGATGGTGCTAAAAACGCTCGTTTTATGAATGCTACACCTTTGGCCCTATTGTTGCCCGTGGGGTCAGGGTGTATGAATTCACTTCCGAAAAATGAACTTTCTATACACCAAGCGTCTAAACCACCTTTTTTGTGCCCCTTTAAATGCCTCCATCTCGAAGACCTCTAGCGAAACTGTAAACCAATGCATGCAAAGGAGCACGCACAGATTTGGAATCACATGGTGATTTTTGTTAATATTTTGTTTTAACGAGCGTTCTTACCGAAATGCCTTTCAAGTTCCCGTGAGACAGGAGTATTAGCTCCGTGCCCGCTCGGTTCCGTCTTGTAGATTAAAGCCTGGTTCAGACAGTTGCGGTTGACTGAGTTTGACTGCGTTGCGGCTGCGAGAAACCAGGACATCCCTGCTGCTTATATCGCGTGCCAAGATGATTCCTTGAATTGGATTCCACGAAGCAAAGATGTGCCGGTGACTCGCTTTCGGTTCTCGACGTAAAGCCCGCTTCACACAGTTGCGTTTGACTGCGTTTGACTGCGTTGCGGCAGCGAGAAACCAGAACATCCCTGCTGCTTATATCGCGTGCCAAGATGATTCCTTGAATTGGATTCCACGCTTCCTACGAAGCACAGATGTGCCGGTGACTCGCTTTCGGTTCTCGCCGCAACGCAGTCAACCGCACTCAAACGCAAGTGTCTGAACCGGCCTTAACGCAGTCAAACGCAGGCAAACGCAGTCAAACGCAAGTGTCTGAACCGGCCTTAAAGGGCAACTCAGGTCGAAAACAAAACCCGAATAAATGGCTGGTATCGCTTTAGACACTGCTATTGCTGAGAGTAGTCCTGAACTTCCCAAATTCAAAAATATTGGCCGGAGTTGCCCTTTAAGAACATTGCGGGTTTATGTCTCGTCCGACATGACCGGTACGATTGTGAAATCCGCCAGCTACGCACTTGAAAGGTAACCTCTCGAACACGCCACTAATTTCCGGCAGGAGCTCTACGACACTCCCGGTCACACACAGACCAGCCTCACGCACAACCCAAACCGCTTCGAACCACCCACACATACACTACGGATATACAACCACGCGCTCGATAGTGCATGGAACAAACAGAGCGGCGCGCGAGGGCCTCAACACGAACGAACACACGCGCCCGCCACAAATCCACTACGCTCCGTTTCACCTGGAGATGAACCGCAGAAGACGCTGCGAGCTATCCCAGCCAATCGACAGCTGCGTACGTATCACGTGGTACACTTCCCGCGCGTCACTCCCTCCCTAAGGTCGCGGGACACTCACACGGCGCTGGATTGACTTCGACGGCTATTGGCGACGTGACCGATCGAAAGAGTCGCGGCGGTCGGTCCCCCACGATTGGCCGAAGGCCAATGACGAAGGCTGACTTTGACGTCAGCAAAGAATTCTTCATGGACGGAAATAAGAGTAATCTAAGATCTTCGATGTTGACGGTGTTGGCAGTATTGCTTTAACAGCGTAATGATTTCCAGCTTCCACCATGCAAATTAGAAACACCATCGAAATTGTTGTTCACAGGGTGATGACGTCACGAGTGGTAACCATAGGAGGGCGCCCCCCAAACATCTCGCCGCTAATAACTCCGTTGACCCTTGAACTGAGACTACAGCCAAAGCTACAATGATAGCGCGAGCGCACGTTCCACGGAAAAGCGCTTCAAAGAAGCGACCTCGAGCTATTGTGCTTGTGGCATTGACTGCAGTCTAGTAGTGCAAAGCTATCGATAGTACTATCGATAGTATTGAATGTCAATATATCGATAATTTTGCATCACTGATGCAGTCTCAACGGAGTAGACTAGCGTCCTCCGCGGTCCATCCTAAGATCAAGCTGGGTATATGAGAACTCCGTCGCCGGCCCGCTGGGGTGGCTGAGTCGACGCGATTCCACGAACTGGGAGTGCGACGGCGGACAAATTCGGACCTAGGGTTCCCTCGGGTGCTCAGGGCTACGATAGCCGCTGGGCATCGGCGGTAATCCTAACCCAAAACCGCTAGGTCTAGTCCTTAGTCCAGGAGGGAAGTGGGGAGGGGGGAGGCAACGAAACATTGTCCATTGCCGCTTGGGATTACCTTCCTTCAAAGGCTTGCTACGTTTCTTCGACCGTGGTCTGGCGGGAATCAGTGCGCTTGAGTCTCAGCTCCCATCCTCGTGGGACTGGTAGGAAATCGAAACGGCTCAGGGGTATATCCCAACTTAGTCCTGGCAACGTACATTTTTATGTTGGGTTTAGTGTCAACAATCCCGTTTTTTAAATGGCTTAGCTCGCATGCGTGACTTTTAATAAGTTATGTGTATAGGCGTAGACTTCGGGGGGGGGGGGGGGGGGGGGGCATCGGGGCTCGTGCCCCCCGCCCCTGGTGAGATACGGGGGGGGGGGGGGGGGCAGAGCTCCCCCCAGCCGGGCCCGGGCCATGATCCTTACCGTGACGCTGTTTGCGTGCCATGTAACCAGCTTCTATACTCCGTTTCACCTTATGTTGTACCGCAGCGAAGGCTAGAAGCGCGAGCTCTTAGCGTTGGCAGCTGCCCTTAATGCACGAGAGCTTGTGCCGCCGAGATTGTGCCATGAGCAAGGAGCTCGCGCTTGTAGCCTTTTCTGCGGTGCATCGTAAGGTGAAACAGACTATAGTAGTGGCATGTAAACAAAATAACGCCCACGTTGCCTCTACTGACAAAATACATGGGAAATGGAATCCCAGCGTGCTTTCGTTAGCTTCAATCTCCAGTTCTGGCGAAAAGGTAGCGCGCACCCCCCCCCCCCCCCCCCCGGGAAAATGGAAAGTCTACGCCGCTGGTCATGTGATAGAAATACTATATAAATTCCGGATGTAACATTACATGTAAAAATCACTTCAACGAGGAAGGTTACAGAAAAAAAAATCTGAGGCTTTATCATGCAAAAATACGTTTAGAATTTTCGTGTGGAGTTATGAAATGAGTTGTTTATACTAAACTTCCTCGATATCATCACAATATTTAGGTGAGTCCGGACTGTGGGAGAGTTCACTATTGATAAAGTGAACAACAAGGAGCCGCCTAGGCGCTAGGGGTGAACCAATCAGATCGAGCGAGAGCTTGCTAGAAAAAACTGGAGAGATGTACGTACACTCTAAAACAGGGGTCTTAAACACGCCGCCCGCGGGCCGCATCCGGCCCGCGAATTGCTGGGACGCGGCCCGCAGGCATCCGGCTACGAGTCCCGGTTGCCATGTCCCGAGCGCTAGAAATGGCATGCGCCATAGTGACCTCGTGTCGTCGATTCATTTTCGATCGAAAAGTAGCTCTGCTTTCTTCACCTATTCACATCTGTGAATAGGTGATCAGTAATCTTTTGCCCTTTGTTTTACTTTTTTTTGGCTTCCCAGTTTTTTGTAATGCACAACCGTTTCGATACTGGGCCGCAAGCGCGAGCTATTCGTTGAATGATGCATCTCGGCTGCGCGAACTCTCGATCAGCAAGAGCAACTGCCAAAGATAAAGCTACGAGCTCGTTATTCTCGCATTAAAAAAAATGTATCCATTAAAAGACAAGTTTTTGTTCGGAATGTTTTAATAAAAATCGTCAGGAAAGCAAGACCTGTCAAATTAACTCATTGTTTTTTAAATACATGTTGACCTTGGTTAATTCGTGACTGAATTGAGCAACAGAAACGACAGTGTATTTGCTTTCTTGTTCTATTAATAATGCCAGCACGTTGGCGGTGCGCGTTATCTCAATTCATGTTATCACATCTGGCCAGGGCCCAAAGTAGTCATATAAACAAATGAAATCTAAAGACGTCACTGGCAAACCACAGCGAGTTTCCAAAAAGCATAATGCACTCCCGAGGTCTGTTCTCTTTAAAATCTTCTAAACCCCCCCCCCCCCCCCCCCCCCCCCATTCTTCCTATCATACGCTGGCCCTCGGACCTTTCAGGTGTGGGATATCTGGCCCCCACACTCAAATGAGTTTGAAACCACTGCTCTAAAACAAAAAATTGAAGTGGCTTAGCTCGGCTATGCCAGGATATACGTAGCGTGAGCTTAGGTTCAGCTGGTTATTCTTAGCTTTCCTGGTTGTCTATGATTAGCTTGATTATCATGCTTACTGCTGCTTCAGTGACACACACACGGTATACGCATTATGTGACTACTTCGGGATCCGATGAGTTAAGCTTCTCCGCTAATCTGCGCCGCTGAGCAGCAATTTCGCTCTCCTTCTCCATGGCCATACCACACTGGCAAACACCCGGCTATATGTATACCCCCACTGATACCTCTGCGCATGCGCACAAAATGAGAGGCGCTATCAAGCGGCTTCGGTGCAACGTCAGACTTGGCTACTGCGCAACGGAGGCACACAGCTGGGCACGCGGCGGCGCCAGTGCGTCTGCCGCGGCTATGACGTCACTCCTCTGGAATGCGCAGACCGCCGAGGCGCGCATGGCGGCGGCGGAGCGCGCGGCGGCGGCGGCTCCGGCCCGCCAGCTGTGCGTTCGCCACGGTGGCTCCGAGGCGAGAGCGCTGGCCTACGGATCCCCATTTGGCGGGTTCGTATCCCGGCCGAGGTGCCCGCAATCTGACGGAGGCTTATTGCGGAGGAGGCGCCGTATAACCGAGCTTTCCGTTGCACGTCAAAAGATCCCCAGGTGGCCCAAATTAATCCTTATGGCTCGTTCGCACTTGCGAAAGACGCACTCGCCGCCAACTGGATTCGCTCGCCGAAAAAAGATCGGGCCGTTCACATTTGATTCCGCCTGAGGAGTTCGCGGCACGAGCTTCTCGCAGTTTCGCGAACAGACGAGAGCTGACTAGAGCTCCCAAACCGCTTCCTTGCCCGCGCGCGTCTCGTCGCCATCGTCGCCAGCGGGGATCTGACGTCAGCAAGCGCCACTTCCCCCGTGCGTTCTGATTGGCTTGCGGCGAGAGAAAATTTTTTTCCGGCGTTCAAAAAATGATTCCAGAGGGATCTTCCTCTCCGCCGGAAATTTTGCCTGCCTTTCGTCGGCGGGCTTCAGAAGTCTCGCGGATCCGGCCGCCGGTTAGCAAATGTGAACGAAGCATCAGTCCTCTGCTGGGGCGTGCCAGATGCCCGTCGTTGGTTGGGCACGTAACACCCCCAAATTTCACTTTTTTGCGCCAGCTGTGCGCCATGTGACGTCACTGCTCCTCGCGCATGCGCAGCACGGCTCTCCAGGAGCCACGCGAAACTGCTCAACCTCGGCCAGTGTAGCTACCCCTCTTATCATAATCGAAAATATGCTGCTGAATGAACCGTGCTTGACCTAGTGAACAGAACAGCGCACATAAAGACAAGCACAGAGAGAAGGAACATGCACAACACAGAAGCGCTCCTGGGGTTTCTGTCCTTGTCTTTTTATTCGCTGTTTTGCTCACTATGTCATCATAGTAACTCGTCCAACTTTCAACACTTTGTGCTTGATCGAATGAAAGAGATTCTACAAAGCCACCAAAACACAAATTCTTTGGCGGAGCCGGAATTGGAACTCCGGGCTTCACAATATCCGGTGGGGTACGCACATTTGACCGGATATTGGGAGGCCCGGAGTTCACATCGCGGTCCCGCCACAGGGTTTTGTCACTCGGCGGCTTCGTAGAATTCGTTTCATTTGATCTGGTACGGTACCGTCGTTCGCATAGTTTGATTAATTCCTTTCTGGAGACAGCCTGCGATGATCAAAGTGCCCGCGATGCCCTTCTTGTATTGAAAACATTTCGTCATTTCTGCTGCGTTCCAAGAAGAGAGTGTGGATGTCTCGCACGAACACAGGCAACTCCGACGGTGTTTTCTGGAGACATAATGAGAGAATTTCTCCGCACCAGCCACAAGCATAAGCAAAACGCATTTGCTTTCTACATATGCTTGTTCCAACATGCCTGCAAGCAGTTTGTGTACGACAAATGTGACAAGGCCATCGTACAAGAGAGAAACACGCTTCGGACAGTGTCTTCAGGCTGTCTCTTGCTTGAAGTGTTAACACTGCGACCGCGGCATTAGGATTGCCGATGTTTAGCCCGGCCGCGCATTAGTCAATGGCGGCGCGTGCTTGCCTGCCTCGTCATAGCGCGTCCACCGCGCGTTTTCTACGCTGCATTTTGATTGGCGCGCCCCTTCAGCTTTCTGACACGCTCAAGACGCATTTTGGTACATTTGCTCGCCGTCGAAACCCTCGGCCTAGCTCGAATCGCCGGCATCAGGTGTTCATTGTGTCAGGGGGTGCATTGTTAGAGAACAGAGGGTGGTACACCTTGTATCATTTTGCGGGGGAATGAATTTCGGTTAATATTAAAAGGTCTCGACGGCTTTGATTCTCAGATAAGAAGGTGCGATTCGTAATGCAAACCGGCATTGTCTTTCTGTCCTGGCCGTAGAAAAAAAATATTCTGAGACCCGCTACTCTATTGTCACGCCCCGATGCATCGAAGACAAAGTGCAGACAACCTTGGCAGAAATAAACAAAAATTACTGTTTGTCCTTTTTGTAATTGTGCCGTTAAAAGGTCCGCGCACAAAGATCTGCCCTCGGTGAAGAAATAAAATCCGACTTTCTCCCGAGTTTCTTTCTTTTTCGTTAAATCACAAATCTAAAAGACTTGTTCTCTGACAGAGAATAGTGCGTTGCGGGGGACCGCTGAAGAGAGCACTAACATGTAGAAAGTGAGAAGACTGCTCGGACGAGCTCCTTAGAGAGAACATTTTAGATAGGAAATACGAAGGAAGGTCACCTTCTTTATTTATGTCGTACTTTACTTAAATTGTAAGGCTCCGGAGACTTTTAATTCCCTCCGGAGGACTTGAAGTCCTTTTTGTGTAAATTTCGCCACTGATGTCTGGGCCCTGCACTCGATTGCTTAAAAGGAGCTTCCGGGTGTTCCTTTTAATCCAGGTTCACACATTTGCGTTAAATTGTCATTGTGTAACATAACCTTTTTACAAACCCCGATTAAGCAACATTGGAAGTCGCCATTTCTAGGAGCTTAGAACTTGGCGACTTCTTTTTAGACTTAGGCTAGGTGGCGCAACCTACCGCCCGTTACAAAGGGTATAGCCAGTAACATCCATCCATCCATCCATCCTTGGACACGAAGCCTGTGATTGGATCCGAGTCCTCGCCGAACGCTGACGTATCCGTCGTGTCCAATAGACGCTCGGAGAACGTGCCCAAACAAAGAACTCGGACAATCGGCTGAGCAGCTGCCAGATGGCGCGCAAAGGGTCCATTGCGTTGTGTGGATGTTCACAAAGCGGGTACGTAGTTAGTCAGCCCTGATTAGCGTGCGGTGTCGCCACCCAGAACTAAACATTTAGCCATTCAGCCCCACTGCTTGACTGGGGTATCCAACCGGGGCGCGCGGACTTGTCGGCAAGACGGCCCAAACCAAACAGGAATGCGGGTGCGGTCGGGTGCGGGAGACAGAACCCGGTCATCTTTTATAAGTTCCGGGGTCCATAGCGGGTCTAAAGTGTGTGGTTGTGTTCAAACGGCCAGCGCCGGCGCAACGACGACCGAAGCGGCCAACGAAACGACGTCACGGCGGTCTTCCAGGCGGCATTTTCACAAACGTGTCTGTGTCAGATGTCGAAAATCGAAGAGGAGTGGGTGAGAAGGGGGGAAGGGGGGGGGGGGGGGGAGTCAAGGGAGTCGTTTGTTGTCCTGGCTGAAGCGGGAAAGGAAAAACGCGCTTTTGTAGACGCCGCGGGTAAGAAAGAACAAAAAACTCCTTTTGTGAAATTTTTGAGTGACTTCGAGGAGAAAAATACAACAAACGCAGAGTGACTGTTTGGGAAAGTCGGTTGGTCATTTCATAAAACTTGTGCGTCCGCAGCAAAGACTAGGACGAAGGGAGTGTTGGACACAAACGAGGCGCAACTTCCCGAAAAAAAATTATTTTGAAATGTGTTCCAGTATTTGTAGTCAACCCCCGTCACAAAACAAAACACAAAACAACCATCACCGAGCACGCGCAAGGTACAGCCTCCTTTCGATCTCAGAAAAGCAAGCTCTTTTTTAGAAAGCGCGATCGAAGCGACAAGTAGCACCTAATTAATCGATAAGTTCAGCTTCTATTCAATTTGACGTGTTATCGTAGTTTTGTTCTTTTTTTTCAATTATAACGCATCAATCAAACAGTGGGGCACAACCGAATGCCCTGCATAGTACGTCAAGTAAGCCACCGTTATGTTTTTGCTCGTTGTTGTAGTATTCACGAAGCCAATCATTTAGGCAGCGCCCAGTCTGCCCGACGTACTGCCGGCCACAGGACAGCGGAATGCGATACACCGCGCAATCTGTGCAGTCGACAAATTTTGTTCGGTGCCTCTTTTCGGCACGTCAAGCTTTGTTGTTGGCACGGGTTCATATGATCTCATTGGGCGCCGAAACCACTGCCTTTACGTTTGACCGCATTCCTTTTTTTTTTTTTTTCAAATTGTGCGACACACTTTGAATCTACGGTATCGCAACTGTTTCTTTCTGCCAGGCTTGCTGGCTCCCACTGTTGCCTTCGAGACAGTGCTCTTCTAGAAGGCCTTCAGCAACCACATCGAGATGTGCTTGGGGAAACGAGCTGCAGCCAGCCGCACTACCTGCCGCTCAAAAGCAGCACATGTCAAATGCTCACAGGACTTGTTTAGGGCATTGGTAAAAGACAGGTTGACAATACTACTTTTGACCAGCTTGAAGTGGCCTGAGTGGAAAGAAAGTAGAGGCTTATTCGCACGTGGCTCGTAACACCAACACATGTGGTCGCCGAGAAGTAAAAACCGGATGTCAAGAAAATGGATGGTGTAGTCTACGGCCATCTCATGCGTGACATTGAGAGTGAGGCATTCTTTAAAGTGATCAAGGTTTTCGCAGTCTCTGCTTCAAAATCGTTGGTATCGCAAGATAAAAACTAAGAAATCACCTACGAATTTAAAAACGTACTTTACTTTTGATTCCTGAAACAAGCTACTAAGAGGACTGTGAAGCTGTGCTAAACATAGGTAGCTGAGAACTGGCGCGATACATGAGCCAAAGCATATGCACTCTTTTTGCGAGTAATGCTTGTCGTTGCACTGAATAGAAGTTGTTCGAAGATAAAAACTGAAAAATTAAAAAAGCCACTCCTAGAAATCTTCGATTTATTTGGAAAGGCTACCACTCCAAACTTGTCAATGCACTCCTCAACACACGATAGCTGGCCCGAATGCAAAAGGGAGTAATGAAGGTATTTTACATCGACCGAACACGCCATGAGATCGTTTCCTTTTTGGGCCTTTACAAAGTCTAGAGCTTCCTCAGAACATCTGACGAGAAAAGGGTCGTCACCGTGCAACATATTACGTTTTACTTGGAGATACTGTACAAATGAATTTTCCGACGCTACTCTTTCGGAAATAATGTCGCGAAATGGCATTTCCAGTTTGAAAGTTTTGGCACTAAAGGAAACATCTAGGCACTCGCGCTTGGTCTTTTCAATGCTTTTTACAACACTGCTGGGGTCAAAAACGAAAGTTGTTGTGACAGCGTATTTTCACCGAGTGTCGCTCAATTCGAAGAAAACAGCAATGCTGTCAAAAGTGTAGGTAGTGTTTTCTACGCCCAATAAGCTCAGGAGACTGTACAAACTTACAAAGCCTGACGTGCCTGCCGAACCCAGATGCGAAAAGATACACCGAACAAAATGTGTCGAGTGTACGGATTGAATGGTATATCGCATTCCGCTGTCCTGTGGCAGGCAATACGACGGGCAGACGGGGCGCTGCCTAAATGATCAGCTTAGCGAATATTTCAACAACATGCAAATACATAACGCTGGCTTCTTTGACATTTACTGCAGAGCATGCGGTTCTACCCTTGTTTGATACACACGTTAGAATTCGAAAAAGCAAGACTACGAGAACACACGAAATATGTCGCTATGCCTTCTAGAACGATATCTGAAAAGGAACTTGTTTTTCTGAGAGCAAGATAATGGTGTACCCCGCGCATAGTCTCTGATGGCTGTTTTGTGTTGTGTTTTGTAACGAGGGCTGTGCACAAATACCGGAACACGTTTCAATAAAAATCAATTGTAAGTTCCTCCTCGTTTGTGTTATGCCCTCCCTTCGTCCACGTCTTTGCTGCGCACGTGCAAGTTTTATGAAACAACAAAAGCGACTGCTCCCTTTGTCATTTTGCAGGTTTCCTGAAACGCGACGAGCGTCCTCCTCCTTCGTCTCCCGTTCGGGCGCTTGCTGGCTGCCGAAAATAGAGATATATCCAACTTTGACTGTGGCCACCAGAACCAACACCTCCTAGACAGCTTTAAAGCCTGCGCGTTACGTCACATGACATCACATCCTGGAGGCCGGCACGGGCGCTGATTGGATGCGAGAGTCGCGTCAGCGTTCGCGGGGGACTATGATAGGAAACGAGCCCCACGCGAAAGCTGACGCGGCACTCTCATCCAATCAGCGCCCGTGCTGGCATCCCGGGCGTGGCGTCATGTAACGTGACGCGTAGGCTTTGCTGTCAAGGAGTTGCTGCCAGAACACGGAAAACGTCGCCGGTGACGTCAACTACTAAAAAATAAAAAAAAAAAAATAAAGAGATTGCGGCTACTCTACCCGCTCGCACTCAGAAATCCTCTTTAGTTCTGACCGCCCTTAGACGACTGAGCGCCGGTGTGATGCCCATCCAGATCATACGACCTCGCGAGACTTATTGGCAGTTTGATACTTGAGACCCATGATACGGATATAAAACAAAAATAGGGCACGGGGTGACCAAAAAAAAACAATTTTTTTTAATACTTTTTTTAATTATGAGTCGCTGGAGAAAACCAACCTTCTGCGTAAAGTCCTTATTTCGAACTCTTTGTGTTCGCGTTCGGCGCATTGAAAATCATGCGGGAACCGCCTCAGCGCGCACCTCGTATTGCTGCGCCGCAGTGTTCTTCCGCAGCATAAAGGCCGTCTGCTTTGATCAACGTCACCATGACAACGAACGCCGCGTGTATTACTGGGAAGCGTGTTGACCCACCACCCCACCTGCGTTCACGCCCCTTCGCGGCGGCAGTCCGCGGCTGCTCATTACAAAGCTATTAAACTTTGTCTAGCAGACGGCGTTCGGAAAATCGGCGTTCGTTGCCATGGTGACGGCGATAAAAGCAGAAGGCTTTTATGCTGCAGAAGAGCACTGCGGCGCAGCGATACGAAAAGCGTGCTAAGGCCCATTCCCGCTTGCATGTCAATGGGCGGAACGCGAAAAAAAAGAGTTCGAAATAAGGACTTAACTAAGAAGGCTCGTTTTCTCCAGCGCCTCATAATTTGACAGACAATATAGAAAAGCCTGTTTTTAAACCAAAGTTCAAAGATAGTTTTTTTTTTTTTTTTTTACAACAACATACGTCTAAATTATCAATGGGCCGACTTATTGTACTTTGCGAGCAATTCCGAAACGGACTATTTCCGAGTCGACGTCTCAAAATAGCAGCAGGTTTTGGAATCGCTCCTAACACTAACGTATGTCGCGTGAAGTAGGTCCCTTCAAACATTTTTTTTACGCCTGTGCCATTTGATTTAGCCACATTAGAACGTGTTTGGCAAAGATTGCCCCTGTCCTTTAGAAACAAGGTATGCTTTAAAACCGGGGTCACACTATATATACATCATACAAAAGACAGTCTGCATGCAGATTCGAACGCCAGACTCTACAAAATCCGTGCTTAGATGCCGCCGGACAATGAGTTCCAGGATAAAAGTTGGCAGGTGGCATTCGAACCACGTATGTTGCGGTGACCCGCGTTTACAGATTGTATTTTGTATGATGTATGAGTAGTGTGACCCCGGCTTCAGCTGGCCACACTGCGAGAATCTCGGGGAGATTTCTGACTGCCGACATTCTCTCTGAGTGTCTGGCTTAAGGCCCCAGCCTTCTTTTCTCGTTGAACAAAACTCGGATTTTTGTAATCGCTGGTGGAAACATTCATTCATTTGTTTTATATTTTGTGCTCACGAACAGGTGATGGCTCGGTAATGATGCACAAACAATGAGATTACAATTTAATTAGAAACAACGTAAGTACAAACAAATTGAGTAAAAAAGACATTCATGTGCCTATCCCAAATACCTCACTCAAGATACTTTATTTTAATAATTTTGGAAGTAATTTGGTATCTCGCAGATACGTTTGATCGTGTGTATTTGCTACTGTATCTTAATTACATTTTTCAGTATCTTGTATTTTTTATCTCAAATACAGTTTAAACCTTAGGAAAATATTGTCGTTGCAAACTTTTACGGGAATATTAATCCCAACACTCCAGCGAAAAGTTTAACCGGTCGCAAACTTGAAGCGGAAACGACCAAACAATTAACAGGAAACGAGCTAAAAACCAAAAAAAAAACACAAAATGCACACAAAACACACACACACACATATATATATATATATATATATATATATATATATATATATATATATATATATATATATATATATAAACTATATTCTTAATGTTTCACTTTGCTACGACAAGAACGGTGATAGCGCCACCCTTGCATGAGCGTAGTGATGGCAACAAGACAGCAATCATGCTACGAGCAGGATGAGTTCTCTAAGTGCAAACAATGAGTCCTACCAAAGTTGTATGCCTTTTTGAAGGGGTTCCTGGAGCTTAGTGCGAAGAAATTATAAAATAATTGGCAACCGCGAGAAAGCCAGTATTCTTCATGCCCATCTGTGCCTTTCGTTTTGAAATTTAGCCATTTTGGATGCAGCATTTGGGGTACCCGACTTGAAGAAGGTGCGGCAAGTGCCATGCCTGCTTTATTTCAGCCCTCCCTATAATTAATTCTTTCGCGTATATTAAACCATTGTTTGAAGTCAACCCCGGATATAGTGACTCGCGGCACTTAGAGAAACGATGCCCCCATGGTGTGCATTATGAAACCACCAGAAGATGCGATTATCAGCGAATTGACTATAAATGGAGCTTTCTCTTATTACTCAGTTGTTTAAACATGTATTGTAATATGCACCAGTGATGTATACACCAGCTCATGTTTACAAACCCACTGGAGCGCCCCTGACGGCATGCCACCGGCGCCGCGCATGCGCGATGGAGGTGGGGGGCGGGGGGGGGGGGGGGGGGGGGGGGGGGCAAGAAGCGCCGCGTTTTGCGTCAACAAACCATCGGACTGTCACGTTGTCGGCCACGGTGTGATTCCCCGTGCTCTCTTGCGGGCTGGAATTGTCGATTTTACGTCTTCGTAGCAATGTCTTACAACTTTAGTGGCCTAAACGAAATTAACGAACAAACATAAAAAATGTGAAGTAGCAGAAAGCAGCAATAACAACAAAAGAAGATGCGCGCAAGCTCATTATAGTGTTTGTTCGGGTACGGAATAAGTGCAGCGTGACTGTGCAGACAAAATAAGAGGAAGGGAGAATGTTTGTGGCTATCCGCTGAGGTAATGAATGTGCTTCGGGGCATGAAACGGGCAGCGAAATTGTACGGCTCGCAGTTTCCATTCGTTGCCTTGGAGACTGCGTATCTTTTTTATATACATATACTTATATCCCTGTGTCGCGAAAGAAATCACGGACCGCTACAACTAAAAATGGGCGAAGAAAAAAGCCTAGAGTGGCCCGTTGAGATAGCATGTTGTGGAAGTTTTTTGTTTGTTTTGTTTTGTTTTCAGAAGCATCAAATAATAATGGAGGCTCAGTATGGTTTTAGAGGAATAGGTCTGTGGAACAAGCACAAACATTTATCAAGGATCATATTGTTTCAAATATTGAAAATAAACTTCAATTTTATTTTTGGTTAACCTTTCGACTTAAAAAAAGCGTTTGATACTGCGCAACACAATTTTCATTTAAGAAAACTTAAAAGATACGCGATGTACGAGGACTTGCGATAAGTCTAATAATAACATATATTACAGATCGTCATCAATATGCATCTATCAATGGACATTCATCTAATACAGTGAAAATAATACATGGCGTTCCGCAAAGCTCCATTCTAAGGTTCTCTATTATTTTTCTTTTACCTTCATGACATTACGGCATAGAGGTTCTCCTAACCTATTAATGTACGCGTTCGACACAAATCTAATATTGCTAGTGCGAAGCTAAAGTGTGTAGAAACGTTGGCTAACGAATATATATTTCGAAATAATTACGAGGGCTAAAAATAAATCGCCTACGCTTAAATACAAGCAAAACGAAGTATAGAATGTGTAAATCAGTCAAAAAGCAAGACCTCAATTGCATTTATATAACATTCATGGGCACAACATTGGAGCAGGTGGAAGAACACACATTTTTGGCCGTATGGTTTGCTGAGGATCTATCATAGAGTTGTCATGTAAACACACTAAAGGTTGATTTATTCCGGGTAACAGGAAGCACACCTGGATAAACATAGATTATAATATCCCTTCTTTTACGGCATTAATAGTAGTTAAAGTTTTTATCCGCAGAACGACGACAGCGACGAACTGTAATAAACTTCTCCTTTTGCAGAACAAATTATCTTACAAATATGGGAAGATTTAAAGGGTGTACCAGAAACATATAGAGAGGCAGCCACTCTTCCCCAAATTTAATATGCTTAAGGCATACCAAGTAATTTACGTCAGGAAATTACAATAGACTGCAAAAAAAAAATTCTTTACACCAAACCAACAAAGAACCTGAGTGCGTGTCCGATTAGAAATCCGAAGCGAACGATGCCGTTCATAAAAACCAGCTATGGACAACGAACTTTAATTGTTTCAAAATAAAACTCGAAATTGACAGGATCGACACATTAACTTTAATAACATGTTCTCTAGTTTTTAAAGCGATTGCAGAGGTTTTTGGTTGGCAGTGAACTCGCATTTTCGTCGGAATAGTGTATTGCACCAAGAGCAAGATCACTATAAAGCTAATTTTAAAGAATCATGTTTTCATTGTAATTTAATCTAAATTTTTGGTTGCTGACATGACGGAGATATATGAGATAGCATTGTGTTTTTCTCTTTGCTTTTAGTTTTCACACGACAAACATTTACTAACGTTTATGTTTTTTTTGTTTTTTTTACTAAATTATAGTAGCATCTATTTTCCCTCGTTGTTTGACTTGCTCTTTAAATTTTGTAATGTTTTGTGGAAGTGTTCTTAGGAAACCGCCTTGAGCTGCTGAAATTTAGGAAACAGAGAATGAAAATTTTGTTAGAGTCAATGGCGCGAGAAACAAACAAACGCCGCATGATGCTCAGTGTCCTTGAATTCAGCTTCCGTCAAAAACTTGACAGTAACTTAATATTAAAAAAAACGACCTATCTTGTCAACGTCCATAATAAACAAAAACCCTTCAGAGTGATGAAAACATAAAAATCTGGACAAACACACACAGTGTTTCAAAACTTTGAACAAAAAAAACGCGCTTGTACCTTCATTTCTTTTACTTCCTCGGTCTGTTTTATGATTTATTTATTTATTTATTTAATTTATTTCGAAATTCTGCAATATCGTCGTCAATATAAAGGCGAGGTCGATGGGACCTGTGCACACACTACACATACAAACGCATAAGAGCACTATTTCAACAGCGTTGGTAGCCTTACTGGTGAATACAAAAAAAAAAAAAACACGACATAAACATGGAGCACATTTCACGATACGCTGTCAATCTAAAAAATTACGTTTCCTAGCTCGAACTCTCCAACACTTCCCGGGAGTTTCTTCTACATGTCGATACGCAATGGCGGGGGAAGGGGGGGGGGGGAGCACTTTTCAAAACAGTTGAATGAACAAAAGAATGGGACAAGGTTCGCACAGTAAAAATGCGGCATAATCCTGCGCTCTTTCCGTTTCTTTCTTTCTTGCGTGCGATTAGTTCTGCCGGTGATAGAAAACGCACAAAGACGACGCACATGCGGCACTCCTTGATTAGGTCCATCGGAGGGTATTCGCTCCTTCTCGCTTGAGTTGAAACGTGGTGGCGCCAGTGTGCAAAATAATAGCCCCCAACCACTTACGGTTCTGAACTAGGACGGCGGGTCTCGCAGTGTTTTGCAAAATCAAATATGCACACTTTCTTTCGCAAGTGGCCACTATTAACACTGTCAGACTTAATTCGCTCTTATGGTAAAAGAACGGTGAGTCAAAATTTAGTAAATATTTCCGAACCGAATCTGTGCCGCGGCTACCCGATAGATGGCGCCACTAAGATTGTGGCCAAAATAAAAAAAAAAAAAAAATTGCGAATACCGTCGATCGCGGTCGAGCTTAACGTTAAACGGGGGAATACATAAACGAAGGGTGTACAAAGGCGGGTGTTCGTTCTTTTGGCTGGTGCTCGCGCTGTGCGAGCGTCTGTTGCGACCAAAGGCGCGATCGAACGCAAAGAGCCCGCGCTTGTAGCCTTTACGCTTAAAGTTGTGAAGGTGAGGCGCAGCACCGAACCCATGGGCAGTTTTTTTTTTTTTTTCTTGGGATGTTGCCGGGGATTACATACCAGTGTCCGAAACCCTTGCCCCCAGCGATTAAAGTGGGAAATAATAACTTCAAACGCAGGCACTTGAAAATAAAAAGCTGAGCATAAAACGTTTTTTTTTTCTTTTACACCAGTGTTGGCACATTGATTTTTTTTTTCTTGGAGCTTTGTAACTATGCATTTTGGAAGTTCTTGCAGTACAGTATGTGCGAAGGTTTCTAAAAAAAACGGAGTATCGTAAAAAGCGCAGGCCGCCTCCTACTCTGGCACGGCGTCCGCATAAGCAAACATGGCGGCGCCCATGGAACAGAACAGACACTCATCTCTAGTCACTGACAAATTGAGAAACAAACGGATTGGCTGGTCCTAAGTATCTTAGGACCGATCTACAGCCAACAAGATCCAGGCGCTGACAGATAAGAGCTCCGAGGAACGAATCGCGAAGCTATCGGTAATTGAAGATAAGCCTTCGATTAATTCAGAAATTAGACGTTCAATATATATATTTACCTATTTTCGTAGGTAAAAGAACACGAACGATTCATGTACATCCGATCGTCTTAAAGAGCTTCAACGGGAGCTCAAAACAATAATAAAAAATGGAAAGTCTGATTATTTCTTTTCGTTTGGTCAAAAGATTAAAGATTGTCCTAAGGAGCTCTTGAAATATGTTAAACATCAACGAAAAGATGTGACGGGTGTCCCTCAACTTGTGATTGACGACGCTCTTGTAACGGACTACAGCTTAAAGGGGCCCTGAAAATCATATTTAAGCCTCTACCTTTTTTGCGGTTTCCACGTCTCTTGGGGTTCGGGCAAGCCAGCGGGCACGGAGAGAGTAACTAAATATCAGTGCGTCATATTTTAACCGGGCGACGCGGAAACCTCCTCCACCGACAAGGGCGACCCGCGGTACCGAAACCGCGCAAAATGTGACGTCTTTGGTCCTGGGCTTACTACTGGTCAGAGCCGCTAAAAGATTATTTTTAGTCTAAATACAAAATATAAGTGGCGGGAACCGTTTCAATTATTTATAAAAGTAGTTTTTGTTCAATATTTTAGATCAGAAAAGAAATGAATGCAGTTCATAAAGTACGGAAACAAGAAATAACCCGTCGACATACCCGCCACCAAGCGGTGGAAAAGGCGGCGGATACTAGAAAGGAGTAGTGGGATCAGGCGCCGACATGGAAAGGTCCCGTATATACGCGGCGGCGCTGCGGTCGTATGGACAGGAGGATCCGACCGGCTCCGAGCGTTCCGAAGGCCTTCGGCGAGAAGCTTTGTCTTGAGGTTTGGCCGTTTCGCGGTATGGCAGCGCAAAGTGGCTCCCATTCTGAACTGATCTTTACCCCGTGTTGGCTGTCGTTTGTGGCCAATGAAGTGTCATGCCGAATTAGTATTTAATCGCGCAGCAAATGCAATGAGAGCCGCTCTGGCTGCCCGCTGCATACAGCCTATCCAGAACATGCTTTAGTGGTGCCCTCTCGCGCCGTTGACACGGAGTGCGGCAGCCGTGAGCGCTCGATGAGCTCACTCGTTCACGGCCACTCAAGCAACCAGGACGTCATGAGGGAGGTTATTTTTCGCTTGTTTTTGTAATTTTAATTTTCCTATAACTTTTAAAATAAAGCGAATTTCGAGAAAAGAAAAGTTTCACTAAGTTACTACGTTCAGTGCGCTCAGGTTCGGTGCAAATTAAAAACCAGTAAAAAAGTCCTTGCAGAGCCCCTTTAAAAGCAACTGCATTCAATGGGTATTTCAGGTTTGTCTGCTCAAATTCAACACCTGCGTCTCTACCGCCAACTGTTGACGTAATTAATGATGCTATGGACAACATTACCTTTGACCATAACGGCAAACGTAAATTATTAAGCGGTATCAAACTGGAAAAGGCCACCGGACCGGACGGAATCCCCAACATTGTTTTAAAATCATGTGCTGATATCGTCGCGTCATATCTAATCATACTGTACACGAAATCGTTAGAAAGCGGCTGTCTTCCTGATGACTGGAAAAGCGGAAATGTAGTTCCAATACACAAGAATGGCCCAACAAATGATGTAAGCAACTATAGGCTAATATCTCTAATGAGTGAATGCTGCAAAATAATGAAACATTATATATTCAAATCTTGCGGGTCATCTAAGTAACCATAACTTTTTTCTACAGGTCAGCACGGTTTCCGCCCAGGATTATCGTGTAATAAACTATTACCATAATTTTATCACGACCTTGCTTATTTGTTTGATAAAGACTGTAAAACTGATTCTATTTTTTTCGATTTTAAAAAGCATTTGATGTGGTCCACCACTCGCTTCTGCTTCACAAGCTGCATAGTCTGAACATCAATACAAAAGTCCTGCAGTGGTTAGCAAAATTACCTCGGTGACAGGAAACAACGCGTCGTCATGATACCTTGCCAAACCTCACTCATGAGGGTCCTCACTCACCCTCACTCACCCTCATCTTCACAGGTGAGGTGAGGGTCAGTGAGTTTCTGAACAAGGAAAATTCATGAGTGTGAGAGTGAGTGAGGGCCATGAGGGCTGTGAGGACCGTGAGTGCGTGATGGCCGTGAGGGCGGTGAGTGCGTGAAGGGTGTGGCGTCCATGAGTGCGTGAGGAGCGTGAGTGTGGTTAGTTGCGTGAGAGCCATGAGTGCGTGAGGGGTTTGAGGCCCGTGAGAGCGCTGAGTGCGTGAGGGGTGTGAGGGCCATGAGTGGGTGAGGGGCGTGAGGGCGGTGAGTGTGTGAGTGGCATGAGTACGTGAGGGGCGTGAGGGGTGTGAGAGCCGTAAGGGCAGTGAGTGCGTGAGGGGTGTGAGGGCCATGGGTGCGTGAGGCCTTCTTCAGACGGAGCAACTTTCTCAGCAATTTCGGTGTTGCTGGCGGGTTGTTCCCTAGCTTTCCCTAGATCAACACGAATTTCTGAGATCGGGTCCGGCTCGAAACAAGCATGCAACTCGGAGCAATTCGAAGACGTTGGAAACGGCTGCATCCAATCAGGGACGCGATATTTTCACGTGATTCCTCGTGCCGGTGATGATGACAACAAAAGACTTGGTTCTGGTTTGAAATTGATCGTTTTGGAAATAAACTGTTTCAGAAAGATGCGTTAGTATTCTCAACGAGATCTAAATGCGTAAAAACACGTTTATAGCGCGTAATTGTGTGTGTAAATAGTGCAAGAAAAATAAAATTTATGATGATGATGGCAAATTGCAGCAATTGGTTGCTGCGTGTGAACGTGGGCGGCCCGTGTTGCTAGTGTTGCGACGTCAAGTTTCTGGGCGAAATCGCCCCATCTGAACCGGGCCTGAGTGGCGTGAGGGCCATGAGTGCCAGATGGGCGTGAGGGCTATGAGTGCGTGAGGGCCGTGAGGGCGGTGAGTGCGTGAGGGGCGTGAGGGCCATGAGTGAGTGTGGACGGTGAGTGGCGTGAGGGCGGTGAGTGCGTGAGGGGCGTGAGGGCCATGAGTGAGTGAGGGGCGTGAGGGCGGTGAGTGGCGTGAGGGGCGTGAGGGCCATGAGTGCCAGATGGGCGTGAGGGCTATGAGTGCGTGAGGGCCGTGAGGGCGGTGAGTGCGTGAGGGGCGTGAGGGCCATGAGTGAGTGAGGGCGGTGAGTGGCGTGAGGGCGGTGAGTGCGTGAGGGGCGTGAGGGCCATGAGTGAGTGAGGGGCGTGAGGGCGGTGAGTGCGTGAGGGGCGTGAGGGCCATGAGTGAGTGAGGGCGGTGAGTGGCGTGAGGGCGGTGAGTGCGTGAGGGGCGTGAGGGCCATGAGTGAGTGAGGGGCGTGAGGGTGGTGAGTGCGTGAGGGGCGTGAGGGCCATGAGTGAGTGAGGGCGGTGAGTGGCGTGAGGGCGGTGAGTGCGTGAGGAGCGTGAGGGCCATGAGTGAGTGAGGGCGGTGAGTGGCCTGAGGGCGGTGAGTGCGTGAGGGGCGTGAGGGCCATGAGTGAGTGAGGGGCGTGAGGGCGGTGAGTGGCGTGAAGGCCATGAGTGCGTGGGGGGCGTGAGGGGTATGTGTGTGTGAGGGCCGTGAGGGCGGTGAGGGGCGTGAGGGCCATGAGTGCGTGAGTGCGTGAGGGCGGTGAGTGCGTGAGGGCCGTGAGGTTCAGTGAAGGGCTCAAGAGAGTGTAACTGTGAGGATGAGGGTGAGTGAGGGGCTGAAGGTGAGTGTAGCTGTGAGGGTGAGGGTGAGTGAGGGGCTTAGGTGAGTGTGGCTGTGAGGGTGAGGGTGAGTTAGGGCAATCTAAAATGCCGACCTCTGGTCGTCATTAACGGAATTCACACATCATATGTAGCCGTAACATCGGGTGTACAGCAAGGTTCCGTTTTTGGCCCACTTCTTTTTTCTAAATTTTATAAATGATTTTACAAAGGAATCACATCTCACATCAGGTTGTATGCGGACGATTGTGTTTTGTATGGAGAAATACGCGGAGACACAGATGTTGAAGTTTTACAGAGTTACGAAGATAGCATTTCAACGTGGTGCAACAGATGGAAGATGTTTCTTAATATATCCAAATGTATCTATGTTAGATTTACAAGTAAACGTAAAGTAGTTCCTTCAGTTTTTCTTTTAGGTAACCAGCCTTTGGGTCTTGCTACTGAAGCGAAATATCTTAGAGTGTAGTTGTTCGATGATTTGTGAGGGAATAATCACGTCACGGGTTTATGCTCTAAAGCTAGCGGCATGTTATATTTTCTCCGTAGCAACTTTCGGCAAATTTCTGCAGACCTGAAAAAAACTCTTTATTTCTCTTACATTCGACCGATTTCAGAATACGCGTGTATTGTGTGGGACCCGCATACGCAAATACGTATTAATCAAGTACAAATCATTCAAAACCAAGCGGCTAGATTTGTTTCAGATAATTATAACTTCCGAGAAAGCGCCTCAGAAATAAAGCACCCACTGGGATGGAAGTCTTTGCAGTTAGAAAGAATTGTCTACGTTTAAAGTTTTTTGCACAATCTTTATTATGGGAACACAGGTCTAGATAGGTCAAAGTATTGTATAACGCCTTCCTACTTTTCCCGCAGGGTAGATAATTTTTAAAAAAAATTCAAGAATTCTGTGCGAGGACTGATGTCCTAAAGTATTCGTTTTTTTCCCCCAGACGATCCACGAATGGAATATGCTCCCGGATGCTTTAGTAGAACTTTCTTCTGTTTGCTCCTTTTTTGACACTATCATGTTTATGTAAGGTGCCTATCATTCTTTGTTGTATCAATTTTTTGTGGTTAGCACTGTACTGTGGCTGTTGTTTTTTGTTTTGTATGGCATCTGTTGTATATTTTGCTGTTCTGCGCTATTTCTCATGTAGTATCCCCCCCCCCCCTTTTGCTGTAAAGCCCACTGGGCGAAGTAGGTAATAAAAAATTATAAAAAAATAAAAATTTTTTGGGGACGACTGGACAACCTTACGAGTGAAACTAATGTAAAGCCTTCGCCAGATTTCGGTACATCGGCATGTTTCAAGAGCGCGAAATTAAAATTCGCGAGACGATACACACTCCCTCAGAATCTCAGCTTTTTTTTTTAACTTAATGATTGTATTAACGTCGAACCCGCAGCTACGTTAAAACCATACGCGTTGTAGGAATTTGCATACAAAATAAGCTTACCCCGACGCATCGGTAGTAATTAGTTACCACGATCATTGCGAATTAGGGTGCACGATGGCAAGTTTTTCTGGACCGCTACGTTCATTAGTGGCGTCCAGATTAACCTCACTGTATTCACACGTTCAAGCGCGCCAGCGTGTTGATTGGCGTCAACACAAGCAAGTGCGTCCCTTCGGCGTCTAGCTTTTGATGCTTCGATGAGCTTTGTTTTTCGCGATAACGAGCAGTACACTCCGGCCAGATGCTGCCAACAACGCCCGCATCTCTTTCGTGGCCACTTTTAAAAGAACGTAAGAAAAAAAAAACAAGCGCAAACTTTTCCTAATTAAGTCGCAATAAGCCACCGTCAGGCTGCCCATGCATCTTACAAAATACACGGTGGTTGCTACAGAAGTAGAGACAGTATAATATTAATTCGAAAGCATTAACAGTCCCATGGAGAGAAGGCGGCATTATCTGAGTGAAGCCGGCGTTATCGCTGTCTGTAGCAGCGGAAAACGGCACCTTAATTCCCACTGGCTGAGCGAAACGGCACCTAAATTCCCATTGGTTGAGCGAAAGGACACATAAATTCCGATTTCCAAAAAAACACAAAGAAAAGCACAGCAACGCAGATGCTTCGTCACGGAAGCCGGGGGGTGCGCTCAAAGTCAAAGTGGACGCGCCTCAGAAATAAAACACAAAGAAAAGCACAGCAACGCAGATGCCTCGTCACGGGAGCCGGCGTGAAGCCGGCGGGGTTCGCCGCGCCTGCGCACTGAGGGAGCATGATGTCATTGTCGGAGCGCCGTGTGCGAAAGAAAGAGGCGGCGCGCTGCTTGTAGGAATGCGCTACGTGTAGGAATGTTTTCGCATTTCTACATGCAAGCAGTCTTAAGCGTCTCTGCCGAATATTTGGACTCGCCTCGAGCAGGACCCTTATACAAGAAGGAAAGACGCCTCTGACAATGAATACAGACCGTCTTTTAGATGTCGTATATGCAGTGTGACCGGCGCAATGTTATGGCAGGAAGGATCATTGCATTGGATGTAGGTTTAGACAGGGGAAAGTAAATGGCCCTAGTGGGCGCCGGATGCGTACGCTGTAGCATAGCCTCCTCTATACCCACAAAGCCTAGCAGTTCAACGACGGAGCCATAGACTGCCCGGCCGCAGATTTGGAGCGCGAGGATCTGGTAGCATAGAGCATTTCTCGGAAAACTTGAAGCCGCTCTATCCTGGGAATTGTGGCGCCATTCATTGTTGTGGAAATGCTCGAGGCACATGCCGCTCGCCCGCACGCCACTTCTTTGGAAGAACATGGCGTCTGAAATCTAGCTCAGTGCTGCGCTGTGCCGCCATGTTCTCCCCAAGGGCTGCACGTGCCTCGTGCATCGACGCACCTTGGGCTACTTTTGAAACATAAACGGGCTTTAGGGAAACCTGGACGTCAGCGCGCAGCTTTTGCAGCTACGAGGACCCGAAACATGATTTTTGAACCCGACGAGAAAAGAAGCTGTAGCACAAGAAACGCGAGGAGCACGAGCGGACATTCCATCACTCGAGAGAGGTTTGTTTCGGCGTCTCGCCGCAGCGGGGCGCCAGTCACGTGGTTCTTCTCTCATCCGTTGTCTGCCGCTCTACCTTTTCAATTTCGACGGCCGCTTCTCGGGGCGGTCTGCCAGGTTTTATCAGTATCTATGGCTATAGATGACAACACTTACACATTTCCAACGCAGTATACCACTGTTAAGCCGGGGTCTTTAACTTGCATCGCACAGTAGTGATACACGACCCCACGGTGGTATACAATCGTTCATTCATATCGAGACAAGCAGTGAATTGTGCTGCGACGGCCGGAAGTTAGTCAACCTCAGTGCGCGTCTAATGTGTCTTGCTTCCAATGCAACGAACTGCGGCGGGCTAGCACATTCGGCCACCGACCTGCCGACGAACGAGCTGTTCTATTTATTTTTCTCAATAGTTTACGAGAGATGTTTTGTTTTGTTGCTGTTGCATAAAACGTGTTTTCAAGGCCCAAAATGTTCGCACGAGGAAGCGTTCATATACGTCCCAACTCTGCGTAGAATGAACACTATGAATAGCGCTAACGAAACCTTCACTTGGACACGTCTTAGCGCTGAAGCAGAGCTGTATCACCACCTTGAAAATGGTTCCGGTTCGTGGGCTTTCTGAAGTTATGGAGGTCAAAAGCAAAAGAGACGCTGCGGGACCCCGTTTTCGAGCGATTGATAAAATCGACTCACATTTTTTTACCCAACCTTTTTTTTTTTTTTATTTCCCGTTTTAAAGTACACACTGCACGTGTTGACACGCAGGATTAGGCCGATGCGAAAGAAAGTTCTGCTGTGTACATAATTTTCTGAACGGAAGGGGAGGTTTTGCCTCTGTTTCCGGTCACCTTTCTTTTTTTTTTTTTCTTTGCAGGAAGCAAAATTATATTTTGCTAGCGTCCTTGCGAGAAAGCCTTGGAGCGGGCTATTGACGTAGTGCAGGACGTAGCCACTCCCACGGTCTAACGGTATGGTGCCTGGATCGCGTCTCTGACTGGTGTGTTTAGCGTCCTATCCCGCCCATACATCAGAAGTGGTCCCGAAGTGGCAACAAAGGACGTCACAGAAGCTGGAGTGTCACGCTGTTGACTTTCGCGATCCTGGCGGTTGGCCGTAGAAATGCTGGCGAAAAGCACGAGCGAACGCGAGTGTCGCTGTCGTCACGGCGTCCCAGGCGTCCCAACTCTCGGCTGCTGTACCTTCCGTGGACTGTCACAGTGGAGAGCGACCTGCAGCAGAACAGGCGTCTGCCACATCTACCACAACTGTTAGGACGCCGCCAGGGTCGCGACCGGCGACAGCATGACACTTCTATGACGTCATCAGGCGGAAATCGAGGGACCACCTTTTTGGCCGTGGTAAACACACCAGTCGGAGACGCGTTCCTGGCACCATACTAACGGCTGTCGCCAATGCCTCCGCTGTTGTTGCCAGTCCTTAATCTTTCGAAAACGAGAAATGAGAAGAGACGGCAGGAGAAGGAAACCCTTGCCGTTTTGCATAGTTGATGTCCAAGCTGAAAACATGCGCGCGCACCGTAACGTTCCCGTTTCTTGAAAACCGGGCACGATCTTTTCTTTTTCCATGCGCGGCATGGCAAAAGACAGCCCTTGAGGTGTTGTCAAAGGACTTCTTTGCTCTTTAGCATCGGAATGAGCACCAACCAAACGAGGGGGAGAGAGTGTTTTTTTTTTTTCTCTTTTTTTTCGGAGGAGTTTGATATTTTTCGAAGAGGGACGCGGTTATGTGAGAGGAAGAAGGTTCCCCAGACATACCCAACAAAGTCTTGAGAGGCAAGCGAGCAGTCCCGATTATGCGGAGCTCGGCACGTCACGGGTCAGACATTTTTTTTTATCGCAGCTAAGAAAAACAAGCTCGAACGTTGCGGGATTGTTTCATATGGCAACATTCCGAAAACTGCGCCGTTATTTCTTTCTTTCTGAAGGAACGTTTAAGTAGTTAGGGAGACAACTTAGTTTAAAACAATCTTCAGCATTTTTTTTTTTGTCTTGTAAATTTCATTGTTGCTCTTGAATGGGGCGGAAGGTTACCGCTAAGGGATTTTATTTAGGGGGAAAAGAAAAACACGTGCTCCAATTGCCGCCTGTGGTGATCCTCTCTGCATCCGGTTCTTTGCCAAAGGCATCGTGACGTCGTTGTCGGCATTTCCGAGCCAGCTTACTGGAGAGCAAGGATAATCGGACCCCTCAAATGACGTTGCTTTCTCTGTAGTTTTACCCTCGGTTCTCGCGCTTCCCTGCTCTCTTAGCACAGCAGAAGGCGGGGCTGCGGCCACATTTAATTTGGCGATTACGTCGCTCCTACTCATAAAACTGCAAGCAAACTTCACACGTTCATTTTTTTTTAAGACGCCAGCATTCAAACGTTTACGGCTTTTCTGGCTTCAAGGTCTTTTTAAGCTTTCCCTTTAATGAGGCACGTTGTTTGGAAATAGGTTTCCAGCGAGAAGATACAAAAAGGCAAAAAAAAATTAATCAATCCATTCTAACTTTCCACGCACTCAGCCAAATTTCGTACTTGTACACCAAAATACACAAAAGGTACTAAAAAGGGCGATAACAACTCCGCAGTACCCAAAGCTGGGCCAGTAAAAAACAACAAAAACAAAACAGTACACGACTAGTATGGAAAGACGCTACGCAAAACCTAAACATCTACACGCACGCACGCGGGCGAAAAAAAAAAAGTCCTGTTATTTGGAACGGGGTCGGTAACGGCTGGGGAAAGCGTTGCGCGTGACAACAGCTGTCGGATGTTTGTCAGGCTGTCATCTCCAGCGCCATAACACGAGCAATTTAGAGCAACCTAAACAGAGAGACATTCAGGGAGAGTCGGGGATGGGGGTGCACGTTGGCATCAGAGCGCCAAGCTCTGGGTTGGAATGATTACTGGATGGACGCAGGGGCTAACTGTATCTGTCTCTACCCATTGTTCGAACGCTTTCGAACGCCGAACGCTGGCTTCCAGCGTTCGAATGAGAAACGCTGCGTGAGAAGCAAACGACGCTCTTGTTCGCACCGAGTGGAGGGAGACAGCGGGTGGAAAGAACGACATGGGATCTCGGCGTCTACACACGAATCCTTCCAATGAGAGCTCGGCACTCGGACGCTCCCGCTTTTCTTTCATCCTCTCCTCTCCCTCAGTTTCTTTCTATATACCTTTTGTTTTCCATCACTGAGAGAGTTATAGCCTAGTTACACTAGCGTTCTTATGTGTCATTACACCAACGATCGTTCACATCTCCCAACTGTCATTGATCTCAACTAAGGTGTCCGGTGTTGCACGGCACATAGGCATAACAACCCTAGTTGAGATGCGTGCCAAGGGACACAGTTGAAACTAAACCAAAACTGATGTCACATTATCTTTTTTTATTCTTAAATAGCGATGGAAATGAATTTTATGCACACTTTTCAATCATTATAAACGCTTAAAACAAAAGAAAACAATCTTTTTTTTTTTTTTTCTAGAGTAAAACAACGGCATTTAGAACGTTTCATACGAATTCAAGCAAGAGCGACAAAACGAAAGCATTATCGGCACGGACACTTCAATGGCTGTCCTCGCCGAGCTCTGGCTTCTGCGACGTGTCGTGATCCTTCTAGTGGCAGCTCGGGCCCCGAAACATATGTCTTCCGACAATATTTGCTGCAACGACACTTTCTAGATACCTCCCCCGATCTCCCGCAATAGTAAGTGCTTCGCTGGCGCTGGCCACGGCGGCGGCGCGGCGGATGCCGCCAACTTTAGCTCGATTGGGCGAACCCCCTGAGCTATACTCTTTTCATCTCATGTTGTATCGTAGGGGAGGCTAGAAGCCCGAGCTCACATTGTTAGCAGCTGCCCTTAATGCACATATGCTTGTGCCGCGGAGAGCTGCTCTTGAGCAAGGAGCTTGGGCTTGTAGCCTTTCCTGCGGTACATCATAAGCTGAAATAGGGTAGAACCGAGGTAGGCGAGCTCAGTTGAACTCAATGATCGTTAGCGGCTTAGTGATAGTTTTTGCCGCGGTGTAACTCCGGCCGATCGCGATCGAGTCAACTGTCGTCGTTGGCTTAGGGGCGCAAGCTCACGCGGTTGTCGCCGCGTGGGAAGCCAACCTCCACCTGCCCGTGGTGCGCCCTGCCAGCTTCATTGCTGCAACGGAGGCCTTGGCGATAACCCCCCTCCCGCCCTGGGGTGGGGAACCCTAGCATTGGGGTTCCTCTCTTGGACGGGGGGAGACAAAAATGGATTTGCCAACCCTAGCTTTCCCCGCTGGAGTAGGGAGCCCCTGAGGCGGGGAGCGCGGCGTGTGGCGTGTTGCGTGAGACGTGGAGACGGCGTGAGGACGTATGACGTGCAACGTATGACATGTGTGGATGCAAGACGTGTGCCGACCTGAACTGAAAAGGAATGGAAGTGTGACGTGAAGCGTGTTGACATGTGGGACGTATGACGTGGGGCGTTTCACGTGAGATTTAGACGTGTGACGCGGGACGTGTGAAGGGGTGTCCAAACAGGACACTACAAAACGCACGACTCCGACAAATCGTGAAAATTGAAGCGTGAGGCTACCGCTTCAATTTTTATGATTTGTCGGAGTCGTGCGTTTTGTAGTGCCCTGTTTGGACACCCCTTGACGCTGCGTGGTGATCCAAGTTGAGGCATCCCTATAAGGGAAAGGCTGACATAAAGGTAGCGCCTCTCGAATCTCCCCAGGGTGGGAGGAGCCCCCGCATGGTGGTGGGGGTGGTCTCCAAGGGGAGCCGAGAGATATCAAACTGATCACTGCGACGGGGCTGTGTGGTTCATGATTGCCATACAGTGACCGTCGGACCCGCTGTGAGGCACGCCCGTGTCTTAGTAGCGGAGTTGGATAGGTGAGTCGACCACTGCGGGTACTTTTAGTACTTTATTTGCCAATTTGAAGGCAATAGAATTGAAGGTGTTTTTGCAAATAGTTCTACTTTTCTCCTTGCTATAAAGTTTTATTGTAGTTATACTTAAACTATTTAATTTAGTTTTTCTCGCCCATCCCAACTACATCACAGTGCAACATCGACCCAGTCACACGAAAACGTTCGATAGATACCACAACCACAGTCAATGAGATTAAGCATGGTCTGCTTTAGTATGTTCGAGCTTCTAGCTTTGTGATTCTCTTTTCCGTGTTCTAACGGGCTAATGACGCAGTACCATTGGCTGTGGAATGTGAAAAGGATGCTTGGAACTTGCCATGTGCTTTCTTTCTGAAACCGTTAGTGACTTATACACCAAGGTTTGTTTACAAACAAATCGGAGCGCTCCCAACCCCAAGCCACCGGCACTGCGCATGCGCGCTGGGGTGTGGGCAGACTTGTACGTAATCCGTTACAAGTAACGAAATTACTTGTAATCCCTTACATTTATCAGTAATTTAGTAACGGAAGAATTACATATTTTCTAGAGTAATTTTAAAGTAATTCCCTTACATTTTTTAGGTAACGGACTCCTTGTAATCCGTTACAATTTTTTTCAGGACCAACCCCCCCCCCCCCCCCCTTTCTAAAGAAAGGGTTGTTTTTATTTTGGTAAAGTCGAGCGCAGTGACACTGTCACGCGAATTGACCAGCGCAAATGGAGGCATGGCACCCTTCAGTTCCGCAAAACCTTTTTTTTTTTTTTTTTTGCAACACCAAGCCTCGAATCTTTTTTTTTTTTAGACCCTAACAACAATGTCAAAAAATCCAAATAAACATTTCTAAAAAAAAAAAGAAAGAAAGGGGGGAAGGGGGCAAGTTATATCCGCTTTTTTTAGTCCCTTTGTTTTTTCTTTGCGATCGAAGACGGGGAGAGGAGGACACCAAGTGATTGTGTGCCTCTTCGAGAAGCTCAAGGCTGTAAATGCACAGAAAGAATTAGCAATGTCCTTCTCGGTTATGGTGACTACGACCATTTTCATAATGTCACAACACGAGACAACGCTCCGTCTATACCCTAAAATCCACTAAAAGAGATGTGATAGTATGTGAAGGTGTTATTGCCACAAGCATCCTTGTTCGCTGCTACTCACTTCTCATCTTCTCTTAGAAAACAGCATGTTTTTTTTTCTGCATCTCTCAGATCATTTGACCCTGTTTTCAAAGCTACACACTTCTTTGTAGTCTAACTTCTAGAGTTGGCCCACTTTATTTGTGAATCCCAGCCAGGTTATCTGCATCTCAATCACCCTTTTTGTGAGTCAGCTTTTTGCGAACACTTGCAAAAATGGTAATAGTCTCCCTTTCTTCTTCTTCCTGTTTTGCCCCAGGAGGAAGCATCTCATCTCAAGCACAGATCTTTACAAATAAAACATAATGGTGGCTGACGTAGACTTGATATTCTGGGCTTGAGGAGAGAGTGAAACTCGTGAGTGGGGCCACAGCGCGGCTTACTTAGTACTCTGCCCTTCGCTACCCGTGGCATCAGCGGATGTCTATCTGGAAAACATCGGAGTAAACTGCAGTCAGTTCGTGCTCCGTGCGTTTTTGAACGGCACCAAGAAAGGTACACACGACAAACGTGGATTTACATTTCCTTGTTTTAACCGACGTTCTAATTAATTGTTGTTATGAGTGTCCCTTTTTTAATACTTATATTTATATACTGGAAACTTTTTTTTTATTCACCAACGTCTCAACAGAGGCTCGACCTGTTCAGAGCCAAAGGAAGAGGAATATCAAGCCAAACCTTATTTATTATTTAATTAACACCTTACTGTTACAACTATGTTTTGCTATTTTCTGGCAGTATATGTCGGTATAGTAAGATGGACATAAATCAATTCTTATTCTAGTTTTGGCTAGATGTATGATGACTTCCACAGCTTCGCGATTTAGACAATGGAGAGTTTTAGTTGATCGGTCCGATGACTCCGATAACGATACCCGACACTCCGCCGCCGCCGCCTTCGCGCATGAATCGTATCGTTATCGGGGGCATCGGAGGTATCGGAACGATCAGCTAAAACCCTCGAATATCAGGCAACGTCTGCAACGACGAAGCTTTACTCTATCTTCGAGGTAAATAGTACTTCCATCGCTTCGCTGAAGAAGTTCAATGCAGAGCATGAAGCATTCGTGAGGAACCATATGCCACTCCCATCCAGTGCCACAGTTCAAAGGGTGTTCAGCGTAGCAGTCAACATAAACGGAAAATGTCCGACGAGACTTTCGAGAGTCAGCTGTTGCTCAAATTACTCAAGGTCATTAAATAGAACAGGATGCAACAATAAGAACTTGAATAACCCTCTTTTTGTTTCTTACTTGAGGACAATAATGTTGAAAGTAACGCCACGAAAGTAACGGATTACTTTTTGGGGTAACGGTCAGTTACTTTTATGGGAGAGTAATTGTAATTGTAATAAATTACAATTTAGCCTTGAGTAATTGTAAATGTAATTCCTTACTATTTTTCAGTAACGTGTACAAGTCTGGGTGTGGGCAGGAAGCGCCGCGTCCCGCATCAAACAAACCAATGAAATGTCACGTTGTCGCCGTTGGCGAGAGTCGCAGTGCTTCTTTTTGCGCTGGAACGCTTGATTCTACACCTTACTGGGAATGTCTTACGACTTTAGTGGCCTGAGCTAAATTAATGAGGCTCGTTACACACCAACAATTGGTGTAAATAATGTGACGTGAAAGCTTTTTCTTTCTTTTTTTCTTTTTGTTAACGTGGTATTGTTTTAGCCCAGCCAAATGGAGGCACATTAGCCGTCACATGTTTGGAGAACAACCTGCTCGAAGATGCAAGTTTCAGGAAGGAAATGGCGGTACCATTAGCAAAATAAACTCAAAGGCACAATCTTGTTTTAGCGAAAAGTGCTTCGTCATGCTCGTGGTTCTTGCAACTTTCCAAACAAATTATCGAGAGATTTTTCTCTTTTACAATAGAGAACACTCAACAAGCGAATCACTCCGGTAAATCGACGGAATTGCGAGATCAAAAAGAGCCGGCGATGTGTCTCTCAGCGCGGCGTTTCACGCAATCTTGCATGCATACACTTGCGGATTCGCGAGCGGATCCGCGTAGGCGGAAATTAGATTTTAGAGTCCGGGTGGCGAAATCGACTCGTCGCTGGCGGAAATTCTAGATCAGTCCGGGACACATATATCTATAGATTGTCCTTCAGCGACGCGTTAATTTCGCCACACGGCTCGAAAATACACTTTCCCCCTGCGCGGATCCGCATGTGTAAAGACGCCTTTCAAGTCCTGTTCAGTGTCACGTTACGGACTTCATATTTTGGTCGAAACACATATTCAGCATTGTTTCTCGCCGAGTTCCCCCCCCCCCCCCCCCCCGTTCATCATGTGTATTTGGCTCCGCAGGTGTTCTTGCGAAAAAGTAGATGCACGACGTTGTTGTGTAATCAAACTATGCAATTCTGGCTTAGACAATAGAGCCAACACAGCCAGGTTTAGAAAGGCGGGAAGGTGCGCCTCTTTCGAGGGCCAGGTCTCCAGCGCGCTTTGGCAACGTGTGCTTGAAAAAAAAAAAGAAAACAGGAGGAATATCTTCACAAGACCGTAGCATCTAGAAAAAAAAAAGAACGTTATAAAACTTAAAGTTGCTGGATCCCGGGAAAGTAACGCATTCCCTTCCCTGCCTGGTAGCTCGACACAAACAGATACTAACCTACAGACGACCACACCTCGCAAGGTGATCGGGTGATAGGTCTCAGCTGACATAGCAATCGCCCTTTCAATCCATTTAAATCATCGAAGCTTCAAAGGGTCGTTCAGAACCAGTTCCCGCCAAGATTTCTAAGGAGCATATTGTACTGAAAGCGTTCTTAGCCAACATAGGCGTCTTTGGCGCTGTGCATGCAGTGCACTAATCAATCTTGCTTATCTCCACAGATCTCTTACCATGGTATTGTTTATCTTGCGTATTTAAAGACAGGAAAATTATCATTCAATGCCGCCAAGCACCAAAGCAGCACTTGATGGCGGTGCGAAGGTCTGCCCTTTGTTTTGCCAGTGTGTAAATAACAAAATTTCGGTACTCACGAAAAGTCCTTGTAAAAAGACTTCTCCCCGGGAATTTAGATATGCTCGCCAAGAATGGAAAGGTCATGGAGAAACTGCTTATTCCGTGAACCAAAATGGTGGTCATACCGGGAGCTTGGCACTTTTTTTTGCCAGGATCCAGATACATCGATAACACCCACTCCTTTGTGTGCGAGACAACTTTCACTGTAATCTTTGTTTGGCAGTATAATGTAACCGAAAGCTTTACGTCACCCAAGTATCGCCCAAGTGATAGTGCAACCTGTTTATCGGCGATCAGCGCACGCGTATTTACATCTCCGGACGTGAGTGATCGGTGCCGTGGCGTGTGAAGTAGTTTTGAGCGCGAGTCCTTCCTGGGAAGGCCGCCGCGTTAGGTTATCCGCACTCGATAGCATGTAAACTTCGTCTTTCCACGCCTAGCGCTGAACAGTGATTGATGGATGCGAATCTTGCGAAAGCGCCGTTTTAATAAAATCCGAAGCACCGCTTTGTCTTTTTTTTTTTCTAACGCTGTTTTAAGTGTAAAAGTACTCAATATAATTTCAGCTTTTTTGTTTAGTTTAACATCTCCCGGTACGCACGCGGACTATTAGAATTTGTGTTAGAGCGGGTAAACTGAAAAAAGGCACATTTAAGAAACTTCCAAGGACATAATATAAGATATCTTGTTACGTTGCTAGGTTGAGCGCTGTCGGTGGCTTTGTTGTTACCATTGTCATGCTGGTTTTGGTTTTGGTATTGTTTTTTTTTTTAATTCGGTTGTGGTAAATGTGTTTGTGTGTTACTAAGTCCGCGGTCCACTGCTAATGCACCCGACAAAAGACACTTTGCAGTCATGTTGGAAGTATACGTAAGTATTAAACAAACGTGCTTCAAATGTCACTGAGGTGCGTCCGCAGACGTTTTTCACATCATGTATGCAGCGAACACGATGCATTTGGTATGATGCGTGAGCAGAGCGACCGTGTTTAAAGAAACTGACAACTGTGGAACACGGCTCGTTGACGCGAGAAAATCAACTTTTTTTTAGGCAATCCCGCAACTCCTCCGCAGTACCGCTTTCACCTCAATATGTTGCCACGTTGCCAGTTGATGTAACTCTACCTCAGCGTGAGCGTTAAAAGAAAAAGGAAAACAAATTCCTCGTCAAACAAGCTATTTTTTCGCTTTGATGTTGGCTTTCCCGCAAAGACACTCAAGTTGCGGGTAAACAAGCCTTCCAGGCTGACTTCAAATCGTCGTGGTTGCGGGCAGTTTTATGCCTCCTTGCCTGCTGAAGAATAAGCCTTAGAAGCAAATTTTGAACTCTCTGCCCACCTCGTGAACATGATACCGAGAGTAGACGAGAATGAAAAAGCCCCATTATATGAAGCGATGCATTTCCAACTAACACTACGCAATAAGTGGCAATAATCTGAAAGTAACCAGTGTCGATCACTATTTGGCAGAGCTGTTTTTTCATACGGCACTATAAGCCGAAGGATACAATCTTGAGGCACATCTCATAAATATCATTTATCGAGCTCATTAAAACAACTTTTCGAGAGATTGACCCACATGCGTAATTGCGCCCCCCCCCGCCCCTCCCTCTTCCCTCACCCCCCCCCCCCCCCCCCGGGCCGGCCTTCCCCAGCCCTTAATTAAAGGTTCCTGCCTAACCATTCCGTATTAACGAATGGTGCCTTAATGTCTGGTGATCGAGGTGATTAATTTCATCACTCGCGATTAAAATATGAGTTTATTTACCGGAACAATGATCGGCTCGAGCCCATAAATACCGCCAAATCACGTTTCAATTAGAGCTGCATAAAAGCAAACGGCGAGTTTCCCATCCAAGGGACCTCAGGCCGTTCAACGTATCATTCTCGCTACACGATTAGCTTCAACTCGACTCTATCTCGCGCTCGGGGCTTTCAGACGAAAACGCGGGTAACGAAGTTTCTTGTGTATCGGACAGCTACGCATTTAAAACATTGATTTTATACTCCAAGAAAGGCATTCTCAGCTCGCAAGTACAGAGATTGATAGCGGTGGTGGTGCTCTTGAGACGCCAAGTCTCGCAATCAACGCTCTCCAAGATGTTCGAAAGAGGAGGAGGGGGGAGTCAGCCGCTACAAAAACATCCGCTCCATTTTATAGAATTAAAACTAAAGTTCGTTTCGAGTGTGCTGCGCTCTGTTTTCCCCTCTTTACGCTGTTTTTCTTATTTTCTCCTGTTAAATAAAATGTCTTAGAAACGTAAATGGAGTCTTTTGCATTGTTTGTTTTCTTACGAGATCCTGCACAAACGAGAGGAAAGCCCTTTTTACGACATGCCTCGTCCAAAGGTGGCTGCATTTTCAAGCAGCCCTAGTCCTTAGCAAGACTTCGGTGAGGTGGGGTGGCATAAGCAACTGCCCCGATACATAAAGCAGAGTTAATACCATTAGTTCATCTGGGAATCCACCCATCCGCACTTTAGCGTCGCTATTCAATTATCCAATAGTTCTGAGTAGTACATGAGGGAACGGGATTCGACATTGCACCAAATAAAAATACGGTCTCTGTGGCCTTCGATGCTTCATTCAGAAACTTTTAAGCCCTAATAACAGAGCACGCGGATGTTTTTAGGAGCCTAATTCCCGACATGTTTAAAATTTAACAAATGATCTAAAAAATTTAAAAAAATTGAACAGACGGAAAGAAACAAAAAAGTAAAGGTATCCGGGAACTGTATATGACGGCTGGTGGCTAAAGCTCGAACATGGCAAAGTTAGGACCCCTTTCCTTTCAAGGAGGACTTATTTTGATTGAAGACCGCCGCAGTTGCTAGGACACTAATGCAGGTGGACTTTTTTTTTAGAAGGAAATAGCTTCACAGTGCGAATAAAGATTCTCAACCATAATGAAAGCTTGTAATAACGACAGCTATCCTGATTCTACCGGCCACTGAACTAGACTAAATATTATATTTCAAGTTATTGCTTGTTATTTCGCACACATATTTGATTATCCATTTACAGAGCGGTACTGTATAAAAAAGTAAAGTGTGCATGCACATTTATGCCTAGTACCGAAATTTATTCTCTTTTATTTGTCTATGGCCTGGGTTTCCTTCAAAAATACATTTAGCTGACAAAAAAAAAAGAAGCTGTAAGTTGAACAGATGGGTATAAACATAAACTTGGCTGAACGATTTCCACCAGATTTTCGCGGATTTCGCTGACGACGCAAACAATGTGCTGTGATCGAATTAAAATGAATCAATTTTTCTTTTCTTTATAGTGGAATGCCCTAGATGAAAGGTATTAAGGTAGAAAAATGCGCGCATAATAGATGCAGTTCGAACCAGCCTTGCGTTTTAAGTAAGCTCCTCTTCCGCTCAACATAGCTTACACGGACTAGAACAAAAATTGGTTGTCATGCATTTGTTTTGACTTCAACCCCCCGCAACCGCTCTCACGTCCTGCCAAGTTCCTCACGATCTGAGACATTTAACGCCAGTTTTCCAAGGTTATGTGCGGAGTGAAACCAAAAGAAGTGTATGTGCGTGTGAGCGTGGTGTTGGAGGCATCAGAACTAAATCTGCTCGCACTAATTGCCGATTATGGGGCTTAGATGCCCTCTATTGCTACGTCTTTTCTGAAAGAAATAATTAAATTATAAAATATGTTGGGAAGTCCCGTTGGGGTTGAACTGCTTTCTTGCAATCCGTTTTTAATGGGAGAAAAATATAGAAAAATAAAGATACTCTCGTGAAACTTCATAATATTTCCGTTTCAAAGTGCCGTCAAATTTTTGGAACAAACGCTCACATTCCCGTGCCCACTCGCACGCCTCTTTTCCTAGTGACAGCTCAAGTCAGACGAGCTAATCTGACGTTGTTGTGACGCACCATTACGGCGGGGGAGATTTAGTCCGCGACAAGGTGCGACACCCTAAAATTGAATTCGTCTGTCGCTTCGCCCGAGCGTTACCTCCCCATACCTGTACACTCCGTTTTACCCTACGATAGACACAAAAAAAAGAAAATGCCATAGGCCGTTTTCGATTTATTAATTTTTTTAAAGCGCCGTTGGCAATTTCCGTCCCCGGGAGCTTCCGGTCAAACGAGAGGAGTAACAAACCCCACCACACCAAAGCTTCTCATTACGTTCAGGAAATAATTTATTACCAGTTAGTTCTCCAGGTGGTTAGCCAAAGGGTTATTCGCACGTGGTATCGTTTTCTGGGAGATAAATATGTGCGTGGCGGCCGTGGTCGACGGAATCAGCGGGACACCCTCCCCGACTCAAGCATTCACACGTGCAACAAGGAGCCGAGGGGGATGTCAGTGTTATCAGACGCATTTAGCGGTCGCACTCTCAACAACAAGGCTCGGTGCGCGCTGAGGGGAGTAGAAAAATGGAAGCGTTCATCAAACAGCGATTTGCGATTACGGCAGCCGCGCTGTTCGATGCAGAACAGGACAAACCAGTTCCTCGTAAAAAAAAAAAAATATACTTCTTACATGGGTAGACGCAGCGCAAACGACGTGGAATCTAAAACCAATGGTACGAGGAACGGCTGTAGGGCGGCACTGATGGATATCGATGTTTACTCGGGGTGCCTTGGACGACACGCGCAAGAGCACATGCCACAACAGGTTAGGCGAACCCGATGCCACCGCCGGCATCCCGCTGAGCAAAAACCTGTGAAGTTGCCAGACACGCGAGCAAAATTCCGCCAATGGCAACGAGATCCCACGCCAAGGCGGAGAAAGCGTTTGCGCAGCCGAGAAAAAACTCCCCCACCCCCCTGGGATGTCTACGTCAGGGCTGCTCCGCGCAAAAGAGTAAAGTTGTTACCACGTGATGGGCACCCTTGGGAGCAGAAGGGAGGGATCTCTCCCCCGTGTGAATACCCCTTTAGGGACCGGTTAGCAAGAATTGTTTTTTCTGATTTGTTCATTTTCCTGTAAAACGATCTATTCCCTCTTATACGTTGAATAGCGCCACAAAAGGACCTTGCTAAATCTTCAAATCTGCAATATTTGTCTTATAAATTTATCGTCCCAGGTATTCTGATATCAACAGGCTCAGAAGGCTTGTCGAACCGGAGTGACCGGAAGTCTTCTGGGATCTATGAGACGGCTTGTGTGAGCAACAGAAAAATTGTCTGTACGTCTTTCTAGCGCTAAGTACCCGTGACGAAAAAGTAAATGCCGACACACTGGTCTGCGAACGCACGAGCAGCCTCTAATATGTCTCGCAAGGAAACTATTGCGCATGCCCACGCCCAACCACAGCCAAGCAGATAAAGATGGCGGCTCACGGCAAAAGATTTTTTTAATGACCTTTACTTTCTCTAGTCATCGCAGCCAACTGAATGCCGCTTCGGGAGAGGCGGATCGACGCTTGGGACTCGTGGTCACGTGAAACGTTCACGGGGCTGAATTGGCTGGGGAAGGCGCGTAGCTTATCCGCTGTGGTTCATCCTAAAGGTTCATAAACGGTCTTCTGGGACGCCAACTTGCCCCGTCACCGGGGCGCTTTTGGTAAAGTGGGAAGCATGCAAATAGAGAGAAAGAAGGAAGCAAAATAAAAAGCGGAGAAAAAGAAAAGGATAGAAGCAAGAAATAGATGGAGGAACAAGCTGGAAGAAAGTGATAATAAATAAGAGAAGAGGCAGAGAAGGCTAGAGTTAGAGGAAAAGAGAGGGAAGAAGGGGTAGGGATAAAGCGGAAAGGAACACTGCAAAAAATATTGATAAAGCAACGAAGAGAAACAACAGAATAAATGAAACTGAAGAGTACAGAAGGAAAGGGTTAGTGTAAAAAGTAGAAAGAGAAAGAAAGGTAAATAGGGAAGGAAAGTTGAAAGCAGGAAGGGGAGATAATTGGCAGAGACCCGGAAGGGGGAGAGAAGGGACAAACGAGGGAAGAGAACTAGGCCAGTAGGGAAAGAGAGCAAGATAATTTCATGACGAGAGTAGGAGGATAAAGAGGAAGACGAGATAATGAGCAGACCACAGAGAAAAGGGGATGAGAGGGAAAGGGCGCAGAGAGAAAGGTAGGAAGAAAGAAAGGGAGACACAATGATGCTTCCGCCTCCTTTTGTCCGGAAAACTCCGCGTTCAAATCGGGAGCATATGGATTAGCAGACGACACGCGCCGCGACCGGTAATTACTTCACAAACGGCTGCTACTCATAAAACTTCGTTCCCAGCCACGATTCCTTTTTTTTTTATTATTTTCCTCGTCCTCTAGGCGATGTCACGTCAAGCGTGGGACGAGAGGGCGTGACGGCACAAGGGCTCCGCGGGAAACCTTGCGGGACGCGCTAATATGTCTTGACGGAGCCCGACGTGACGCCATTAAGGGTCGCCGACAATCCCCTAGGGGGTGGAGAAGCTTGCGTCGTTTGCTGGAATGAGGGGTCGAAAAGATGGCGAATTCGCGTACACGTGACAAGACCGCCGGAATAAGGATGTCTCGCGGGACAACGATGCCCGCAACCAGGCTTGTTGTCGCAACGCGTTACAAATGAAGGACCGTCCAAACGGGATACCGCAAACGCTGCCACGACGAAACCCAAAGCGCACGTCTCACTCAAAAGACGCGAAAGTTTCGGCGCGCGAGTCCGTTTTTAGTTTGGACGTCAACCACGCAAACAGCACAGCTTTCGTCATCGCCTTCTAACGGTCGTCTCTTCCCCTTTCTCGTATTATGAAGATTATGGACTGAAAACAAGAACCAAGGCATTGACGATGATCAGCACAGCGTGTGGGTGGCTTTGAGGAACCCCGTGATGAGAAAGCTCCATTCCTTTCTTAATGGAACCAGGTGGAGGGAATCTTGCCCCGCGGCAAAAACAACAAAGCGGACCAGAACTGGAAAAAAACTTTTTCAGTTCCTCTACAGCACATGATGGGACTCTAAAAAAACTGATCTCCTTTGAATACCCGTTAACGCGTTACTTATATTCACTTACTTTTTTTTTTCTTGCACTAGTTACTTTTTGAGTGAAGGAAGGAGTTGCGCATTTTCGATAGTTTTCGATGAAGTAACCAGTAACGGGATTTGGCCAATACTCGAGGGGAGGGGAGGGGGTGAGGGAGGGGACGTGCACAACACTAATCACCCAACTTGCCAGCTACCCGGAAATTGCTGGAAAGTTAGCCCCGTCTAAGGGAGGGACGTAAGGGTCTTGCAGAGGTAGTGGCGTCAGCAACCAGCTAGCGCATCAAAGAGAACACATACATGCTTTTTCACGTCTATGTGTGTGCGAGCATACATAACGGATGCTTACAACGGCAGCAACACTAATTTGCAGTTAAATATTTCAATGAACACAGTGCCTGGTGTAGAAATTAATTATGTCCATGAATGCGTTAGAAAGCGATGGATTGTTAATGACGAAAAACTTTGGAAGGAGGCCACTGCTTCAGGAGAAAACGACCCATTCGGAGTAACCAGAATAGATCGCCTTAAACATTGAGCTGACGTAACGCGTTTATTTTTTTTTTCTTTTCAATTTCAATGACAGGTAACGTATTTAGTTTTTGAGCGAGTTACGCGGTAGTGTATCTAGCTACTTTCTTCTGTAACGTGTACATGTCTTCAAGCTATGGGTTTCCGACTAGGGCGTTCAGTGTCCTAAAATGACGCACACGTACGCGTCAAATATCAAGTAGGATTTGTTAAGGTAGACAATATTTTGCCAACGGAAGAAAATAAATCAAAAGTTTCTAATCGATGACTGCATGGACTTTATAGGGAGTATGCGCTTTCTGAAGACAACTTGAAAGAAGCGTAGTGGCGGTGCGTTCAACACGTCTTGTAAGAACTAATGAATAAAAACAAATCTGCTATATTCTTTTTTTTTTCTTTGCACCTTGTCGCGCGCGGCCCCAAGGTAGACGGCTGATGCTGGCGTACCGAGGTATTGGGACAGTCGGGAGAGCAGAGACGACTGGCCTGAATGATGCTCGAGATGCCCGCAATGATGATAGATGGCGGCAGCTACCCCTCCAAATTCAAAGGAAGAGGAAAGCACCGAGGCTGCGACGTATCCAGCCGTTCCAAATACCCGAAATATGTCAGCGCCATGGCGATTGTATTTTCGCGGAGCGAGATGTATTCCCCTCAGAACCGTATTTGGCAAAAGGCCGAAAAACAATCATTGAATCACGGATCCTGCGATGAGTGCACAGTTGTTGCTCTGCTGTCAGCCTAGATATACGATACCGTCGGGATAGTGACACTGAGGCACAAAGCGCGTTGCAACTCTCGGCTGCTGGGGGAAAGCAAAGCGATCGACACAGCTTCTCTTCTACACCACCACACAATAAACTGGCCAATTTCAGACCAAGCTACAACAAAAAAAAAAGGCGTCAGCTGTTTCCACTACAGCTGCTGAGTCCCTGCAATGATCGCGGCGAACCGCAGTTCCGCTGCGTCACAACCGCGTTTCGTAGTTCTCATTACGTCACCACACGGTTCTCGGGTCACGAAAGGAATATAGACCGTTTTACTGAAAGAGGGCGAGAGAGAAAAGGGGAAAGGGCTACCGGCGCTTTCCCCCTTTCTGGTTGTGTAGAAAGAGTGAAAGTCCCGGATGAGAGGCTTGGCCGGTGTTGGGTGTTTGCTGTGCCCTAACTTTGTTCGCGCTTTCTTTTCTGTTTTAAACTCTCAAACTTAATTAGAGCCACGGGCTTCGATGGCGAGAGTCCCTCGGTCATCGGGACACCATTGCTCGGTCATAGGGTGCACGAATAACGACAGAAAATGTCGAATACTGCCCGAGGACCTATGTAGCTTGCAAGGAATCCGGCAAGGCGAGAGCGGCTGCAATGTCTTTAAGCTCCATCGCTTTCCACGTGACCCCGGTCTCGGCGGCTGTGAATTGCGTCCGTAAATCGAAAAGACGTTTCCCCAACGCCATCCTCTCGACTGTGCTCGGAACATTTTGTGAACGGAGCGCGCACCGAACGCTGTACCTCCGATGAACATGGGGTACGCTCGCAAGGTGCGAGCAAGTTTTCTCCTGATAATTGCTGTTTCAGCTTGTACAATTTTGTAACTGAATTAATCTTAATATTGGTATTTTGAAGTGTTGACAATGACTCGATTTTGATAATTTGCAGTGGTGACTGATTCGATTTTATCATCTACAACACTTAGTTAAAGGCTCATTTCCGCCGCCAGGTGAGGCTAGAAATTGTTGAAAAGGTAGTTCTATCGGTTTTCCTGAATCGCGATCTCCTGCGCGATACCAGAGAGCCGGCAAAAGCGCTCCTTGGAGTGCCGCTGGTGGGTTGTTTGGGTTGTTTCCGTTGATTGGGCGCTTTGAAGCGCTGGATAATCGCTGCAGGGTATGTCTCGTGTGTTGCGATCTGCGTTTTCGAGCCCAGTGCGCACGTTTCTTTGTTCGAGTCATGGCATCCGCCAGTGCGGCGACGGGGGAAACAGCGGCGGCGAACGTGTCAGCGCTAGAAATTGGAGGTTAGTACTGAAAATATTGCATCAAATAGTAAAATATTTCGTGGCTGCTTTGAGGCTTTCTGCGGTTCGATTTAAGTACATCTAGAACGTCTTCGTCATTCATCCACAAGGAAATATAAGAACACGGACACGCAAGATAAAAGCAGCGCAGCAAAACGATCTGTAGCAGCTCCGGGTGTTTAGAAAAGTTAATTGAGGTTCCCGTTTCGTGTATCGCTTGTTGATTACTAAAAACGGCTACGTTGAAATAGGCCCATTGCAAGCAAAAATCGATGAATGGTTCATCATTTCCAGTCATGCGGAAAGCGGTGGAGCTTAAAAACATTGCAGCTGCACTCGCCTTGCCAGATTCCATGCAAGCTGCATAGGTCCTCGGGCAGTATTCGACGCTTTCTGTGGTTATTCGTGCACCCTATGACCGAGCAATGGTGTCCCGATGACCGGGGGACTGTTGCCATCAAAGCCCGTGGCGCTAATTAAGTTTGCGAGTTTAAAACAGAAAAGAAAGCGCGAACGAAGTTGGGGCACAGCAGACACCCAACACCGGCCAAGCCTCTCATCCGGGACTTTCACTCTTTCTACACAACCAGAAAGGGAGAAAGCGCCGGTAGCCCTTTCCCCTTTCCTCTCTCGCTCTCAAAATGGCGCTATACACGATAAAACGGTCTATATGCGCCAAAACACTGTTTACGGAAAAGCCCGCATCTGCGCATGCGCAGTGACGACAGCAGCGCCACCGCCGATGTGTGACGTCAGAGAGGTCAGTTGGTGTGTAGGAGACGAGAGAAGGCGCGCGACGGACACGCCTTCCAGGAACGACGGCAAGACGAGAAACAGCTAAGAAATTCCGCCCCGTCTTCAAGGGAAACACCGTTAAATGTAAAATATAGTTTGACCTACAAAAACACCGGTTTCATGACTCTGCTATATGTCATGCAAGTAGGCACCGAAGACCGGGAATAAAATACGTAAAAGGGCAATGACAGGGGAAATTGATATGCCGAACAAAGGAGTGTTAGAAGCTTCTCCATTGTTATCCGTGGCGTCAGGAAAAGAAAATGAAGACCCTAGCGTCCTTGCAATAACACCAGCTTTTTTTTTTTTTTTTAGTTTTCAAAGACCTAATATTTGGCTGCGTGATCGAAAACTACGGAGTCTGACTTAGGCCGCCAGCGCGAGCCTGTCGGTGACACCTTCTGATAATTATCTTTTCGCGTGAGGTGAACGATTTTTTTTTGCGTCATTTTTGGCGTTTGTAGAACACTGAAGCGAGCAGTCGTGTGCGTCGACGACGAAACACAAGAGGTTAACTTGGAGACTTAATTCAAATGATTAAACCCAGAAGGCTTACTTTGTTTTTTCCTTCGTCGGAACACCCCCCGGCCGGGCGCATGCCGGTTGTCATTTTGATCGCCGGCAGCTCGACTTTTCGACCGCCGCCTCGTCTTAACTCCGAATATAGACTGGAATTGCGTAAAATTCAAGCACTAGTTGATGCTCCTTCATGTTCCCGACTATTCTGGCTGTCGCACTCCATCCGAGCGCAAAAGCACTCGATTGATTCGGAAAACGCAGCTTTCTCGCTTAGCAAGGCATTGGACGATGACGCGCCCTTCAACGGGTTATAAAGCATGAACTTGCGTAAAAGGAAAGGAACCTATAATGACGACGATGACTCTGCAGTCGCACTCCCGCTGCCTGTACGGTTTTTGTTGCAGATATGATTACAAATTACCTACGGTCCCGCGTCAAGCAGGTTAGAAGCACATCTCGTACATATGTGTATGCTTAGAACATTTCTTAGTGCCTAATACAAGGAAGAAACATGCCTACAACAGTGTCTCCAGTGTATTTTTGTATGATGTGGTAGCAGAATGATCGCGGTTTGACGATGCTTCAGCTGACTCTGATGACTATACGGCATCATGTGCGTCTCTCAAGGGAAGTCACTCTACAAAAAACAGCATTAGGTGTGGCTCATGATTCGCGAGACGCGCGAAATAATATGTACACTGGACGAGACAACTGAAAAAAGACGTCGGTATTTCTTATTTTTTAGGGGCGAAGCTCCTTAGGGGCTGGCCATGTCCGTCCGCCGTCCGTTGTCCGCCGTAGGCCGGCGTCGGGTGCTCGTGCTTCTGCTCGTGAGATCACGTGCTCACGAGCACGTGAGCACATGCTCACGTGCTCGTGTAGGGCAAAAAAAAAATTGGAAAAAGAAAGATGAAAAAAATTTTGAAAAAAGAAAAAGAAGAAAAAAAAAGAAGAAAACCACACATTCTAATACTGACATGAATGAAAAGGCTCAAAGAAAAAGAAGAAAAAAAAGAGTAGGGGGTTCTGAGATGCCATCCCATCTGTCTGCTTAAAAAAACAAAAAAGAAGAAAACCACACATTCTCCTACTGACATGAATGAAAAGGCTCGTCATGCTGCGGCGGCGTCTACGCAGACAAGCACCACCAGAGCTTCGCCCCAAGCAACATCATTCACCACGTGGAGATGCGGTCAATTTTTTATTTTTATCTTGCAGATACTGGTAAGTGAGATTTTCGAAGATTCACTGCGTGTTGAGTTGAAAGAGCTAACGTGGGTTCTTTCCATTACACCGGCAATGACATTACGCAAAACCTTCCAGCTAAGCAAAACAAAAAAAAAAAGGCCACCATTTTTTTTTTTTGTTTTTTGCGCAAACTGTGTTGAGAGAAAGAATGAAACAAAAATCAAGCTGTTTTCGTTTTCCCCTGTCCTCGTTTGTCATCGACATCTACCCTCAAAGCCATAGTCAGCATCTCGGAGCAAGCAACTCGACAGACATCCGCCGGAATGTCATCACAAACGAAGAAAAAAAAAAAACTCCTTTCTTCTCATCTACCATCATTACACGGATGGTTCGACAAGAGCCGGCTCCGAACATCTCTTGAAGTACGACATGTTCCGACAAAGCTGGCGAGACATAAAACCGCAACCGCCAAAAAAAAAAAAGAAAACTGGCGAAGTTGAAGGGCTGGCCACAAACCTTAGCGCCATCTATCATCTTTGGCGGGCTACATGGCAGCGTCAATAGTTTAAAAAGACAAGCGCCTAAAGAAGTGAAAAAAGGGGGTGGGGGTGCAGTGTTGACGTCGCGAGATGTAATTACCGAGTTATTACAGTCTGGCCAAACTAGTTTAAAAAGCACCAATCTTTCACCTCCAGTTTAAACAAAAAAGAAGCTTTTGAAGGCAAAAGCAATTTTGGCGCTCCTTCACAGACAGTGTCTATAGTGGAACGTTTGGTAAATCTCAAGGGTAAACGACTAGGTTATTAGCGCAAGCGCCTGTCCCTGTTTATTGTGTTATTTCCTATTGTCCCTGTCTCTTTGCAATTTTAAACCTTATACCTAGCATGGACCAACTAGCCAAAACCAAAGTTTTAATGATATTAATATCATGTTTTTCATCTGCTTGTCAGCCCTAGTTAACACCTGTGTCCTGCCGGTCGTATATGTGGAATTTGATCCTGTATTGTGCCAACATTTGGTATGTTGTTGCTAAACAATCGCCCTGTTACACCCTCGAACGTGCTATTACCGTGGCCGTCCCCGACGGTGTTGTAACTTTGGCAAAAATGTTTTGTTATCTTTTAAAATATTAGGACTAGGTCCTCATTGTTTGTTTTTTTCCATTGCGAAGACGAACCGGTACTCACACATCGCCTTAGAAATCCAGACAAAAGAGCACACATTCATATGAAATCCAAACATCCCGAGGGGCAGCCGAATCGCGTGATTTGGTTTCCTTTAAACAATAAAGTCTGCATTACGGAAACCCCGAAGGAGTGAATATTAACCTGTGCCAGGCGTTTTCATTCGCTTTAGCATCAGCGATTAAAAACCTGCATTGTTCAAAGGTTGCTTCCACCCCTTGTCTGACTTCTTCCTCGTATTAAATCAACACAGGCCTTCTTCTTTTATCTCTAGCTTCACGTACAGCGCAACATTTTTGTGCACAGAGCTTCGAAGCCTTGCAATTCGTTCTGCTTCAAATTCTGCCACCCCAGTCATTATTATCAGCACCACTGTAAACTTATTATAATCCTAATCATAACAATCCTCTTCATGAAAAGTGTCGTTTTTTTTTTCCAGCAATCATCGTCTGCTTTCCCCAATTTATTTCATACCCAATCCTCACTTATTCAAGCAGCCTTTTCCCTCACTCTCCGTGAATTTTCCTCGGCAAATCTTTAAAGCCCCGAGTTTCCCCCAAAACGCGCCTTGCTAACAAATGACTCGAGCTTACGATTTTCTGCGTCTTGAAACCCCGTCTTCCAAGTCCCCCAAGACGTTTGCGTTCATCTTTAGCAGCTGTATGGAGCGTAAGGCCCCTCGTAAATATGCCAGCCGGCATGCAAATCCCCATCAAGTCTCGCTGCCGTCAAATTCGCTTTCTCTATTTCGCAGCTGTAAGACCGAGGAAGATATAACACGAGATGGATACCAGGAGACCCTAGATATAACCTCCAAAACACCCTCCATACGTGCGTACAAGTACAGACTTTGAGTATCGCCACTTTGTTGCTGGCGTGTGTGTGCATTGCCCGGTATATTACCTTTTCCATGGCGTGCAAGTGGTTACCAGAGCTTGATGGCCATCCTGGCCAGGTTACTATATAAGTAGCGGCTGCTCAGAGACGTGCTTGGATGTAGGCTTAAAAAAAATATCTCGCTCCAACAAAACGAGGAACATTAAATGCAGCTGGCAGATGTAATAATTGCACTCTGTTTACAATCGTCGGTTTTACCTTGGAGCGTTGACGGCCGGTCACAAAATAACGTGTTTTTGGGACAGTTGGTGTTGCGAAAGATTGCGGGAGTTGACAAAACAACGACCCTATTTTTGTTGACAAGCAGTGTCGACTGTTTGCTCTCGTTGGCGAGGAGATTGAACTATAGTGGGCACTTCACCTTGTTTGTTTTCCCGAGTCTAATAGAAATAAACAACGTCCAAAGTACAGCCTCGTTGTTCACACTAACAAATTGCTGATCATGCTATTGTTTTTTTTCCTCCTCGGGTTCTCAAATTAAAAACAAGCAGAAACAAACATTTAAAAAAAAAAATAACGTAGATTGGAAAAACATTTAAAAAAGTAAAGACGGCGTAAGGATGTGCAGCCGTAATTTTTAAAAAAAGCAGATTTTGAAGGATTTGCGATGGAATCGCTTCTTTAGATCAAAGACAAAGACTAGTCATTTCTACATATAAACTAACAAGCCTTTTCTCTTTCTTGGGTGTGGTAGACGGCACGTAATAATCTGTCAACGATGGCAATATAGGCTTATCCCCGAAATTGCGAAAGCGATCGAGATATCCTAATTTTCTTTTTAGACTTGCTAGAAGACTTGAAGAAAATATGTAATTATATATATCTTGTTAAGTCACCCAAAGTCATTTTTTGTAGTTACGCAATATCTTTGTTAGATTACCCATCTCCCAACGTCTGAATTATTTAGCACAAAGAGCTTTCACTTCCTTCAATATTTTACATCATTTCACAATGGCATCGTATAGTATTTTAGCATTATGCGATGAAATATTCTTTGTATATATAAATGTGGGGCTGAAGAGGCCGGAAAATTGTGCCATATATATTTTGACGAGTTCTTTATTTTGTTTATTATATTCGTTAGAAATGAAATGTATAAGTGTGTGCAACGTCGCGTCAACCTGCCCCGAAGTACATCGATCATCGCTTATTGCATCAATGTAGAGGGTAATCTGGTCAGGGAAATTGGCAATATGCGGTCGTTAACATGTGTCAACGGGAGGGGATTACAAAAAAAAAAAAGAAAAAGAAATCTCCTCGGTACAGCGCTAACGTAAATTAGATCGGCTAAAATAAGTATTTCCTCATTGTACCTTTTAGGCAGTGATCTATAAAATCAATTAGAATTCGCTTTATTGCAGTTGAACCGGTATTTGATTATAAGACATTATTAACTGACTTTGAAGTAATTATTTGCTTAATGTTTGCTTCACTTTAATGTTTGTATGCATGTATATTATGTTTTCACCTTCTATTAATGTCGTTATGTTCGTGTCTTTTGTGTGATGCTGCTGTACTTTGCCCCCGGTTTTGGTTATTAGTATAGACGAGTGGGTGAGTCCATATTTCTTCAGGGAATAGTTCCAAAAAATTGATGAGCTCCTCGATTGATGGCGCAACGGTAGAGGTAATTTGAACTATAATGGCGTACCTGCCTGGCGTGGTGTACACGGTTAGTGTAAGTGATTGTCACTTCGGCACTTTAATGTAAGTAGCACACAACCTTTCTGCTTGATTCATGAACCAAAACGGCTCGCCCAACGACTAAACTAAGAAAAAAGAAAAGTTAATAAGTTTCTTTTAACCAGCGCTATGCTAAGCCCAACGTCCCACCTGCTGCGACAATTGGCAACTTACCGTATGCAAATCACTTTAAATGTACGGGCAGGTGTCTTAACCCTCGCTTTCTAAAATTTAGTGCTGTGACTACTGGATAAATATTGAAGCTAACCTGTAGTAATGGTGAATCGTCTCATTTTAGTACATATCGCATTTCAGCCTCTAATTTTTTTTTGTTTTCTGCAAAACTTCATATTTAGAACCCCAGACCAAACATAAATAAAGAACTTTCCAATCGAGCTTCATGCCTGATGTAGACCTGTCCACCAGCAATGTTCAATATACCCTGCTGCAGGTTAAGAAAAGCAGGACAACCTCCTCCTAATTATAATGCAATTAAATGCAAAGGTGCAAGCGAGCTGGACAAGAATGACGAAAACAATCCCTGGAGAAGGGGAACGAGAGGGACAAAGGACAAACACAGCTGTGTTTGTCCTTTGTCTCTTTATCTCTCTCGTTCCCCTTCTCCAGAGATTATTTTCGTCAACCTCCTCCTCTACGCTTTCCACTTAGCAGAGTGAAAGTTAAAAAGGAGGCAAGAGGGGGCCAAGAGGGACTCGCGCCCTTTTCGACGTTGGCGCTGCAAAAGTGCAAAGAGTGGAGGAGTAGCTTTTCCTTGTTTTCTTAACCTGCAACAAGGTATATTGCACTTTTTAGCGCATTCTTGTATGCGTCTCGTTCCTTCCTCGAGGGAGCGGGAATGAAACGCATTTTTGTTCTTTAAATTTATTTTTACGTTCCGCGGAAGCGTTTGAACGAAGTGTTGTTCAGTTTATGTGAAACATCTTTCACTCAACATTTATCATCCCTAAATTTCTTTTTCTATGTACATTAAACTACACGAAAGATTCTAGTGTGAAAACGGTCCCCATCCTGCCCAATGTACCCTACTCTGGCGGGGTTTACATGGATGCCACCGTAGAAAATAGAGTCGAGATTTGCCGCCCATGATTAAATAAAAAAGAAAGGGAAAGGAGGATTAGAAGCGCTTGATCGGCCACCTCTCGATTCTATGTGCTACGGTCGCATCCATGTAAACCCCGCCAACGACGCTGTTTTAGCCTTTCCTGCTTCTGGGTCATCTTTTCAAGAAAAAATGCGTCTCCGATTGCAAAAATAAAAATATTTACTTATTTATTGGTTCGGTTAATTTTATTATTTGATTGATTGGTTCAGGTTGAAGTTCGAGTTACCTGTTTTTTCCTTCTACAAGAGTAACCTTCCAGCAGAATAGCTAAGCTTGTGCAAACGAATTTCCCAACTTTTGTTATTATTACAACAACTGAAGCAGTTAACTTCTTGGGCTGACACTGTAGTGCGATTTGCGCAACGCTTTTTTATCTCTTATGGCACCCTGTTTATCTAATTTTTTTATAAGACTACTGGCTTCTACCGTAGGGCGTTGCTTCATAAATGTTTCATGATTGTCCATTGATATAATACTTTTCATCATCTTCGTTACGCATTGGGGTTTATGTCTGAGCCTAAGAGGATTCTCTTTTATTAGTTTAATACTAATATTTCTCACTATGGCTGCAGGTATGAGGTAATCTCTTCCCAGATTCGTAGGTTTTGGTTTGGTTAAGTAATCTTCTTTTCAGTGGGCACCCGCGCATATTTTTTTATTGTCTACTAAAGTATTTATCTCCTCAGAAAGTTCATATCTTTACTTTTTTGTGTTTCGTAATTTTTTCCACGGTTTGCTAACTACCTCAATAAATAAATAATCTACTCATATCTGTAGTTCTTAGTTTTTAAGTTCAAACTTACATTTAAAAAATTAGCTATTCTTTTGCATGGGAACTTATATCATGGAGCGTCAGCTTCGTTAAATCTCTGCACCTTCCTTTGAACGTAGCAATCTTCTTTATTGGGTTACCTCATACCATAAACTAAATTTCTCAAAAGAATTTGCTCCTTTCATCAGCTTCCTGTTTTCGCTGATCCCTCTAAACTCATAGTTCACCACCGCCTTCCCAAACCTTCTAGGTCTTGCCTTGTATTTATGTCTAATAGCGATTTCGTTTCACGGCAGTCGTGCCCACGCGTGCCCCCTTGCAGCGTGGAGCGGGTTCGTTTCAGCCGGCACTGCACGAGTGGTTGCACTCTACGAGTTCGTTTCAGCGCTGGCACCCCACGCGTGCATGCACTCGCTGCACCGAGAAAATCGGGAGTGCACCAAAATGCAATCCCGTCATGCCTCGCTCCGGCAAGGAGCGGGAGCAGACGACGAGGGTTCGTCTGCTACGATGTGTCGCGGAACCGAAAGAAAAAAAAAAGTAGATTTTCTGATAGAAATCGCGTCCCACGGGCAACGGAATCAGACGCGAGCTTGGATGGTGAGAGTCTGCTATTTCATGAAGGAAGCATTTGACAAACCGTGCTTTATTTGCAGGTTTTAATCCGCTCTGTTGCCGTACAGACGCTGAAATAAGCCGGTGTGTAAAGAAATGCTCAGAACAAACGCATCAGCGGCCCCCAAGATGTTTATCCCCATCCGTGTGCGGGTGAAAACTTGAACATTTGTCGACAAAACTCCCCCAGAAGAAACCTCTGACTGCCCAATAAGCATCCGAGAAATCTAAACATAGTGACTTTACCCTAGGCTTGGGCAACATCATCATTTTTAACATATACCTACGTCAGCTAACTTGCCCCGTCGTATTTTGTTCGAGAAAGCTCTCGTTCTCGACGTCCTCACCAAGGCTAATATCTGATCCACCTGTAATGACGATCGAAATCGAAAGTCCCACGAAACGTTTTGCTGGATATTTCAACAGACTAGTTTTAAGCCGTACCATTTCAGTGGTTCACGCATAATAGCATGCTCAAACGGATCAAGCTTCTGCTCGAACAGCATCATAAGTGTTTTTCAGTGTAAGCGGTTATAAAGAGATTGCAACCAGCTTCCTTGTAGACAGCTGGTTGCGTAAATTAACGCCGTCTGTAACTATCTCTCGACAGCCAAGTTGCTTGAAGGCATCGCAAATATAAACTACAGGTTGCAGCGACCAACGTTTGTAGATAAACGTTGGTAGCGACTGCACTCTCGCATTCCCACCCATCACTCCGAACAGAAAGGCGCTGGTTTCGAATTGAGGTTGGTACCCTGTCTACAACATAGATGGCGGCAGCATCAATCTTCTGCACTCGGTGCATTTGGCGTGTTCGTTTGAGACCAGTTATCCGTGCAACACTCTGCGAGTGCGATGCATTCTGGGAGAGAACTCGAACGGTGCCAGTGCGTGTGAAATGTACTCGCTATAACTTCCATATTTAGTAACTCCTTCTAAAAATGCGCTCCTCTATTCCCCAAACCGCCAAGCATCCCTGCTGTTTCTAATCTTCCGTTCTTCTTACCCTTGCCAACCCTCCTGCTTTCATTTTACTTCCAGGAGCATATGTTGTTTACGAAACTCTCTACATAACTTCCAATTTAATAATCTCCTATTTTGTCCTAAAGTCTTACACAATATATATTTTTTGCTTTAAATTGCCTTCCCTAATGTGTCTTGCAGATCAGAATATTTCCTCAAACAAACTATCTCCACCGGCGTATTTTTTTTTTTTTTGTAAATCATTTACATTATTTTTTTTTTCTGAATTAGAAGCCTTTTTTAAGTCCGCATCTTCCTGGAATACACAAACTTTCGCTCATACTCTTAGCCGTGCATTACTCTACGTTTTATCCGTCCCTAATATTCCCTTGCCTAGCTCCTGCGGCAAGAACGTGAGAGTTCGTTTCCGCCTAAACAAAGTTCTGCCAACAATTGCCTCGTTACTTTCTTCCTCGGATCCCTAAAATCACTCACATGTTTCTCCTCGCTTTCCCCTTACTCTGCCCACATTCCCCAGGCCACTTCGTTACTCCCGCAATAGCTTTTTCTAATTACGCCTTTAAATGCCCTAGGGTTTCTTCGATCGCTTATCTTTTCAGCGCTTCCGTTCCGAGCTCTTTACTAGCTATGTCCTCGTCCCTTGCGTTTACCGCATTCAGTTTCTTCGCCTAATACCCTACCCAGCCGCACTCAGTTTATGGCCTTCCTTTTTGTTCGAAGTTGGAAGAAAGTTTAGCCCTCGAATTATTCCAACCTATCCCTACGGGCACGTGCCAGTAGAAATGCCAGACTTGTAAGGGTCTCATTACAAGTATTCAAGATACTTTTATTCAAATACGTCTGGAATAGTATGCGTTATTTGAGCGCGTTGGGGATAAATAACAAAAATTCGAAAGAATAAAACATGCAGGACGGACAAAACATAACATATTTCGACTTGCAACGTACAGGGCTTAATACCGGCAAGCACTGAGCTCTGGAATTCTCAGGGATGAAGGGAAAAGGGAGAGTCGGGAAAGGATTCAAGGAGCGGTGGGGAGGGGGGTGTAAAGGGGGTCGAGTTTCGCGGTGAAGAAGAAAAGGAGGAGTAGACCTAGCTGAAAACAGAGGGGGAGAGGAAAAGGAGAAGGGGGGCGCCCCTTCTTTCTTCCCACCCCTCCTCCTCCTCCGAGGGAGGAGGGGTGGGGAAGAAGGACCGCATCCCGCTTGTCCTCAGCGCAAACGTCCCACCGTCCGCGCCGCTGACAGCTCCGGTTCCAGGAACGCAACCTCTCTGTCCGTCAACACCAGAGACGGCGACGAGATGCTCCGCGTCTTTCAGTGGCAAGTCGCGCGTGCAAAAGTGCGGAATCTGGGGTTTCGAGGCATCCTGCGCGATCTATTCTTAGCGTAGTGTGACAAAGCAATCAGCAGAGAACTTGTTAGCTCTGTGGACATTAAAATCTTTCACTTTCTAGACGATTTGTTTTTTTTATTTTTTTTTTTTTTTGGGGGGGGGGTGTGGGCGTTCCCACCTGTGGTTGTGAATGAAGATTTAATGAGAGGCCCAATGGAAGTGCTCTTGAACAATGCCCAGTGTCTCAGCTTCACGCAAGTGGTAATAAATTCTGGGTGTATCCAGTTTCCAAATATAAATTTAAAGTTTGAAGGCATTCATGTCTGTTAAAAGTTTGAACTAAAATATAGGAAAGGGGTGTACCTTTTCGATTCAGCGCATTAATCAGTTAAGAGGGGGTTTTCATTGTCTCTGGTTAAGGTCGCACTGGGAAATGTATGCAATCATATTGCTGGCTCAGGTTTTAAGAATCAAATTAGCCGCCTGAGCAAAAGCGGGATGTCCAAAAAGCATTCTCCGGTAGAGAATATAAAAATACGTTAATTAATCAAATTTGTCCCCAAACAAAAAACAAAAAGTGGAGATTGTGCCGTATATTCATAGGTTGTCCCGCAATCTCAAAAAGATTGCCAGCCACTTTGGTGTTCCCGTGAAATTCACAGCTCCATTGAAGCTATCTAGCTTATGTCCAAGAGTAAACAAGAATACGCGCAAGGATAGAATCTAAACAAAAGCATGCAACCTAATATGGAGAATGAGCCACATCGGTAGTCTACGAAATACCAACGACATGTGGGCGATCGTGAAAAGGCGGGCAGGTAGAGGCATTTATGAACGGGCGTCAGAGCAAGAGCTTTTTGTGAAGAGGTCTCCTTCGGGGAACTCAATCTTTTAATGTGATAGGTGTCCGTGTGAGTCAATACTGGATAAAACAGATATGTTGTGCAAGTATAAAACAAAAAAACAAAGAGAACGTTTTGAGGCGTTAAAAATCAGGCTCAAGGGGGATGACAGCTGCATCAGTGAGTGCGTCGTCATTCGTTATATTAATAAAAAAACATTCAGATGAAATTCTAGTGAGGTAGAATCAACCGCGTCTATATATTTAGAAAGAGAGAGTGAGAGAGAGAAAGAGAGTTAGATAGAGGATGCTTTTTAAGCTTCACAGATTTGTCTAGGAAAGCTGTGAAAGCTACACTTATGAGGATTGTTCAGGAGAGTTATATTGTCTGACCACTTTACAAATTTCCTTCGCAATTCAGATTTGCAATCACATTGGTCGACTATTTCAGTATGTTGCCGGAGGCAGCTTTCTTCACCCAAGCGACTACTGAAACTATATGTGAATTCCTTATTACAATCTTCAGCCGGGAGGGATATCCAGAGCTGATTGCATCCGACATGCATGGTCCACGGTTTCAATCACGGATCTTCCGGGAGTTCCTGAAGTATAGAGAGATTTTTCATTGCCGGTTTGCGATTTACCAACCACACGCGAACGGTCAGATTCCTAAGGAGTACGTCCAACTACCATACAAGGACAAGGCAACATTGGTACATGCCTTGAGGAGTTTCTAGGCGTCTACAGAAGCACAACTTATGCAGCTACGAAGCTCTCTCCCGCGAACTACTCCACGGGCTTAAGATGCGGACTCGTACGAACATCGTGGGCTTCCCAAATTTTGTCAAGCCCATTCACTTCGAGATGCAACAACTCCGCCAACGCATCGCTAATTATCAGAAACACACCAAGCAATACACGGACGACAGGCTGAGAGCCAAACCATTTCCAGCAAGTGCAGGAGACTATTTACGAGTAAACCTTCCTACGCACCAACCGAAGGGAACGCCATTGTTTGGTCCCCCTGAAAGAATTCAAGAAGTGGTGGGACCAAGTACCTTCTTCACGTCTGGAGGAGGATGCTGGAATGCATCGAGATTGTCTCGAGCCCACCTTACAGCAAGACACGAAGTACAGAGGAGCGACACAGATCCAAAAACTGGAGTGACTACATAATTACCTCTTACAGCCCCGCGAAAGTCCACGAAATATAGGAAACCTCCGGACAGATTCTCTCTTTGTTGAACTCTTCTTTGAGGGGGGATTGTGTTGTGTGCATGAGTAGACCCTGGCCGCTGGTGAAAAGAATAAGAAGTGGATGAGGAGCACAAGGTAGAAGGACTGGTTGTTCAGTCCTGCCTTACATAGGCAGCCGCATTAAGAGACAACAAGAATACCCCGTCTAAACAGTCTAGAAACATGTGTCCAACGGTCTCCTATCTTTTTAAATTGTTTTGCAAAGAATGCAGTTGTGAGACCATGCAACTGGTAAGCCCTTTTTAACCAACCAGACAGGGCTATGCCATTGTGTGTGCAATTCGCATTGTACTTAAGTGTTTTCTGGGAAAAATGCAGAGAAAAAGCCGATAACAACGTCCCACAGACAACGTCAATGCCAGGAGTTCGTGCCGGGAGGCACGCTTCCACGTGCTCCAGAACAAAAAAAAAAAGTAACAAAAGAGCTTGGAACAAAATGGTCCGATGTCCATTTTCTTACGAACGCTTTTGTTCACGCATTCAACAGTGCGTGAAAGCGACGCCGATGCCCAACGACTTCGGCGTGAAGCGTCGCGTGTATCGCAGTGACTATACCGGCGATTAATACTCGACTGTTTTGTTTTTTTCGCTTTTACGTAGGAAGTTTTAGAGTGTCGACACTTCTGCCATCCTGGTGCTTGAAATCATTGCTTTCAGTTATCGAAACGCTTCATTTGAAACCTCAGGAAAATGTTTCCTGTCCTGTAAGAATATTAAAACAGACCGCGACAGCACAAAATGACAAGGCTTGAACTTCCGGAAGCCCCTCCATCTCAAGCTCAGAAACTTAATATCTCTGAATTGTAATGATCGCGCCAATTGCGATCGCTCTGCGCTAAGCACCGTAGTGTGCCCACAACAAGACCGCAAAACAGTGGAGCGCCGACAAGAGAAATAGAGAGAAAAATATTTATTTTTGAATAAACACCCCGTCCAGCGCTTCCTTAATGCAGCGAATGTAGTAATTATTCTAAACCAAAAGGTAAACAAGCTGCACTTGGCACGTTTGTTCGGTAAATCCAACGATTTAGGTTCTTTACTTTGTATATTTCCTACAGACAGAACGACCATGCTTAGCGCGTGTTCCTACGTTCACAACATCCTCCATAGTACCTGGGTAATTTTGAGAAAAGCCTATTGTTCTAAAGGCCGTTCAGGACGGCGCCGTGAAAAATGTCCCACTCGAAATCCGTATTGTGTTTAGCTAAGAGCCTGCCGCCTTTCCATTACACGAAGGTCAGCATTGTTCTCGCTACAGAACGGAAATAACAAAACAAAATTGATCGGTAGTGTTATTTTTTATCTTCAAAAGTTAACACGTTACTAAGTTTTGTTACCATCCTGCAAACAGTAACAAAATATTGTTTTCGTTACATTCTAGAACTAGAAGGATACACCGTTGTGTTTGATTTGCTTCGCTTGTTTGAATTTAAGATATATTACTTGATAGTCATTTATAACGAGCCGTAAATTCATACCCTCACGTTTCCACAACGATAAACATTGGCTCTATGAAATTTGTCGAATATGCGCTTTCCACAGTTTTGGGGCAATTTGCTTGGCTGGGCCATATTTAGTTTTTTTTTTTTTTTTTTTTTTTGGCGGACAAACAAGTAATGTTAAAGAACAAAAAGTTAGGGCGCAAACAAGGCTGGTGAAGGTTTACCATTTTAGACAAAACCCCGAAACTGGGAGGAAGGAAGGACTACAGAATACGAAGTCTCAATTGTTATCGTGTTGTGTTGTCCTTCCTTTACTCCAGTCTCGGGGTTTTGTCTGAAATGTTAAAAGTAATGTTAATTCACGAGGAGTAAAAGAAGAAAGAAGCAACAGGAAGTTCTAATGTTTCAAGAAACGTATCTGGGTTCCACGGGGAAGGATCAGTCCTGTGACCTAAAGTTAGCTCCCGTTCTAAACTGCACTACTCTTTTACAAGCTAATAGAAAAAGACGCTACACACTGGAGTTTCGACGCTCTAACTCGGCCGTGGGGCACCGGACATAAAGGGATGATTGACGGATGGTAAGCTTTGGCTGGGGATTAAAGGCCCGTCGATACCTTCACGAGGACTAAAGGAAGAAAGAAGCAATGGGAGTTGTAGTGTTTCAGCGAACGTATACGAGACCCTTGAGTAAGGATCAAACGTATGATGTAAGGTTCTCTCCCGTTCTCAGCGTTCTTACGTGGTGAAGGGTATTACTGTTTCATAAGCTTTTTGGAGAACAAGCTACACACTCGTGTTGCGACGCCAAACTCGGCCGAGAGGCACCGGACTGAAAAAAAGATGATCGGCGGTTGGTACGCCTTTCATGGGCGTTAAAGTACCGTTGACACATTCACCGCAGCGCTAACCAGTATACGTGAAACAATTGGCCGACTTTATTTTATATCAGCGCTCTAGCAACGCTTCGCTGTACGCGTCCCCGCCTTTTCTTGCTTCGTGGCCATTCACACAGGAGCATTTGCTTACGTTTTCTTACGTTAAATCAAATTTATAAGGTTAACTTAACCTCACTCTCTTCAGTCCCCCCACCGTCGTTAGAAGCGCCTTCTAGATTTTCATTTGAAAACGATGTGTTCCAAATACTACGGTGAAAGGTCATCTAGACGCTGTGCTTCAAGATATACGTATTCCATTGAATACATAGCAGTCACCATAGAAGCCGTCCCCCAAAACCACTGGTTCGTCAAACGACGGCAGACGAAGTGTGTGGTTAAAAGGGGGGGGGGGGGGGGGGGGGGAACCAGACAGGGCAATGCCATTGTTTGTGCAATTCGCATTGTACTTAAGTGTTTTCTGGGAAAAATGCAGAGAAAAAGCCGATAACAACGTCCCACAGACAACGTCAATGCCAGGAGTTCGTGCCGGGAGGCACGCTTCCACGTGCTCCAGAACAAAAAAAAAAAAGTAACAAAAGAGCTTGGAACAAAATGGTCCGATGTCCATTTTCTTACGAACGCTTTTGTTCACGCATTCAACAGTGCGTGAAAGCGACGCCGATGCCCAACGACTTCGGCGTGAAGCGTCGCGTGTATCGCCGTGACTATACCGGCGATTAATACTCGACTGTTTTGTTTTTTTTTCGCTTTTACGTAGGAAGTTTTAGAGTGTCGACACTTCTGCCATCCTGGTGCTTGAAATCATTGCTTTCAGTTATCGAAACGCTTCATTTGAAACCTCAGGAAAATGTTTCCTGTCCTGTAAGAATATTAAAACAGACCGCGACAGCACAAAATGACAAGGCTCGAACTTCCGGAAGCCCCTCCATCTCAAGCTCAGAAACTTAATATCTCTGAATTGTAATGATCGCGCCAATTGCGATCGCTCTGCGCTAAGCACCGTAGTGTGCCCTACAACAAGACCGCAAAACAGTGGAGCGCCGACAAGAGAAATAGAGAGAAAAATATTTATTTTTGAATAAACACCCCGTCCAGCGCTTCCTTAATGCAGCGAATGTAGTAATTATTCTAAACCAAAAGGTAAACAAGCTGCACTTGGCACGTTTGTTCGGTAAATCCAACGATTTAGGTTCTTTACTTTGTATATTTCCTACAGACAGAACGACCATGCTTAGCGCGTGTTCCTACGTTCACAACATCCTCCATAGTACCTGGGTAATTTTGAGAAAAGCCTATTGTTCTAAAGGCCGTTCAGGACGGCGCCGTGAAAAATGTCCCACTCGAAATCCGTATTGTGTTTAGCTAAGAGCCTGTCGCCTTTCAATTACACGAAGGTCAGCATTGTTCTCGCTACAGAACGGAAATAACAAAACAAAATTGATCGGTAGTGTTATTTTTTATCTTCAAAAGTTAACACGTTACTAAGTTTCGTTACCATCCTGCAAACAGTAAAAAAATATTGTTTTCGTTACATTCTAGAACTAGAAGGATACACCGTTGTGTTTGATTTGCTTCGCTTGTTTGAATTTAAGATATATTACTTGATAGTCATTTATAATGAGCCTTAAATTCATACCCTCACGTTTCCACAACGATAAACATTGGCTCTATGAAATTTGTCGAATATGCGCTTTCCACAGTTTTGGGGCAATTTGCTTGGCTGGGCCATATTTAGTTTTTTTTTTTTTTTTTTTTTTTTTTGGCGGACAAACAAGTAATGTTAAAGAACAAAAAGTTAGGGCGCAAACAAGCTGGTGAAGGTTTACCATTTTAGACAAAACCCCGAAACTGGGAGGAAGGAAGGACTACAGAATACGAAGTCTCAATTGTTATCGTGTTGTGTTGTCCTTCCTTTACTCCAGTCTCGGGGTTTTGTCTGAAATGTTAAAAGTAATGTTAATTCACGAGGAGTAAAAGAAGAAAGAAGCAACAGGAAGTTCTAATGTTTCAAGAAACGTATCTGGGTTCCACGGGGAAGGACCAGTCCCGTGACGTAAGGTTAGCTCCCGTTCTAAACTGCACTACTATATCACAAGCTAATACAAAAAGAAGCTACACGCTGGAGTTTCGACGCTCTAACTCGGCCGTGGGGCACCGGACATAAAGGGATGATTGACGGATGGTAAGCTTTGGCTGGGGATTAAAGGCCCGTCGATACCTTCACGAGGACTAAAGGAAGAAAGAAGCAATGGGAGTTGTAGTGTTTCAGCGAAAGTATACGAGACCCTTGAGTAAGGATCAAACGTATGATGTAAGGTTCTCTCCCGTTCTCAGCGTTCTTACGTGGTGAAGGGTATTACTGTTTCATAAGCTTTTTGGAGAAGAAGCTACACACTCGAGTTGCGACGCCAAACTCGGCCGAGAGGCACCGGACTGAAAAAAAGATGATCGGCGGATGGTACGCCTTTCATGGGCGTTAAAGTACCGTTGACACATTCACCGCAGCGCTAACCAGTATACGTGAAACAATTGGCCGACTTTATTTTGTATCAGCGCTCTAGCAACGCTTCGCTGTACGCGTCCCCGCCTTTTCTTGCTTCGTGGCCATTCACACAGGAGCATTTGCTTACGTTTTCTTACGTTAAATCAAATTTATAAGGTTAACTTAACCTCACTCTCTTCAGTCCCCCCACCGTCGTTAGAAGCGCCTTCTACATTTTCATTTGAAAACGATGTGTTCCAAATACTACGGTGAAAGGTCATCTAGACGCTGTGCTTCAAGAAATACGTATTCCATTGAATACATAGCAGTCACCATAGAAGCCGTCCCCCAAAACCACTGGTTCGTCAAACGACGGCAGGCGAAGTGTGTGGTGAAAAGGGGGGGGGGGGGGGGGGGGGGCACTGTTCGTGCAACCAGCGTCCATGGACAGTTCCGTTACTGAGCCAATCTCTGGTAACGTTGCGTTATGTTCGCTACGTCCATGCTTTGAATGTCATGTGCAAAGCTATTTCTCGGATTGGCTGCCATGCTTGATACGATGCACGGATACACCGGCGATTCCCGACGTTAAAAGACGTAATCTATCGTAACATTACGCAACGCAAGAAAACGGCACAGTGTGAACCGGCCTTTACATGTACAGTGCTGCGCTAACTCAGCGCTGAGTCACGGCTGACTGCGCGTCATCTCATCGCTGAGATTAATGTGTGTACCGGACTTGAGAGATAAGATCTTCGAGCGGCGACGATCGTGGCTGCAGCTGTGTGGTGCTGCGTTAGGGTTCTTGAATGAGGGTGGAGTATATCGTTGTTATAAATACTTCTAGAAAGACTAAATTCACTGAATCCTGGGAAATAGCGCCAAGCTCACCTTATGGTCGCCATTTTGGTCCATGGAATGAGCAGTTTCTCCTTGAGCTTTCCATACTTGGTGAGACGATCCAAATTCCCGGCGACAGATCTCTTTATAGAGAAATTTCTTAAATACCTATACTTTGTGATCGGCACCCCGGCAAAACAAGTGCACAGCTTCGCATTGCCACAACGTGCAGCGTCAGTGCTTGGTGGCATAGAAAAAAAAAAAAAAAACTTTCTTATTTTGAAATACGAAAGAACAACACTACCATTGTACGAGAGATATGCAGAGGTAAGCATGATTGATAGGTTGTTTACATACACAGAGTCGAGGAGAGTTACATTGACGAGGAACGCGTTCAGTTCGATGACGCTACATAGCAATCTTGTCGCGACCAGTTCTGAATAGTCCTTTGAATGCCTCGAAGATTTTAAAAGAAAGAAAGTGGTTATTGTCATGAAAACAGAAACCGATCAATCAGTCGCCTTGCTGATGTTTTGGTGGCTCTTACGTTAGTGTCTGTTTGTGTAAGGCCAGCAGGAATTAGGGAAATGGCGATATTTTCCCAGGAAGAAACAAAATGTAACTTGTATAGTACGCAGGTGTAGGAACTTTTAATCTTTATGAGTGAGGGGTTTTAAAAAGGCGTCGTGCATGGGGTCATTTTTAGATATATCGTTTCTGTTTCAAAGTATAAAATAAATAAAAAAGACACTTGGCTATTAGAGAAAGGTGTTTGTAATTTTTGTCAAACTTAACTGATGATAAATAACGTAATTTAAAAAAAAACAATACGTCGAAAAAATTAAGGCCAAAATGTAACTCGCCAGTAATTTAAGACACTGGCCAGCGCTTTGGACAAACATTTGACACGCTACCAGTAACGGCGTTACTTCCCAATTGGTCACTGCAATCCGATTTTTCGCGTTGCCTTTCGCTTTCAGTCACTAAACTCTTACTATAGTCACATGAAATGACCCTGAAGCGACCTTTCGCCATCATGAACTAGACAAAACTAAGCGTAAAATTTGATGCCAAGTGAATGTGGGCCAAGCACTGTTTGATTTGTTCCCTCGATGTTCTCCCCCAATGATTCTGCACAGAAGCATACATCTTTCCTGAACTCTATTTGGAAGAGTGAGGTGACTCGTGTTTGACAAAACGGTTTTCCGCAGTAACCAGACGCATGCATACGAATTGCGCCATCTGTATTCCGGGGGCGTTCTCGTCAATTATGCAAATGTTCTCGTGGTGGGCCGACCGCGTGTGTGCGGGCGCGGGTGTCCAGCGTCTACGCGCAGTCGGAAGTTAACCCCAATGCAACGGAACAAGAAGGCCGAGACTTCATGACTGGGAGATACTATTCCAATATTTACACGTTAAGAGTCGGACTGCAATTTCCGCAGACCAGCAGGAGTGAGTCAGTTGCTTTGAAAAGTGGGCAAGACTGGAATCGCATGCACCAGCCCTGAAAGTGGCAGCGACCGGAAGAGCTTTATTGAAAAGATCTACGCACCATTTTTTTGTTTTGTTTACAAAACGATCCAGCGTGTTATGAGGGCAGTGAAGCGAAAAGCAATTGAAATAGCCACCATACACACCAACATATCTACCGGGTCCGATCGAGATAATGAAACCTCGCTCTTGGACCCGCCTACATAATCTAGGCATCGCAGAAAGCTGCAACTCCGTGAAAATGTCACGCTGCCGGAAATAATAAAATTCGAAAGTTTGCGCACACGACGTTACCTGGATAAAAAAACAGAACACGCGAGAAGAAAGGGAAATGTATAAATGAGCCGGCGTCCTCCTAAGCAGAAATATTTCATCGAACAAAAATTACTTGGTGGGCGACTGTTGTATTTATTTCCGCGAAAGAAACTCGTCACCTAGAAAAACGATACTCTTTTCTGTATTGCTGACAAAATATTGTGCTGAAACAAACTGTACAGGCGCCGTAAATGTCGTATTTTAGTTTAATTAATAGCAGGTTTATGTTCTCGGACGGCTCATATGAAAATTCGGTTCTTCTCTCTGATCATCTTATAATGTTATGTTCAGAAAACTCTGCGTTCTATCGGCGCCACTAGCGTCATTTTCTCACCGAGTTCCAGCTTTCCACGATGCGTGGCTTATTTACGAGGGCAAAAAAACAGGGTTTCCCTTCCGCGATCAGAACCGGTATAAAATAAGCTACTAGGGTCCCATTTTTCTAAAGTAAAAAGTGTCTGGTAGCTACCGGTTTAAATGTTGGTGTACTGCCAGGGGCTTCAGGGATGGTAAGTACTGCCTCACTGAACCGTCAGTGACGTTGTCGATCATGAAAATAATTTTCTTAAGCTGACAGTGGGATTCCCTCACGTGCAATCAGGGGATAAGGTGGTGGACGCGGACGCGAAGAAATGGTAAACAGTGTTTTCTTCTTTGGTTTTTTTCCTCGCATACAGCAAAGTCTTTAGTTGCAAGTTAGCGCTCTCTCCTGTTGGCGTTTTCTTTTTTTTTTTTTATACTTTGCGTTTATACTATTTTACTTTATTATGTACTTTGCGGGCTCGTCAATACCCGTTTTGGGAAAATTTAGAAAAAAAAAAAAAACTATCGCCGATATGGTGTTCGCGCTAACTGCGCCGAGTTCTGCACATCACGCACTGAGAGTATCACCCGCTGAGAATGTTACATGCACCAGTTTTAAATACGAGAGCAATCCTTTCGGAAACACTCGCAGAATTGAGCCAGACCATTAAAGGCCACATAAGCGGATACCATTCCTACAGGAAGTCTAGATTTAACGGAGTGTGCGACTCAAGCCATGAAGAACGTATGTAATTCAATGTCATATACCTCCTTCAAATATTGTCCGGAAAGGCTGAGCACAGCTTTGGAACGCTAACATATAATAAACGCTTTCGCACTCTGCTCGCAGCCTGTCGGTCTATAAACTACGTGACCCATATTTAGCAGTTAGAGACACCTTCATATCTAGTAAAAATAGGTTGTTTGTTGTTGTTAGCCCGCGGTGTTGTGCGCGTGGATGGTCGAGGAGGTCTGCTTCGGTGCCGAGTCGGAGGATTGCGGCTCAGGCTTCGTGATCATACACTGCAAACTTTACACCGCTTTGCTTTCAGCCATGTCACTTCCCACACTCCGGCCTGCGCTGCGGCGGCTTCTGCTCCTTTCGTCGCAGAGGGCTCTAAGGAGTGCGCACAGGCGTTCAATTGCACATTTATTGTTTCGCATTCACAACTTACAAGAAGTGATTAGAGACTCTAAACTTGCCAAACACAAGGTTGGGGCCGAAGTTGACGGAGCGCACCGATTGGCCTATCAAGATGATGACTTCGCACTTTTTTCGCCGACGTCCAAACGGCGCGCTCCGCGAACTTTTGGCTCCAACTTTGTGTTTGATGAGTTTAGGAAACCAGGTGCCCTGTGAATTTTAGAGCGCAGCTCTTACTCGCCCGTTTCCGGGATGAGCGGGCGTCGGCGTAACCACGCGGGTTGCATTATGGGACGTCATAGTTTCCCCGCTAAATTTAGCGGAGAAGCCGTATTAATGTTGATGTCACTTGACGTCAATGTCCCCACTTAATTTAGTGGGGAAATTTAACACATGACATCGACACCAATTCAGTTTCCCCGCTCAATCTAGCGGGGAAATTCGATTGGTGTTGAGGTCACGTGACGTCAATTTCCCCGCCAAATCTAGCCAGAAAATTTTCGCTAAATTTCCCGCTACATTTAGCGGGATATTTAGCAAAAATTTTCCGCTACATGGGAGGTGAGGAGGAGGGAATGGTACAGAGGGGGAGGAGCGGCATACCCTCCCCCCGTACCCTCCCCTCCGCCTCCTCAAGAGCTGCTCGCTAATTTAGCATTACAAAGAATTGTAAACCTCTTGCATTTTTTACGCTATATTTACACGAATATAGTTTTTTTTACAATTAATGTACCCATCCAGTATCTATGTACAAGGTAGGAGATTCCTAGTGGACCCGTTACAGGGTCAAGATCCCAGTCAAAAATCGCACTCTCTCGCTCGGCAACGGGCTTTTTGAGGGCACCAATTCCTCCTTGCCCTCAGGCAGGAGTTAGCCGATAGTTTTAAACCTTCCACAAAGGAAGATAGCGGAAACAGTCCAATAGCAGACATTGGCATCCGTCAAACCTGCAACGGACTCCGGCTGACAGGTCGGACGGGAACCGTAGAGTGCGCTGCACAGTCGGTCCCCGCACCACAGCGCTTCAGGCCAAAACCCGATCGGACCAAGAGGGACTCGCTCAGACACGCGAAACGTCACCCGATACCCAGGGAAAAACACGCGCCACAAACCCTCCGCCGGCGGAGAGTCTACGACGAAAGACCCCTGGCCCGACAAACAAAGCAAAAATAAAACGGTTAAAAGACCGCGAATACCCCCCCCCCCCCCCCCCCTCCGTTACAAAACCAGATGGCTCAACCATCCTTACATATCTAGTCGCATTACCGTTCCAGCACGACGCGTACGCCGTCGAGCGACGGTATGGCTAGACTCCTGAGAGGTAAACGGCGCTCCTAGAGCTTCCCGGTGATTCTAACGGTGATCACACCACGAAGGTACTTTGTCTAAGGATCGATGGGGTTCAACCCTTCCAGGGGAACAACAATGAAGATGGACACTTGAGCAATAAAAACGGACCGGGGAAGAAATCAAAAGGATAACAAAAGATTTAAAAAAAAATGGGCAGAGTCATAAGAGCGAGAGTATCGGGGGAGACAAATGAAGAAGTTTAGTAAGCTGTCATGTTTCCTCCCCACCGTAAAAACAAAAAGACAGGAATGTCCTCCGGGGGCCATTACCTCGCGACGTTTCACGAAGCACTCTGGAGGATTGAACTAAAGTAACGAATCTCGGGTAAGATACGTCATTGCATGACAAAGAATAAAACAAAAAAAAACGGACGAATCAGAACGCGAAGTGCATTTCAAGATGGAAAAAGAGCAATCCCCTTTTACGGCCTCTTACGCGAGCGATTAAGGGAGACGGGAAAAGGGGAAAAAGGGCAGCAGTCGTGCCATGAGCAGTAAGTAGGTGTAAAGCAACGTAAAAGCAGCAAACGAGTCCTAAGTTACGCGCCGCGTTAGCTTTTGATGCGAATGAACACATCGATGATTGCGTCGAGACTGCCTCCGGTTTCTGGGTGCATATTTTGAAGATTGTAAGACTATTTTTTTTCTTGAGATTTGTTTGTTCAACGTTGTTACGTACTGTTCCTCGAGAAGAACGTCCCCAAAAGTTGCGATTCATATATATATATATATATATATATATATATATATATATATATATATTATATATATATATATATATATTTGTAGAGATGGTATGGTAATATGGTTTTATGTGGACTGTCGAGACGTTACCTGACATCAAATTCCACGGCCTCTTTGGACAAATGCGGAAGAGGAGTGTAAGAACAAAACTTAGACTAACCAGTAAAGTACAAAAACTAGAAAAAGAAAAGCAAAAGGAGGGTACGAAAAAATAAATCAAGAAAAATGTAGAATTATAAAACATTACGACGAATAGAAAAGTCACACCTGACCTGTTCTTTTGTGCAAAGCGCGTTCAATCGAGCAAAAATTTCGAAGTACGATAGACAAGGCAAATAAACAGCAAAAACTGTTCGTAGTCATGCGAGATGCAGGTTTTTCAATTTTTATGCTACGCTTGCTGTTTAACAACTGATATCGAAAGAAGACGTTTTTGAAGATGTACTTATAGGGAAGATAGCTACATTTTGAGGGGAAAAAGATAGATCTGCTATGTCGCCATACACACACGTCGGTGTTTGTGACACTTGTAAGGCTAGTCTGTCAAATATCCCCGTCCAAATATAAGTGAACAAACAATAAACGCTAGCTTACATCTGGAATACATCTTGGGAAGCATGATGGCAACCCTCGACTGTGGTGCAAAATGCAATACTCTAAGATAGCAGAAGAAAAGCGGACAGACAGCGACTGAAACTCAGAAACAAAGTTTATTTTGTCGACAGATTTGGTATGCTCTTTATGAAGACTTTTTTGCCATACTCGAAAATGTTCCTTTATCTCTTGAACTTCATAAAAAAATCACACTTACCAAAAAAGGGGGACGGTGTTTCTATTGCCTCACCAAGCGTATCATTTAAATAATATATTAATGTTTAGGTGCTTTTAAACCAGTCTTAGGGTTGACATCATGCTGTCAACCCTAAGACCAGCTTGAACGTACCCTTATGTATTTGTAAATATTATTAGTCTTCATTAACTCTTTAATAATTACATTCATTCTTAATTACTATAATGGACTGACCTTATCCTCTCTAAACATGTAACTACTAATTTAGCATGCCTCAGTTATATAGTCCAATTGAACCCTATTAGTTTACCACAAGGAGACGCGCAATCGGTACTGCGGATTACTGACAGGAAAAATAAAACAAGCAAGTCGATCATCGATGTAGTCCTTGTATATTTGTTGTTGAAAAACGACACTATGATGAGTTGTCGTTCTAATCCTTAAATAAGAACTGTCGCAGTAATTTTACAACTGAGTGATATTGCAGCGTATGGGCTACACAAGAGCTATGCAGGTCTCCAGTTTAAAAACACCAAGATGCGCGTTTTCTAGATGTCGGTGTTTTGTTCTCACTGCGCAAACAAACAACCAATACCGCTCGCCCAATTCGCAACAAACCGCTAAATCTTGCGACGCGTGCAATCTTCATCAGAATCGCAAGTTGACAAAACTTAAAAAAAAGAATTCTTCAATGGGGTCTTTGGCATGACAGCGAACTCTGTTTGCTTAATTTCCTCCCAGTGGAACTACACGAATATCTGCGCAACCAGGTGACAAACAGAATGACATACTCTTAACGTGTACCCACCTCTTTATGCAAAATCCCATGGTAAGGCTAGTTGGATCTCCCCTTTACCTTCGTCCTTACCACTTGCACCCCGGGTAGTTTTAGATCATTCAAATAGAAAAATATAAAAAAATTAGGTGTTTAAAAATGTTTCATCGCATAGTAAGAAAAAAAAAAGTGGTCTTGAGTTAATCCACTGTAGAGTCCCAGCGATAAATTCGACGCGTCACGCTGAAGTCGTTCGGTATCGCCGTCGCGTCCACGCACAGTGGGATGCGCAACCAAAAGCGTTCGGAACAAAGTCGATGCCTAACCATAATGTTCCGAACGCTTTTTTTTTTTTCTTTTGGAAGTGCGTAAAAGCACGCCTTCCTTCACGAGATCTTGGCGTTGACAGTGCCTACGACGGCATTTGGCTATCGGCTATTTATTATTTCTTCGAGAGAGCGCGTGCAACGAGCATTGGGTACTGCAAAAACAGTAAGTACAAAGCGGGTTGCTAACGCCGTGGCGTAGCTCTGTACTAACGCCTCCGCGTCGGACGCAGTGGACCCAGGTTTGATTCCCACGGGCGGCCGGACGTCTTTTTTGAGAATTTGACAACGTTGACGGACGACGGACACTCTACGCTCTATACTGCGTCGACTACGACAAATACAACATCAAAAACAGACGTCATTTCCAGTCGTGGAAAGGAGGCCATAACAGCTATCGCTGTACAAAGAGAAATCATGAGGTCAGTATATCGTTTAACAAAAGCTTAGTCCAATGCGTTTTTTTTTTTAATTTTAGACAGCTGATATGGAAAACGCGCTGACACACGGTGTGTGAAGCGCAAGTTCGTCTGCTTATTTTGCGAGGGTTGTAGTGACGTCAGAACGCCGAGCTCTGATTGGCTCCTATTGAAGAATAGTGGGTTGACATGAAGGCATCTAGCATTGAGGTCTACCCACTATCCTTTCAATCAAAGCCAATCGGAGTTCGGCGTCGATCTGACGTCACAACAACCCCTGCAAAAGAAGCAGACAAACTTGCTCTCCGCATTGCTCTCGTTACACTCTGTTCACACTATAGCCGCGGAGTTGGACGCGGCAGACGCCTGTCCTGCTACTGGTCACTCCCCAGCTTGACCATCTGGGGAAAGCAAAGACACGAGATGGAACGACGCTACGACAGCGACCCTTCCGTCCGCTCGCCGGTTTTACGCACCAGCATCTCTACAGACCCACCGCCAGAATTACGACATCAGGCAGAACTAATACACATCCTCGTGTGACGAAATCGCTTGCCACTTCGTGAACGCTTTAATGTAATGTGCGGGAGGAAGAAAGTAAACACGTCAGTCAAAGACGCGCTCCAAGCAACGTCGTTGACGCCTACGCTGACAAGGGGTGAGCTACGTCCTTGGTGAAAAAAACCATCATTTGTCTGCCTTTTGTCGCCTGACCCCTCTCTGAGTTAGAGGATGCGGAGAGAGCGCGATCACGTGGTGCGCGTCCTGGTCGCGACTGGTGGTCTAACGCGCACGCAGGTTCCAGCGCCCTGTATGCTTAGTGCATAACAAAACATGGTGACTCAAGCTATTCCTGTTCACAAACCGACACAGACGCGTCAGCGCTAGCTTATGCACGATTATAAGTGGGGCATCTTGCAGCCGTCATGTTTCGTCTCATACAAGCCAGCAGGTCCAATAGACCCCGTTCAAAAGCTGTTCTTTGTTGGAAGCTGCGTAATCCCTGTACAATGGCGGACACACAAGGACAACTGCCAATGACTAGAATTTTAGAAACTCCACCAATGCCGCTCAATTTCGAGCTTACGTATAGTTCAAGAATTTCACGTTTTGTGGTGTCGCTTGTTCCGCCATTGTACAGCGCCTCCGAAATTGTAACAATGTGCACTTGACTTTCGATAGGGGTCTATGAGTGGACGTGCGCTCGACCAAAAGTGTCGCTGTTCGCTGTGGTCGCAATTCGCGATTGGTCGAACGCTCACCGGTGACGTCTTCACTCATATTAACTATTCTTTTGTCTGCAGGAAATAGGCGTCACTGATATAGTGTCAACTGTGCACGATGGTGGTTTAAGAATGCGATGATTCAGAGCTTCCACTGTCATTCGTACGCACGCCATACTGATGATAACTGATGATAAGTGATCAAGATTACAACCTGTAACGTCACGGCGGGGCAAACCATACCTTGCAACGTTGGTGACGGCCATCTCTGGGTCACGGAGCGTGTGATTGAATCCGATTCCTTGTCGAACCATGAGGCAGCACTCGCCTTCAATACACGCTTGAAATATACGTGCCAAAACAATGGAGGAGTCAGAGAATCGCCATTGCGGCTACTAGATGGCGTCTGCACTTTCGAAAAGAGTATATTGCAAGCTTGCCAGGCAACCTTCACGGGCTTACTGTATGCGCTTGCTCGTAAAGGTATTGGCCGGGGTAACGCGTGCTTGCACATTCGGGAAATACGCGACGCCCTCATCGTCTGCTTGACCGATTACGTCGATCCGATGTACGGCACTTGAGAGGCGATTGCTCGGAAATAAAAGACGAATATCATGTTGGTTTCAGAACAAAAAGGAAGCAGAAAAAGAAAAAAAGAAAAGCAACTCAGAGTAAGTGATGATTTTTTATTGCGTACCTTATATATTTAGCGTGTTATTAACTCTTAACGAGCAGAAAGAATGTAGTGCGGCGCTTTCATGGTCATACGAAGTGCTTGTGCCGGCCCGAACGTATACATGCGGAACAAACCCACAATTATTTTTTGCCGCTCAGGAGACCATGCGTGGCGAAGTATGAGGTGTCCTGGGATATTCCTGGAAAAGGGTATCCGAGGAATCAAATTTTAAGGGCAACGATGTGAAGGCTGCGCACGTGCATTCGTTTCACATACAATTGCCACTGACAGAATAATAACGACAGGGCGTCTCTTTCGGATGCCCGTGGCCTTGAGCACGCGCCCTCTTGCCTTTCCTCCGTGCTTTGGCGTGCACGCTGCTCGTTCGAAGCTGACAAGACGCCGAAGCGATATTGAGGCTGGAAAGCTTGCGCTACAGGCGAGAGAAGCTGCAGTAAAATAACAAAATATTTTCGACTCTGGTTTTCTCCCAGTGCCGACTCTATGTCTATTCGGTTGATAGATGACCACGGCTGCTCGATCCCCGAAACTTCCTGCCCTTCAGTAATGAAGCAGTACTTCGCTTCTGTTTTCACTTGCGAGAGCACTTGGAACATTCCAACTGTACTCCCTGCTTCTTATAATACGATGGCTCCTATAAATATCCCCTCCGCCGGTATCGTCGGCCTTATCAATCACCTCAAAGTCTCGTCGTCCCCCAGACCCATTAACATTTCGTCCAAAATCCTCAAGAATACGAAAGACGTATCACGTGAGTTCCTCGCCTCATTATTCACCCAACTGTTGACAGAGGGATGTCTTCCCTCTGACTAGAAGGCAGGAAAGGTTATCCCGGTGGTCAAGGACGGTGGTCATTTGTTGTCCTCGAACAAGAGACCCAATCGTTAACTTGTATCTCATCCAAACTTTTTGAGCATATAATTTCTACTCATGTCATGTCACATCTTGATGAAAACTGCTTATTTTTTATCATCAACATGACTTCAGGAGAGGGTTTTCTTGCGAGACCTAATTACTACAATTTACCCACGAAATACATACAGACTTCGAAAGCTCATCTTCAGACCGACGCGATATTTTTAGATTTTTCAAAGGCATTTGATCGGATCCCGCACCTTCGTTTACTAACAAAGCTCTGTGCACCTAATGTTAACAATAGTATCATTTCATGGATTCACAATTTGCTTTCTTCCCAGGTACAGTTGCCAGTCGTAAAAAAACCTACAATCTAGGCTTTTGTAGCTTTACGTCTGGAGTTCCCCAAGGCTCAGTTCTCGGCCCTCTACTTTTCCTACTTTTTGTCAACGAATCTCTCGACACTCCATTTCTTTTAAGGTGCGTCTTTTCGCAGATGATCGTGTGTTGAACCGCCAAATCAATTCACCTGACGACAATCTCCTCTTACAGAACGACGTAGCTTTAATAATTAATTGGTGCTCCGACTAGCTTATGTGTCTGAACTACTCTAAATGCAAGCTTGCCCATTTCACCCGCAAGCGCTCCATTTCATCACACGCATAGTTTCTTGGCACTAAACCCATTGAAGCTGTCTCGTCATATATGTATCTTAGTGTGCACCTCACATCTGACTAGTTATGAACCGCACACATCGATTCCTGTTCACTCGCCGCTTCAAAAACTCTGGGTTACATCAGATGTTGCCTTCATTCTACTCCTCCAAATCTTACCCATTTGGCATATCAAACATTCGTGCGACCAAAACTTGAATAAGCCGCTGCCATATGAAGCCTTCATTCAGCTTACCCTGTCAACCAGCTTGAGGCCATCCAAATCGTGCCGCTCGCTACATCTTCTCTAGATACGATCACACCAAACGTGTGACGGCTTTGAAGTCCCATTAGGCCCTAGCTTCATTAGCCACGGACCGTAAATGTTCACGACTCCTGACCTTTTTATATAAAAAAAAAATACCACTATCATTTGGACATTAGAACAAATCTCTTCCAACCTCCTCCCCGGTCTTCCCGCAGACTAACAAACTCTAACTGTGAGCAACGGACCTCGGGATCCACTAACGCATTTAATAACTAATTTTTTCCACTAACGATATCCGAATGGAACTCTCTACCGGAGAAATTAGTCTCAATCATGTGGCCGGACGTATTCCGCGCTTGTTTAGTCGTATCTCGGAGAGTAGTTATTTGCCTGTGTGTGTTTTTCTTTTTTCTATGTATGCTCCATGCTTGCACTAATTGATTGTGCATGAGTGCGTGTTATTGATCAAGTGTGTTTATGTTTGCTTTGTTTTAACCTCTTGCGTGTATTTTTTTTTAACCTCAGTGTTTTTTATTGGGGCTAAAAGTCAAACGTTAATAGTCCCCCCCCCCCCCCCCCCCCTTTACGTAATGTCCTCGAATCAGGACCTTTTAAGGTAAATAAATCAAAATGAAATGAAATCTGCCAGTCCTTCTTATCGTTTCGGGGATTATAAATTGCCACAGAAAGTTGCAGACTAGTAAAGACGTACAACGCGATTATTCGAGTTACCTCATTATTTTCCTCGTATTGCGAGAGATTATAAACAGGGTCCTGTGCTTTCGGTAAATACCGATAAAGCCCGAAAGTTTACTCCCGATCAATTCCATCGTCAAGGGCGATTCTATATTCCAAGAAATTATCCTTGATTTCGAAAAGCCCAAGCTTCGCGGGTAGAATATCTTTATCTAGAGCTTTTCTTGTGTTAACCCGGAACAGAGCCCCTAGTTATAACTGTCCGCGAGGTCGCTTCTTTCTTCGTAACTCCATACTTTACTCTCTCCTCTCATTTCATCGGTACCGGGACGTTTCGTGAGTATAACGGTCAGGCTTATGTTTCTCGCAGGATAAGGAGTGCCACGCTTGCGTTCTATTTAATTAAAAATACGCCTACTAAAACCGATATTTGCTACGATATCAAAAATAAATAGAAAAAAACACCGACTCTGTCATAAAAAAATACGCATACGAGGGAAAAATAACCCCGAAACACGGAAAGCTATCTACTTTATTCGGGATTAGCCACGATAAAAACCGATTGTTTGTCCGACGCCAAAAAAGACACCGTATAGCACACAATCTACGGGAGAAATAAACCCCAAAAAACACCCCCAACTTCGATGTAAAATAAACCCCGAGAAACTGAACATTAATAAACCTTTTTCTTATAATGACGCCATCCGGTGGTGGATGAACGAACTAGAAATTGTGGAAGGGTCCTGCTTTATCGACTGTCATGCCCTTCCGGTTTGTTCTGACGGCACGGACGGTACACCAGGGGCCCTATGCTACGCGGCGGGACCAAGGGACCGAAACAACGCCGTCTGCAGCAATTGGTCAACGCCGCTCCGCTGACCAAACGCAAGAGACGGCGTTGTCCCGGTCCTTTTGTTCCGCCGTGTAGTGCACAGGGCTCTTGGAGTACGGATGCACGGGACAAGGGATTTTCACACCGCTCGATCAACTTCGTGCGAAGATCCAATGGCAAGGAGGCACACGGCTACCTAGCGTGGCCTGTGAGATCGCTGTGACCGCGATAAAAGCGTGAAAGCAACCATGGTGTCGGGAGCTGGAGCATGCGCAGAACTCTTTTTGAAAAAAAAAAAAATCCTTTATAAATCACCCCAATTTTTTTTTTTATTTGCATAACATGTATGTTTGTTTTTTGACAAAGACTTAGTTTGTTATTCATCATTTTTTTTAATATATTGACGGCGCGGGCAACAAAACATCTCTTCCGAGTTTCTATGCCCACAACAGCTCAAGGTTTTCTCGACTCATTGTTCGCAGTGAGAAATTGCGCGGCCACGCACCGGGATCCCCGAGATTTTACGCCAAGTGACAGCACATGCCTAAAACGTATTTGTTGCATTGAAAACATTCAATCAACGTTGCGATCTCGGCCGCTTCTCAGTAAAAGCTTTTTTTTTAAGTTCGTCAAGTTGGGGAAATGTTTAATCTAATCATAATCGGAAAATTCCGAATATCATCAGGAATATCCCTCGAGATTCAGCCTTTTTAGAAATGATATGTTAATACATTAAAATAAATACTTCATTTATTTATTCATCTAAACATATTCAAGGTGAAAAGCCCAATCAATGGGGGGGGGGGGGGGAGGAGGGAATGGGGGGCATGGCATTTTGGTTCACACACTGTCAAATAAAACACTACAAATTCTTCAACATACAAAACAAAGATATTGATTTCTATTCAGTGTCCAAGTAAATTACAAAAAAGGGTTATCGATTGTTATTCAGTGTAAGTTAAATAATGAGGAAAAAAAAGGTCATTTTGGTAACCAGGCGCTTGGGGTTCTTATAGTGAGGATTGTTTTTATTAACCCCTGAAACGTTTATTTCCTTTTTTAAATCTTCAGTTTGAGCTAGGTTATTCATAATTATTATAACCTAATAAGCGCAAACAAGATACGGATGAGCAAAATCACCCGTACAACGCGGACAAGCGACTACTTTCAACTAATATTATGCAGGATCAACCACAGACATACTGTTAACGACTTTATTTTTGAAAGGATCTAAATTTCGCAAATTTTGTGACCTAAGATACAATCGCGGAAAATTGATCACATATGATAATTCACTCAATGGTAGCAGTTTAGCAGCGTATCACTCCCTGTCGCGAAATGGTGTGCCAGCAAAATATTCAGAAAAGCCAAACTTCGTAAAATTTGCAAAGTAATAAACGCACAAACATAATGTCGTTTGCACAATGCGCATTAAACTTTTGCCTTACGAAACCACCTGTCCCGGAAAACAAGTTACAAATAAACAAAAAGTTTCTCAGCCAAGCAGATATAAGAATTCACAATCCTGCACAAACCTATTTGCCCAAACATGTAGAAAGATATATTCTTTTTTTATCTTGGTCGTCACTGCTATTAAGTCTTGACACTAAAAACGCACCGGGGCCGGATAAGATAAGTAACTGCTTTCTGTAAAGGTACGCAGAATGGATCGCAAAACATTTAGCCACCATACATAGTGTATATCTTCTGCAATGTCAAGTACCAACAGTGCTTGGTGCCAAATTTATTAAAATACCCAAAACTGAAAACGAGTCACATTTGAACCACTATCCACCTATTTCGCTTACCTCGACATGCTGTAAACCATTAGAAGGCATATGATGTAAACACATCAGGACTTACACGGATGAGAAAAACCTATTTTTTGTAATCAACATCGGTTGAGAGCTGGTGTTTCTACGTTCTCACAGCTGAGTAAGATAGTGCATGATTTTGCGGAAGTGATTAACAATAGAGCTCAAATGATGCTAGTTGTCCTGATTTATCGAAGGCCTTCGATACAGTGCCTCACAGTAAGTTAATTCATAAACTTCTCGCTACCGGTATTGATTACAAACTGGTATTCTGGATAAGGGCCTATCTGAGAGCGCGCGTGCAATTTGTGGAAATCGGTGGAAAATGTTAAAACCCTCTCAATGTATATTCTGGTGTACCAGAGGGCTCAGTGCTCAGGCCTTTGTTGTTTCTCATCTATGTAATTGACAGAGGCAATAATTTTCACCCATTCACAAAGATCAGACTCTTCGCGGACGATTGTGTTTTGTATTCTAATATAACCAACCAGAACGACCAGGGAAATTTGAATTCGTCATTAAATACTTTATCACAATGGTTCCTGAAATGAGGAATGAGTATGAATTACCAGAAATCGGTAGCAGTGACCCTAACCAAAAAAAAAAAAGAGACGTTCTTGAATATCCGTGTGAGATTTGTTCCACCCCTCAATAAAAACATACCAAGTTAAATACTTAGGACTTCAAAAACACAGCACTTAAAACGCAATACACATGTATGTTAGTCTTTATGTGTGTAATACTGCTCGCCGAAAATTGGGCTTCCTGATGAGACAGTTAAAAGTTACAACACTAGAACGCAAAATAACCACCTATAAATCAATATTAGGCCTGCATTAAAATACGTGCGCGTTGTTTGGGACCCTTACCAACTCTATATATATGATATTTATATATCATACGGTTTATAAAAAATTTAAAACTAAGGCTTACGATTGATTTTATTCAAAATATAGGCTTGCATAGAGCATGTCCAGTTAGGTTAAACAATCAAAATTGCAACGTCTTGGAGTTCGACGGATTATTGCGCTCTTAAAGTTCATTCATAAACTATACCATGGTCACTTTAAAATGAGTGCTGCTTGTTATTCGAGAAACCACACAGTCACTCATATCGAACTAACCACACTAAGAAGATCAAACCGTACATCAGCAATAATGACACGTTCAAATATTCGTTCTTCGTTCATATCCTTGAAGATTGGAACTTCTTGCCGGAGGAATTAATCACAATTTGCAAAACGCAGTTGTTCATTCATTGGTTGTCTAAGCACTTTCACAAAATTTTATAATTCACACTATCATTGATTTTACTTGTAAGATATCTTAAAAAAAAACATTCACTTATTTTACTGTATTAGCATTTGCTGAATGTAGTCTGGTGAAAGCATGTGTTTGTGTACAGTACCCTTGTTGAATGATATGAAATCTGTAAATATTTAATTTCTGCGTCGTTGCTTCACTTAATTTTTATATAATGTCATAATAGTATAATATGTTCTCCGTTGTTCTGTATTTATGTATTGTGTCAAATATAGTGTAACCTGCCAGGGTTTGAAAAAGGCCTGCAGTTATTTTAAATAAATAAAAATAAATAAATATTTTTATTGTTTTATTTAATGTGTTTACATGATGAAGTGAAAGGCATGTATTAAAGCAATTGAAATTTACACGTAGAATTCAAATTCGGGGCGTACGCAATTTAAAGGATCGATGGAACTATGTTTGTACATTGTGCAAATACCGCTTAGAACGGATCCCTGACGTTAATGACCTACAAAACATGCGTTCGTTTTTCACCCTACGCAATAGAAATCGCAGCAAAAAATTTAAAAAAAATTAGCAGCATTTTATTCTTTAAAGGAGCGGTGCAACGATATTCAACTGGATTGTTTTTCACTTTACACGAGCTTACTGGCACTAGTGGGACACAAGGATACTCGCAGGCAACGCCACTGGTCAAGAAACTCCTTTGTTGCGGTGTAGTTTCAAGGACAAAAGCTACCATTTTTAATTAATCTCTCCTTTGCAAAATTTGATGACGTAACGTGGGGATCGCAGTACTCCCCAATGACGATATTTGAATGCGGCGCATAGATTGGACCCGAGCATTGCGTGGGCACTCGGTTTGGGCTCGTGATAATTACTAGCTCGAGGAGAATTCGGGTAGTGGCCCGTGTCCAATCGCTGCAACGACGACAATAGCCGAGCCATAACGATGTCTGGAACTCAGCGCATGTCCTGTGCTTTGGAAACCCCAGCGCGTGGCTATGATCAACATTGGCGGCATATAATCGGCTCCAGATCGAATGGCCGCTTGTTTTGGCAGCAAGTTAAAGGGGCGATGCAACAAGTTTTGTACTTTGCGCAAAAACGGCTTAGAACGGATCCCTGACGTTAATGACATATGAAACGCGCGTTTGATAATAACCCCACGCAACAGAAGTCCCAGTAAAAAATGAAAGAAAAACGAGCAGCGTTCGCCCCCTCAACTCGCACCCAGAACAAGCGGCCACGTGATCTGGAGCCGATTATATGCCGCCAATGTTGATCATAGCCACGCGCTAGGGTTGGCAAGGCACAGGACGCGCGCCGAGTTCCAGACATAGTTATAGTTCGGCCATCGTCGTCATTGCAGCGATTGGACACGGGCCACTACCCGAATGCTTGTCGAGCTATCGATTATCACGAGCATAAATTGAGCACCCCCGCAATGCTCGGCTCCAATCTATGAGCCGCATTCAAATATCGTCCCTGGAGGTACTGAGATCCCCCCGTTACGTCATCAAGACTCACGAAGGAGACATTGAATATAAACGCTCAGTTTTGTCCTTGAAATTACACCGCAACAAGAGCGTTTCTAGGACAGTGGCGTTGCGTGCGAGTATCCTTGAGTTCCACTAGTGCCAGAAAGTACGTGTAAAGGGAAACTATTCAATTGAAAAACATTTCAATTAAATATCTCGTCACCGCTTCTTTAAGGCTATTTATTTTTCGTCTGAGGAAACTTTTATAACTGTGTGTTTTTATAAAGTAAGCGCACAACAAGCGTATTTGTTCCTGGTATATTAACATTATCACATACAGTAATACGAACTACAGGATTAAAAAAAATAGTCGCGCAGCACGTTTTGTATTCTTGATGTTTAAAGTTCGAGGATTAAAACATGAAAGCCGTTTACAACTCCCTGTAACGCCAAATTAGAGGGCAACTCTTGAAGAGGAGGATGGAAGGTACTGACGGGAGGTTATACCCCACCTCCCTCTTCCTCACATCGTCATCCTGCCTGCTACTCCTACTCCCCTCCTCCCTCCTCCTCCTCCTTCACTCCCTGTGGCCACGTGACCTCGGGGGGGGTGTGAGGTCACGTGGCCTTGGGGGGGTCACGTGGACCCCCTGAGGTCACGTGACCTCAAGGTTACGCCGACGCCGACGGCGACGGCGACGCCGCTCAAGCCGGAAACGGGCGCCTAAGAGCTGCGCTCTAAAAAACGTAGTTTATCTACTTTCCTTTCATACCTCTGATGGGTAGATCGAATCTGCTTTTTGCCATTCAACCCTAGACCTCGTGTCTGTGTAAACAACCAAGAGAATCAAACAAACAAACTAATATTTATAACGTTATACCAGTCAGGTGTCGCTGACTGGAGAGTAGCACGAGTAGATTCTTCATTGTCGTAAAAACGAGTTTTTGCGCATACGCGGTAGTTGCAAACGTGCCGGTTTATAAACATTGAGTTCGCGAAATCGTTGCTGATGACTTATGCCTTCGTTAAAAAAACACCACATGCTCAGTACAAACAAAAGTTGCAGGTAGTGGAAGCTGGTAGGAATAACTGGCGTGTTTTGCGCGTCTAGATTTAGTACACTCTAGAGCGTTCTCACTGGTGTTTCCATGATTTCTGTCCTATGACGTCACAAAGCATCATGTTGTCTGCTGCGATCGTGGCGATGGCATAGCAGCGGAGGTTCATACGACAAGACGCCTGTTTTGCTGTAGTTTCTTCTCTAGCCTGAAATACGAAGAAAAAAACTTCACCAGCCATGGGTTAGAATGCTGCGACGACGGTGACACCAGGGTTCTCTTGGACCTTTTTGTTGGAATGTCAAGCCCAATCACCAGGATCGCGACTTTTGACAGCATGGCATGCCGGTTATTGCGACGCCAACTGTTGGCCACTTCATCGATGCTTCCAATCCTCTTGCGGGTATGGGACACTAGACACACCAGATAAGTAGGTGTTCCGGGCACGTAGTGAACGTCATCCCCCAATTCTCAAGCTGTACGGGAGTCTTTTAAGCGTATTTAATGCTGTTCAAATAAATCGTTCAGCCTTTCCACTCTCGTGAAGAAGGAAGACCAGCGGAGCTGTACTCGACACACTGTGTGCTTCTTCTTCGTCGTCGTCTGTTTTTCGCACTCTTTCCTACAATGAATTCCCACCAACGCGCCCAACTATTCATTCTTCTATTATAGCTGGAAAGGCTGGCGCCATCTACGAGCGACGGCGGAAACCATACTGGTTGTGTGCGTGTTTACGTCGCTTATAGATGGCGGTAGCTGCCCAGGCAGGTTTGAGTCGACATACCGGACACGATCCTGGGGAACCTAGCCCTTAACAGCTCCACTGTAATATATCAGCCTATAAAAATGAGGCAACTGTCTGGGCAAATTAGATTAAATATAAAAAAAGCTACAATCTTAATATCATTTGCAAGATTATAAAAGTATAATCCTAATATATCAAAAAGGCGTTGTCGACGCGATCGATTTTAATATTAAAGGGCATTAGTCTCCTTTGACTCAAAGCTTACGACGAAACACACCCTGGAAGTACGCTTGACTCCCCTGGCTCAGAGCGTCTTCTGACCCAGATATACGAACACGAATATAACAAAAAATGAGGCACACACCTGCGTTTGATCGATCCATTAGCTCTTCTCGCGTTAACAACGAAGAGCAATGTAATTTAAGTATTCAAGAGCCCATCGATGTGTCCACGCCAAACGTTTTGCGCCACACTCGTTCATGAAAATGAGCAGTTAGGTGGACTTTCGCCTGGTTCGAAAATATTAAAGTTTTAAAACTCGACATACTCTACCCAAGTTTTATTTATTAAGAAACGTATCTTGCGACGTTATGAAGACCGATCCGGTTCTTTGGTTACCTGATGTTTGTGTTTATATTTTGTTCCCTTTTAAGCACGTGCAGTGAAAAAAATCGCTAGGTATTAAACCGAAAAAAAAAAAAATCTGGGGTGTTGTGAGGTGGGTGTAAAAAGATGAAGTTGTTAGGGGAAAACTTATTAGAAGTTAATTTATTCTGATTTGCCGCGTGACAACCCTTACCCATTCTTGGGAAGAGGCGAGCACAAGCCGGCTGTCTCGTCCGCTGCCTTTGCCTCCCCAATACTAAGGTGAAATCACCTAGAGGATAACTCTTGCTATTGACGTCCTCGATATTGGATCCCAGACCCGCCCCCAAGCATCGCCGCCAGGCGGCAGACGCGTCAGTCGTGGCGGTGACGCCTGCTAGCGTCGCGTTCGTTTTGAGACGCTGCACGAGTCGCTGGCAGCGACGCTGGCGCAATGCGGGCGGCGCTGCGTCTGTCCATTATTGATGACGTCTGTCCATTAATGATGGGAGGGGGGGGGGGGGGCGGTGTTACGGAGTTCGCCAACAAGCGAGACCAAATATCTTGCCCGCTCCTGAGAGCTGCTGGGTACTGTCGAACGCGTGGGGTCAAACTACAGCTATACGCTTTGTAGCACCTGTACACATGGGCACCGCCATAACCGACGTTAAATTTTGGTTTCTTCTTGTTATGTTTACTTCACTTCATCGTGACATCAGGAGGGCAGGATATTGCCTTCCTTGAGATTCTACCGTGTCCTTCTCCATAGCATCGGCCTTTGTGGAAAGGTCGTCGACGCGCGCTTCACGGACTCGCCACCCATGGGTAAGAAAAGAGAAGGTCAGCAATGACGGCTGTATTCTGGCGCACATGCGAAGCCTCTATATTCGCGGTAATCTGAGCGCCTCGTACACTCTTACCCGGGGCACCGTTCATTTACCCGACCTTATGGTACGTTTACACTTGCGGATCCGCCAGCGAATCCGCCCATCTTTTGCCGCTGGGGCGAAACGCTGGGCGGAAAACGCGGCGGCGAGCCGTATAGGTCCGGGACCTATTTTTGCCGTCGAACGAGGCGTTTCGCTGACCAAAGTGACATTCTTGTGCAGCGCGACGCTGCCTACGTCATGAGTACGCGTTCTTCTGGGAGCAACAACATCCGGGAGAGAGAGCCGAGGTGAGAACTCTCGCGCCTTCTCGTCATATTTGACGGGATGTTACCGAGAACAGATGCGGCAGCCGGCGCCGTCGCCGCCGCTCGAAGGAAATAGATGTAAACACAACACGCTCGTCGCCGCCACCGCGGGGAGCGGATCCGCTCCCGCGGCAGCGGATTTCTTCTCAGGTGTAAACGTACCATTAGTTCTAATAAAGGGGACTTCTCATCAGTCTTCAGTCTGACTCCGGCACGAGAAGCTGTCCACGTGCTTCCTTCCGCAAAATGTCAAATAACTTAACAGCGAAGAGGGCTGTAGGAAACCTTATATTCTGAGTGGTAATGACTAAAGTCATGGTGGAGTATAGCGGAACGGTTATCCACGTGAGTAGCTTGACATGTGTTCAAGGTGCACGACCGCCCGCGTACCTTGACGGAGAGAAGTATACGGCGTTAAGAAGCCAACGGGACGAGAAAGTGCACAGACAGCACTGTAGAGCGGTCACCGGTGTCAGTGCAGGGTCACGTATCTTTTTAATAAAGACAAAAAAAAACTCAATTCCTCCGAAACCGAAACATGAGCACGGAGATTCATGGCCGACTAGCGTACCAAGAAGGAGGAGAAAATGTGGAGGGGAAAGAGTTGCACATAGTCACGTGGCTATCGCTCCCTACCCAGTTTCCTTCCACTGCTCCGCTTCTCCGGCGTGTGAAGCAGACGACGACGACAGCGACGACGTTGCGTGCACCGTTTGTCCTGCGATTGTTTCGCTGTTCTGCGCTTGAAGATCGATTAGCCAGTACCTCGAACGACAATTCTGTTGTAGCTGTCCCACATCCGTCCCAACGTTATTCCATCTTGCGCAGCCATCGCGTCGTACAGCCCGCGGTACGTAGCCATGTTGAGCATGACGTAGTGCATTAGCTTCCTGCAATCTGCGCAACATTTTCTATTTTTTTTTTACAATTAACGTATTTAAATTTATATATATATATATATATATATATATATATATATATATATAACGGGCATGGTGGTGGGAGGCCGAAGGCGTGGGTATATATATATTTATATGTATGTATTTAATGTGTGCCTTAGATGTTCCAAGATTTTGAATATATTTGTTAGGCTAGATTGAACGGCACGGGACCATGGAAAAGAGACTAAATGAGCCTCAAGACGGCCAATGGCCGACCGGCGGTTTTTGGGGCGCAAGAAAAACGAATTTTGAGCCGCAAATTGTGGTCTGAACAATTGGGCTTTCTTTCATAAGTCATGTTCATGTGAAAATCTCGGCGAGCATAAATACTTGTCAGTGTTCCTTTAAGGAGGCCGTAAAGCTATTGTTGCCGACCAATTTCGAAATGCTGGGCGCGGCGTTTCCCGAGACTTCATCAACTTTTTGCAGCCAGTGAGAGATGGTGTTAGTCTGTAGCGGCTATGCCAAGATAACAACAGAAACGTGGCTCATGCAACGAGTCACGATACCAGCGGGCAGAAGACGCTCCTCGATGCTCACTTGCTCGAGTCAGAACGTGGGCATCCTGAAAGGGGCGATACAACGATTTTTGTACTTTGCGCAAATACGGCTTCGAACGAATCCATGACGTTATTGACCTACGAAACATGCGTTCATTCTCCCCACACGCAATAAAAGTCGCAAAAAAAAAAAAAATTACAGAACAACTATTAGCGTTCAGCACCGTCAACTCGTAGCCAGAACGAGCGGCCACATGATCTGATGCCGATTTCACACAGCCAATGTTGATCATATCGCCTCGCGCTGGGGTTGGCAAAGCACAAGACACGACGGACTGAGTTCCAGACAATGTTATGGTTCGGCTATTGTCGTCATTGCACCTATTTCACACGGGCCACTAGCCGAATGCTTGTCGAGCTATCGATTATCACGAGCCCAAATCGAGTGCTCACGCAATGCTCGTGTCCAATTCATAAGTCGCATTCGAATTGCGACACTGGAGGGTATGGCGACCCCCCCCCCCCCCCCCTCCTCAGCTTCGTCATGAAGTTTTCCAAAGGGGAGGTTAAAAAAAGAGCCCGCTTTTGTCCTTGAATTTAAGCCGCAACAAAAGAAGTTTCTTGCTCATGGGCGTCACCGTGCGAGTATACTTCGCTCCCACAAGTGCAAATAAGCTCGTGTAAAGTGAAAAAAAAAAATTTCCAAGCGAATATCGTTGCACGGCCCCTTGAAACGGCTGGTTCCCTGTCAAATAGTCAACTTATTTTTATATGTTTTCTTTTTGTTGTAAATAAATGAAGAGCCACCTCGGACACTTCAAGTCGACAGGAACTCCGAAGTACGAATCAAAAAGCAAAAAGGGTGAACAAGTGCAATATTATGTCAAAAGCAAGAGCAAAGACTAACTAGACTTCAGTACGAGCTAAAAATACGCAAAAAACACTACTGTGTACCAGTTACAGCATCAAATCACTCCGCGAACCAACCAAAGAAAAGCAGCATCCATGGAGAGCTTCGTTACATTAGTGCGACGCTCATTTCGGTAGCGGACTATTTGCGAGTCGCGGAGGAACACTGTCGGGTGGCAATGAGGCTGAGGAAGGAGCTTCTGGCGTATTATCTACGTTTGGTGCGATTAAAGTCGGTGACTAGCTAAGAATATAGTTAATGTCCGGATTCCAGCAGGCGGTCGTTGCCTCCCGTCGTGCTTGGGCTGCCAGTGCTCACAAAACGCCGAAATACATTGAAAAAAAAAACACACAAAAACTGGCTCTGCAGACTTTACGTTTTCACAGACTATGCTTGAAGTAATAGGCGAGCCAACAACGAAAGCAAAAGAGCGAACAGCAAACAAGGTCTTGACCGTTCGGGGAAAGCTTACGAAGCCGCGCAAATGTCAAGATCTCCGCAGATGACGTAACGCTCCTCTCTCTCACACACACACACACTCTAACTACCAAATTTGCTCAGATTGACCGCACCAAGACTTGGGGATTTCAGCACTGTTTTGTTGCGAGCGCGACTTTGGCTCTTGAGCGCATCAGAATAAAAAGCAATTTCGGTATTCCTGAATCTGGAGGCAAAATAAGAAATCAACGAAAGTTAATCAATCTTTCGTTGTTTTTTTACTGCATTTGCGTGCCATGTTCGCCATTGAGCTAAAAGATTCCAAATTGACACCACGACGCTCAACACGAATCCGACGTTACACCGCGCCTGACGTCACCTAAACGATAATAATCCCCGGAGAGGGGTAAGAGGGAGAACAAAGGACAAACACAAATCTCCAAACACAACTATACCCGTTTTCACCTCAACAACCGAAGTAAAGAAAAGTCCGCTGCTCGCGGAGCATTACTGCTTTCCCTCTTTATGCGGAGAAATAAGATATATGCAAGGGCATTTTAGATTAGACATATGTTATCTTATCTAGACGTACACGTTCCAAACGCTTATTTCATGGCTTCTTCCGTCGAAAAACAAACGTTCCAAGTGCCAAAAGCATGGATTCTTCCTTCAACAAACAAATCTTGTGAGAACTACTTCAAGCCGCGTATGAACAATGCGCAAAACTTGCTTTTTTTCTTGAGGGGAAAGCGTGTATAGGCGACTGGTGCGCGCTGAGAAAAAAAAAAAAAAAAAAAAAAAAAAAAAAACAAACAAGTGCGCCTGCAATGGCTTTCGAGGTTAATCTTTTTAGGGATTGCTATGGCAACGGGGCCGTTGTAAGCGGCTTAAAAACCTGTCCCCATAGCAACCCGCAAAAGGACTAACGTTGCAAGCCGTTGCAGCCGCACTAGGTCCGACTCACGCGTCTGTGTGAATCGACCTTAAAACGTCAGTTCAGCAAACTGGTTTTATCAACTGCAATCAGACGAGCACCAACAAGGGTGAACGGGCAGCATTCTAAGGTTACGATGATAATGCAATTAATGCAATGTTGAATTCGAGTGCGACAAAAATGAAAGATCGTTTATTACGTCAAGGGCTGCTAAACTCGTCAGACACAACTTTCTTCGTGTTATGACATAGCGGGGGGAGGAGCCGAAAGATTGCAGCGAAGTTTTCTTTTCTCACAAACCCGCAGATCCGTATATCTTCGTGACGTTTTTCATTGAAAGGGCGAAAAATCCCTACTACTCCCTAGGCGCCGAGCTAGAGCAGCACGAGAAAGCACGCGGAGACGAACGTGGTTCGGTATAATATCACGATGAAGATTATCAGCAGCGACTTTGATGGTCTCTAAAAAGCACAGCGGAGGCTTGGGTAATTGCATTCTAAAATCAACACCGTCAAAGTTAATAGTCTGATATCGTTCTTATTTCCGCCGATAAAGCAGAATTTGCTAAACAAACGCCCCTGTCGTTCCTTTTATTTATCTCGGCCTTTTGAATTTGATCAAAGTGTAGCCCGACGTGGCTAGGTCACAACCTGCCGAGTAGCATTGTCCACTTTCGGACAGATTTCGCTTCCGGGCAGTTGTTCCCCATCAGCGTGATAAAATCATTTTATGAGAGACTTTCAAAGATTAGCTAAACTGTCAACGGAGATAAGAGTAATGTCAGTTTGTCAATATTGACGGTGATGTTTCGAGAACGCGAGGACACCAAGCTTTCATCGCACACAACAAAACTTGTCACCGTCGACTTGAACACGCACCATCAAATTTGTCGTTCGCAACTGATAATCCTGACCCTGACGTCAAAGTTATGAACTATAAAAGGACGTCACTGAACGAGCCTGCACACAACGAGCCCTGGCACGAGCCTCTCGATTGGAAGCCTGTCATGGCCGCTCGTGAGTTCATCGAACGCGTCGTTTTAATTCCAGAATCTCTAGAACCATAAGTTCGAAAATTGCACGCTGTGCTGTTCCTCGTCATCGCTCAGTTGGAACGCCTCTAAGCAGCTGGGGTTGTTGGGGAGGGGGGCGATTCACCCCTCCCCCAAGTGACGTCGAAAAAGGGGGCGCAAAGGGCATAAGGGGGGGGGGGGGATATCGCCCCAGCCCCGGACTATTGCATTTCAGAGAGTTATAATAAAAAAAGACAGACGTTTACAGTTCTCTGTACTGTCGAATTAAAGCGCAGCTCTTGAGGAGGAGGAGGGGAAGGTACGGAGGGGAGGGTATGCCCCTCCACCCCCCCCCCCTTCTCCTATCCTGCTCCCCTCTCATTTAGCGGAGAAATTTAATTGGTGTTAAGGTCACGTGACGTCAATTTCCCCGCTAAATTTAGTGAAAAAACGTGTCATAATGCAACGCGCGCGCGGTTACGCCGACGGCGACGCCGCTCAAGCTTGAAAGGGGCGCATAAGAGTTGCGCTCTAAAAATTCGGGGGAAGGGATATCCCCCTTCTTCACTACTATCACCCCACCCCCTCTCTCTCTCCCGAACAATTTCTACGGCCCTTCCTGACCCCTTTTTGAGTGTGTGTTTGTGTTGGTTATACCTTTCTTTTCCCCTTTCCAGAGCTTTTTCTCGCCATTCCCCCTCGCCCCCTCACCTCTCAGTCATTACCGACGTCTCTATACATAACGCCTGTGGGTGACACCGGTGACGTTTTTGACAGTGGCGAAAGATGAGCTCTAAAACCGCATACACTGCGCACGGCTTCACAATATCACGAAGTTCAATCTTCGCCTCGATTCCGAAGCGAAGATTTTGGCCTCAAATAACTCCTTCCCAAAGTTGTGAAACGTCACTTTGTCGTCAGCAATAACTTCCACAAACGACGATCTTGCGACGACAAAGTTCAGAGTATTTACCGCCCGCCTAGGTACAATCTACGTTTCATTGACTCTATCGCGGCGTAGGGATGTAGGGACACGCGGGCGCGACATCATCAGTGCAGCCGTTCAATCGGCTGGCCCCACGGTGTTGCTCGCGCGCGCTCCGATGAAGCTTGCTACAACTTTGTACTTAACATTCTCGCTGGAATTTGAGCACCGAGAGAGCTTGGATGATTGACATCTCGTCCCGCGTGACGCCAACGTCCCGAGAGTCCAATCAGCACGCTCTGCGAACTTCGTGCCCAACTTTGTGTTTGACGAGTTTAGCGATCCAGCTTGCCCGCAACTTTGCATTAAGTGCATTAGCACGTCGCCTGTCACCTGGTGTCAGCTGACACTATATGGCGTGACATTGTCGTATCAAACCATGTTGCGCAGTGACGCCACGCCACCTAGTGACGCCAGGAGACACCGAGAGTCACGTGCTGTCATGACGTCAGGCCAGACTGTGACGTCACGTGCGATTCAGGTATCACGTGACACTACGTCGTTACCTGACACCATGAAGGCACGTAGAAACATAGACATGAGACTGCTGAAAATGGGAACAATAAATACAAAGCGCTTTCTTTAATCATGCCAGAAAGGTTCTCGAACGATAAAACGAATAAAGCTATGTGGGTGTTAAACCGGCGAAACCACGGGCGGGAGATTAGGTGGAGCTACACGCTTGAAACTTGAGTGCGAGATTTAGGAATCGTGCTTTAGTGACCTCAAGGGGGTATTTGTTTGATTCAAAACATGAAAGCCGTTTACAACTCCCTGTAACGCCGAATTAGAGCGCAGCTCTTGAAGAGGAGGAGCGAAGGTATTGGGGGGAGGGTATACCCCTCCTCCCTCCTCTTCACCTCGTAATCCTGCCTGCTACTCCTCCTCCCCTCCTCCCTCCTGCTCCTTCCCTCCTCCCCCTTCACCCCTCCTTCCCGGGGTCACGTGACCTCGGGGGGGGGGGGGGGGTCACGTGACCTCGGGGGGGGGGGGGGGGGCACCTGACCTCGGGGGGGGGGGGGGGGGGGCACCTGACCTCGGGGGTCACGTGACCTCACGGTTACGCCGACGGGGACGCCGACGCCGACGCCGCTCAAGCCGGAAACGGGCGCCTAAGAGCTGCTCTCTAAAAACATTACATGGCATGTTTAGGCAGCCAGACCAACGACAGGGAACGGTTCATGCATACGCATGCAGTTTCGTCGTCCCCTGGATTTCAAACGTGGGTGCGCGACTTTCAAAGTCTTCTTCTAATAATACAAGACAGTCAATAAAATAGTTTAATAGGTTTACGAAATGCTCTACTTAATATACACCTTCATTGGTTCCAAAACGCTTTAGAATTTTCGTCCGGTGTGTTACTAGGTTTATTACGAAACGGCCTTTGCGGGCTCTATATTAGGCGCTCGCAACTTTACCATTCATCCAGTCCTTCTGCTCCGAAATGACACCTTAGTGGCTGTGACCTCACACCTCAGCTGTCGCAGTCTTTTACCTTACGGGTAGCGTAAGTATTTACCAATTTTGATTTCTCGAGCACCAAGCCGGTTTACCTTTCTCTCTTCAAGGCGTGGATGCCAAATAACCAAATGTGCGTTCGTGTAATTTTCCTTAGCCAACCACCGGAAACAGCGGATTTGTGCAGTCAGACAACGAGGCGTAGGTAACCAAAAATAGAGTGAAATTACCGATATATATATATATATATATATATATATATATATATATATATATGCTATATATATATATGTGTGTGTGTGTGTGCGCGCTAGATTCTCACAGTCAAAAATGAAAATTATAAGTCACACTTTTTTAAGTTTCTTTATTTATGAATGTCTAAACGTCAAATTCTGTTCGGGTGAGGTCTAATCTGGCTTGCGGATGCCTTTTTGTAATTGAATCTGCTCGTTTGCGTAACCGAGTCGCGAAAATTATAATCGAGCCCAAAAACAGCCAAGAGCGCGCCGTCGTTAATTGAAGCCTCTTAATTAATGACTAATGTAGTGCAATCTTTCTCCACCACTGACGATTCGCCCGCTTGTAACTCGCACGTCATTGCTCTTTTTTTTTTTTTCCGGTGTTCTCTATGACGCTTTTGATCAGGGGCGCTCCTTCGTGCACTCTGATGCGACAAAAAGACGCATTTTGGGAAGACATTATGGAAGTTTGATACTTTGAACACATGTTACGGATTTAAAAAAAACAATCGAGGCTCGGGATGGTTAAAACAAAAAACACGCTTTTCATATATGACTCGTAAAATTATGGGGCGCTGGAAAAGACCAGCCTTCTGCGTTACGTCCTTATTTCGAACTCTTTTTGTTCCGCGTTCCGCTCATTGAAAGACATGCGGGAAGCGCCTCAGCACGCACCTCCTATCGCTGCGCCGCAGTGTTCTCCCGCAGCATAAAGGTCGTCTGCTTTCAGTCGCCGCGACCATGGCAACGAACGCCGAATGACCTTTACGGACGGCGCGTGTATCACTGGGGAGCGTGTCAACGGCGGCTGGTGCTGCTCCTTACAAAACTAGTAAACTTTGGCTCTCATACGGGCCCGGTTCCAAAAATATGGCATTCGTTCCCATGGTAACGGTGAGGAAAGCAGACGGCCTCTGTACTGCGGAAGAACACTACGGCGGAGCGATACGAGGTGCGTGCTAAGGCCATTCGCGCATGCTTTTCAATGAGCGGAAGGGCAGCAAAAAGAGTTCGAAAGAAGGACTTAACGCAGAGGGCTGGTTTTTTCCAGCGCCTCCTAATTTGACGAGCCTTAAACGTAAAGCATGTTTTTAAATCAAAATCTTGAGATTTGTTTTACAACAACATGACTTTAAAGTATTAATGTGTCCACTCGCTTACCGTATTTATATTGTCCCCGATAGAGTTCCGAAATAAAAATACAGTGCGTGGCGAGTCATCGGCATCTCATTATCGCATCGCAGCCAATCAGATGTTTCCATTAGAAGACAAGAACGACAAAAAACCAATGACAACATTAAAAAAAAAAAAAAAACGCCCGTAAATGAAACGTTGTCGCGTGCGCACTGCCGACGACAGCGCCACCGCAGTTGTGTGGCTTCAGAAGCGCGTAATGCATTCTGGTAGCTCATGAAGCGCTTCTTGCTTTTCTTATATGCGTATTTCGATGTTGTTATCGGCTGATGTCGCAAACATATTGACGTCGGAAGGATATACTAAAAGGTCCGCAGAATTGGACGCAGCCTGGGTTTATTAAGCTGTCACTGAATATACATCCGATTCATCATCGAATGCATCTTTTCTTTTTTGAATAAGCCAAGCCGATGCTGCAGGCCCGCGAGGATGTTGTCTCGAAAGAGGCCTTCACACCGCTTTCGCACTTTCGTCGCAGGCCCGCTAAGAGAGATGCACTCCCTCTTCCTCTCCTGTCTCTCTCTCTCTCTCGTAGTTGTTCTTTCGCTCTCTACTTTTCTCGGTAAAAACAAGTACGGCTGTGGTTTGCGGTTCGTCGAACTTTGAATTTCGTTCTGAGAAAGACACGCGACTTTATGACATGGCGCTCGGGGAATCTTCCCCTCATTTTCCCTGCAGGCGGCTTGACCAACAACATCAACTGTATATATAAATGGGAATTCCTCGCAGATATAAAAAAATAGGATGCTAAAAAAACGCGGGAAAATGTGACAAAAAAAAAAAACGCGCGAAAATGAGATGCGCGGAAAACACGAGGCGAAACGAACAAAGGAGTCGAAGGCAATACAGAATCAGGCAATCTAACCCCGGACATCCACATAAACAAGAATTTTTCGCAGAAAAATAAAAAAAAGAAAAGGGATGCAAAAAGAACGCGTGAAAATATCGCGGAAACAAAAGTAAGAAAAAAAAGATTCCGCCAAAAACATTAAGAAAATAAAAATCGTAGACAATTTACCCCGATCGACAATCAGACCATCTTGCACCACACGGTCAATTGGGCAGAGTGTGGCCGGGTTTCGTATCGCCGCGAGGAAACCGCCGCCGGCACATATATACGTGACCCAAGTCGTGGCACAAGAAAGAAAGACACAAAAGATGCGAAACACTCCTCGTAAGGGTGAATATCACCCGACAATATACGTGTTCAGGGTTCCCAGGACACCCCCCCCCCCCCCCCCAATCGCCCGCAGGCCCAGACGGGCGTCGATGCTATATAACGCGTTTCCCGTATTTGCAACCCACTCCCCTCAGCGAGGAAAAGAAGGAGACTCGCTCCCACGCGTGCACCTACATATACGTGCTTCGCGTCGTTCTCAAAAGAAATGAGTGTGTCTGGAGCATACGTGCATCCAGCCTCCTGTGTACATACACTCGCAAGGTTGAGACATTCCTCCGCGTTAGGAGGACGGAATGGTGGCGCAAGAAAAAGTCCGGGGTGCAAACCGACTGCGGATATTTTGGGACTATAGATTGTATACTGTCAGCAGGTTCGTCCGATTCTTGCGTGTCTGATGCGTCTGCCTATCCCCAAAAGCTCCCACGTGTATCTTTTTTACTGCAAATCGGTTTATGGTTAGCTTTCCATGGACTTTTCGTGTGCGTCAACAAAAACTCAGGTCCCAAAGTTTATGAAAAATCGCTTCATTCTATGCGAAAGCTTATGCGCCTCATCACTTGGATATGCATTTTCCGTAGATTGGTTAGCAATAGGCACTATTTTCAAGATCAGTAGACTTTCAGGTAGATAATAAAGGTTTCTCAGTGATTTGCAGCTGTTCGACCCGCGTCGGCCATGTCTACGCTCGCACCACCCTCTCTCTCTGTCGTCGTTCCAAGCGCTTGCGTGCCTAGTTTCTATTCCTTCCGCTCTCCCCGGGTGGCGATTCCGTCGCGCGTGTCAAGGTTCCGCCGGGCGGCGGTCCCGTCTCGCGTGTGTAATTTCCTCCGGCTCCTCGGGGCGGCTCTGTGTTGTGTGCTAAAAGGCTTCGCTGGTCATCCACCTTCAAAGTAGAATGGCTCACGACTTTATTTTTCTTTCCGATTTTAATTAATGACGACGCTCGCCTGGATCCCTTGTCATCACGTTTTCCCTATACGCGCTCTTAACGTTACTCTTCGATTGGTGCACCCCCTCTTCCCGTTCCGATGCACCGAAGATGTGTCTTGGGACAGTTGATCTCCGTATAGACCAACATTAAATTAGAAACGATAACAAAACAATCACAAACCAAAAAGCATAAACGTAATAAATCGCATCCAACAATTTTTTTTTTTAATTTGTTAGTTGCTTTAGACTGACTAAACAGTTGCGCTGCTGGTGGCACTGCGCATGAGGAAACACTTCCCTATTGCCGAATTTGGTTTATGCGCGCGTCCCCGTGCGCACACCTGCTGCGGGAAAACGTGTGCTTGTTTAGAAACAGCGTGGTGGTGCGTAGTCGGGCAGACATTTCTCAACACTGGACCCGTTGCCTTACTCCCAGTCGCTGGCGTAAACAACGATTTTTTTTTAAATTTATTGAGAGGTATACCTGATAAGTCATTAAGCATTATACAGCGAGGTGCCTAAGCGAAAACGTAAAAAAAAAACACATAAACATCAACGAGCAAAGAAAAAAAACCGGAAAAACATGGTTCACTATGCGGGGTGTTGTTTGTCTTCAGCCTAACAGATTTCTTTAAAAAAAGCCGTGAATGTTACACCTGTGCGGTTTGTGCACATGAGTTATACGGCAGGGGGACATAGTATAGAAAACTAATTGTAACGCTCAGTCGGCTGATTACCATATTTTCCAGACTATAGTGAAAGGGACTATAGAGGTTTAAAAGTTGAAATTTTAGACTGCGCGGACTATACAGGAATTTTGTTTTTCAAGATCCTTCATTACGACGAGACGTGACCAATTTTGTGAATGAAAGAGTATGTTAATGATGATTTATATATAATACAATCTTCTTTGCGAGCTAAGAAAGAAGACATCTGTCAAGGTGTGCCGTGTATGAGAGGAATTTCGTGTCAACTAAGCACCAGGTGCGGACTATGCACGGCGTGCGCATTATGCACCGGGGGCGGACTATCTAAATAAAATCTTTTCTTTTTTACCCCAAATTTGTTCTTGCGGACTATACGCCGAATGCGGACAATAGCCCGGAAAAAACGATAAGCAAAATTTGTTAATTAACGTTTTATTTAGTGACAAGTTACCTAACATTCCAATTCAAAAACTTTATAAGCCTCATCGAAAACCCCTGAAGCGCGTCTTTTTTTTTTTTTTTTCATACTTTGAACGTGTGGGAAGGGTAGTTTTTTTAGTTTATACATATGCGCTGAATCAATACATCTAAAAATATACGTGTTCTTTATAACATTTCGAGTCATTTAACAATGATCACTCCAGTTATTTATTTATTTATTTTATTTATTTCCGAATTTGTTGCATTAACCACGGTGTATGCTTCTTATTTCAACTGAAAGCCTTCGATGGTAGGTAGCAATCAATGAACACCCTATTTTTTTGCTCGAACCCTTCCAACAATTGGTCAACATTGATTTGGTCGCTTACCTCCAAACATATGTAAAATATGGCTAAAGGTTTGAGGAAATACGTTCGTCGTCTCCTTGACCGCATTACATTATTTTGCGCTGAGGCCTCAAAACCCTATTCAGCTGGTTTAACAATAAATCACGTTTAACCGCACTGTGGTCGTTTATATCTGGAATTATAGTGACGTTAGAAATAATACTACAATAATTAGTTAATAGTAAATCTTGAACAGAACATTTTATGCATGTTAAAACATATTGTTCTAATTGCCCTTTTAAAGTAAAATATTATTCACGCAAACTTAAATTATTGATGCATAAAATGAACTCTGTCCAGCTGATATTCGGTAGATAGTTCCCTCCTATAACTGCACCCCATGAAATGCCTGCGCGTCTACTTGTCCGCAAAACACTTAAAGAGCCGATCTCTGCGATCTACAAAATCAGCTCAGCGAATGATGAGACGGAACATCCGTTTAGACCGAAAAAGGAGTCTGCGCTGTGGCATTACGCAATGCAAAGCGTCACGCTTGCACTGAGTAATGCCACAGCGCAGACTTCATTTTGACGTCTAAACAGATGTTCCGCCTCATTTTTTCGCCGAGCTGATTTCCTAGATCGCAGAGATTGACTCTTTGAATGTTTTGCGGGCAAGTAGACGCGCAGGCATTTCTTAGAGTTCACATCGTTTCTATAATTCCATGCTCCCCTTAACTAAATAAAACAAATCAGCGGTCCATAAAATCCGCAAGCCGAAATCCTCCTTCTTGTATACCTCTATGCATACCAGGTGTGCCTCACGCGTCACTGCCGTACACGTTCAGAATTTAAACTGGTGTATAGGTATTCAGTGAATTCTACTATGAAATTAGGACGTTTTGTGTCTCTGTTATGGAAAGCAAATCCGGTCAGTCACGAGAGAACCTGAAACCGGAGTCTTTCCATTTATTCAGTGCAAGAACGACACGGTACCGATGCCTCCGCTAACTTTAAACTTACACTTCCTTTTATTGGGCAGTCTGGTAACACAAAAAAAAGACAAAGTTCTTCAGCCAAAGGGTGTTATTCTTGGATTACTTTCCAAAAAAGCTACTTAATTTTGAACTCATTCCACAGAAATGTCTTCAATGTAATCCAGTTTCAGACTACCTTCCTCTCCCACTCGTATTTTCTAACCAGCTTGCCTTTAGGTGGCGCAGATCTGCGGCGTTAATTAAGGAGGATGGGTCTATATTTAATAAAACGGTCGTACACGTCAACCATTGAACGAGACCAGCCGCGACCCCTTTAACAGAAACAGGCTTCCCGGACAAATTGGCTTCTGAAAACACGTCCCAAGAATTAAAAACAAAAACGAAGGTTGTCCAGGGGCTATTTTTTTATAATTGGAACAATCCACACTGTCGTCTTTCTGCCAACGCGATGGCCCTCTCCGTCAGTCCTGCTTCGCTTGCAAAAACCCTTCAACTTGTTCCCACTCGTACAAAGACGGGAGACGGCCGCTTCTTGGTAACGTCGCGAAAGTAATATTGAATGGCAGCAGACGCCCTCTTTGAGAGGGATAATGTAATAGCCGACCACCGGGAGGACATCCTCCGCGATCGGGACTGCAAGTTACCTTTCGTGAAAAATTTCTTTGGCCATCTCTTTGGGGGGAAACAAGCCTATTGAGACAGGTCAGATAACGAAATAGGGTCCTTAATAAAAATGTTAAAAAAGACAGCGGGAGTGAAAATAACGAATTAGTAAAGTGCACTCGTTCACGGCTCAGACTTTTTTTTCCTTTTCTTCGCAGCGAATGTTTTTTAAGACCGCGGAAGCCTTAAAAAACTGCAACGTAGTTGTAAAACGAACTCAAGAATTTGATTTCGAAGACCCAAGACAAGTGATATAGACAATTTGCTTCTTTTAGCTTTTTCATCCGTACATCAAAAACGCCATCATTATGACGATAGTGTTGACTAATAGTATGCAGAAAGCATACCGGACTAGTCCGAATTGTGTTTCGTCGTGATGATAGCGAAACACCTCCCAAAGCTGCAAGCTGGTCCACGTACGTTTGGGACAGTTACAGTCGAGCTATCGTCATCTTTATCTCACGAACATTGACTCGGTACGCCGCAACTAAAATTCGCGTTCTTCAGACATGCAATATACGTATACACTTTCCCAGGTCTAGCCATTCGGCGTAGAAGTTTGTCTTCGCCACAACGGGTCTGTCGACTACGGCCAATACCACATAGAAGACAAGGCCTCCGCAATAAATCATCGTTAGTGGAGCCCCGACGCGCCCACCAACGGCAAATACGCTGAAGCTAGACGAAGAGACGCCTCAAAGAAACAGACGCCATCATTTTGCCATCTCCGCCAGCTACGCGGAGAGCAAGTCGTCTGCTTCTTGCGCAGGTGTTGCGGTGACGTCACAACGACGCCGAGCTCTGATTGGCTTTGATTAAAAGGATAGTGGGTAGACCACGATGCTAGATGCCTTGAGGTCTACCAACTATTTTTGTTTTTCAATGAGCCAATAAGAGCTCGGCGTTCTAACATTAGCGCAAACCCTGCTCAAAAAGCAGACGAACTTGCGCTCCGCGCAGCGTCGCGTTCGTTAGGACACGCTGCAAGATGCGCTGCTGACGATGCTGACGCATGGTACAGGCTGTCTCGCCTGGATCTTCTAGTGGTGACGTTGCAAGGAGAGATGGGGGGGGGGTGGACGCGTAGGTCTTTTAGGTGGTATTGCTACAGCCAACACCTTGGATAGCAACTCAAAAAAAGGAGTTGAGGTCTCGCGGGGACGTCAAAGCACCCAGCTCTGGTCGGAAGTATGAGTGAGTGTACGCAAAGCTGGCAGCCCCTGAACAAACTCGCTATCCGACGTTCGCCGTTCGCTTCAAAACAATGAGTGGATACGAAGGCAGTTAGCTTTGCGTCCGCCTACTAATCATCCGAACCAGATCTCGGTGTTCTGACGTTCTCATGAGATCTATTTTTCCTCATTTTCCTCAGTTAGTACTTGTGTAGTCACTGAAAAAGCGAGAACGGCCGGCTTTCAGCCTGCGTTCGGTGCCTTCTTGGCGTCTTCTGGCGTCCCGTGCATGCTCAAGGCCCATGAGGCGCCTAAGCGCTATCGGAGGTAGAGAGAAATGGAATATATACACCACCTTTGGTTCGCTCAAATTCGTCTTGTCGATAGCTCATTTGGTAGCGCGGTAGACAACAAGGAAAACGAATACCGTCATTCACGGGTCGCTGGTTCGAGTCCCGTTTGACGTGAGAAACATGTTTATTCTCTTATGAACTCAGCTGTGGCGACAGTGGCTGGAAGTAATCATGTGATCGATGACGTGACCTGGAGTTTTTGCGAAGGACGACCATTCCATTTCCCTGGGAGGTTCTCACCAACAGCCCTCGCAGTAAATTGAGACCTTGCGCTTGTTCATGTCCCCTGGGTTCTCGGTTTTTTTTGGCACCAGCTCATTTTCGCATTTACTTTTTGTTCAATGTCTGCTGTGTTGTCAGGGCACCGGCTTTTGTTCCCTTTTATTCGTTAGCGAGCGTAAGAATCCCTACTGTAGTATTGAAAAACTGGAATCGGACACATAACTGTAGCACTCCTGGTAAGAAACCATCGACAAATATTCTTCGTTCATTTCGAGCTAAGCAGAACTGTCAATGGCCCTTTAATTCAAAGCCCCAGAAACTCTGAGCGACAGAGACCGATGCAAGCTAGTCGGATTATAGCATCGTTGTAAATATGGCACTTTTGGCAATCCCGTGATCAGCGCTATATGTAACTGAAGAGCACTTTGCGCATTTCTGCCTTTGATAAATCAGAATAAAGCAGTAGTATCGAAGTACTAACGGGAATACATCTCATACCACAAAAATGCAATGGCTCAGCACAGATGATGGCGAACCCAGAAAGAGAAACGAGCGCGCGCCATGACGGTGCACATTTTGGTGGCGTTTGATTGGCTTCCGTCGGATCGCGTAGCGCTGGCTGCAGTCAGACTTACGACTAAACAGAGTATGCGGAGCGCAAGTTCGTCTGCTTCTTGTGCCTGGGTTGCAGTGACGTCAGAACGCGCCGAGCGTTGATTGGCTCTAATGGGAAAGATAGTGGGTAGACCTCGATGCTATAGCTGCCTTAAGGTCCACCCACTATCCTTCAAATCGAAACCAATCAGAGCTCGTTGTTCTGGCCTCACTGCAGCCCCTGTCAAGAAGCAGATGAACTTGTGCTTCGTATAGGGATGACCAAACTTTGGCTCTTCGAGGGTCCCGGTGTTGCTCCTGGATTCGTGGTTAAGGGGCGACGAGGGTCCTAAAATCGTTAGAAAATCGCTAGAAATGTAATTTTTTTTCAGGAATCACGAATCATTGTATGGGCAGGTACAGTTAAGGCACGTTTCCAGACTTTGGTCAGTGAGAATATGAAATATAACTAAAATAATGCTTTTGTTTCTATTTCTTTTTGTCGAACCTACTGCCATGTTTCACGCAAAAGCTTCCTTCGTCTACGTGGAAATTAAAAAGTAAAATGTAAAAAAAACGAAATAAATTGCATTGTTCTGTAGTGTATTAAATCGTATGGCATTGTTTTTATAACGCTATATAGCACCGGTGGCATGTAGAGCTATAATATTTTCGTCGTGCTGGAAAAGTGCACTTTCCAACCTCACAAAATCCATATAGTTTTGGTGACAGGGAAACACGTGCCTAGAATGTCAAGGTTACATTCTAGGGGGGTAAATTGTGGTATTCGTCTTCATTTCAAAACGGGTAAGAGGCAAAGCAAGCATCTTAAATCATATTCGCTCCGTAACCGCCAGGCCCCATTGGTTAAGGGGCGACGAGGGTCCTAAAATCGTTAGAAAATCGCTAGAAATGTAATTTTTTTCAGGAATCACGAATCATTGTATGGGCAGGTACAGTTAAGGCACGTTTCCAGACTTTGGTCAGTGAGAATATGAAATATAACTAAAATAATGCTTTTGTTTCTATTTCTTTTTGTCGAACCTACTGCAATGTTTCACGCAAAAGCTTCCTTCGTCTACGTGGAAATTAAAAAGTAAAATGTAAAAAAAACGAAATAAATTGCATTGTTCTGTAGTGTATTAAATCGTATGGCATTGTTTTTATAACGCTATATAGCACCGGTGGCATGTAGAGCTATAATATTTTCGTCGTGCTGGAAAAGTGCACTTTCCAACCTCACAAAATCCATATAGTTTTGGTGACAGGGAAACACGTGCCTAGAATGTCAAGGTTACATTCTAGGGGGGTAAATTGTGGTATTCGTCTTCATTTCAAAACGGGTAAGAGGCAAAGCAAGCATCTTAAATCATATTCGCTCCGTAACCGCCAGGCCCCATTGGTTAAGGGGCGACGAGGGTCCTAAAATCGTTAGAAAATCGCTAGAAATGTAATTTTTTTTCAGGAATCACGAATCATTGTATGGGCAGGTACAGTTAAGGCACGTTTCCAGACTTTGGTCAGTGAGAATATGAAATATAACTAAAATAATGCTTTTGTTTCTATTTCTTTTTGTCGAACCTACTGCCATGTTTCACGCAAAAGCTTCCTTCGTCTACGTGGAAATTAAAAAGTAAAATGTAAAAAAAAAACGAAATAAATTGCATTGTTCTGTAGTGTATTAAATCGTATGGCATTGTTTTTATAACGCTATATAGCACCGGTGGCATGTAGAGCTATAATATTTTCGTCGTGCTGGAAAAGTGCACTTTCCAACCTCACAAAATCCATATAGTTTTGGTGACAGGGAAACACGTGCCTAGAATGTCAAGGTTACATTCTAGGGGGGTAAATTGTGGTATTCGTCTTCATTTCAAAACGGGTAAGAGGCAAAGCAAGCATCTTAAATCATATTCGCTCCGTAACCGCCAGGCCCCATTGGTTAAGGGGCGACGAGGGTCCTAAAATCGTTAGAAAATCGCTAGAAATGTAATGTGTGTCGTGTGTGTGGTGTGTGGTGTGTGTGCGGTGTGCGTGGTGCATGGCGTCGCGTGCTGTGCTGTGTGTGTAGTGCTGCTGAGGTGGTGCTGTGTGTGTGTAGTGTGTGTGTGTGTGTGCTGCGTATGTGTGGTGTATGTGAGTGTGCGTGTGTGTTGGCGAATGTAGAAGAGAAATCTGAGGCAATCGTGGGTGGAGGCAATCGTGGGTGCAGGCCACCGTGGTGCACGCTCATAGGCCCGTCTGTTCCAAAGCGCGTGCGAAGAGCCGCTCTCCGATCGGCCTTGGCTTGTTCCTCCTCTCCCGGTTTCCCCGGCTTGACTCTCTCGCCTGCTCCACGTCGTCTGCTTCCGCTCGCTACGCCGCCGACACGCACGCGGCCTTTCTTTGCTCTTCTCTAGTTCCTGTTGATATTGCTCTCCTTTGCTTTGTGCTTTCTAGTGATTTTCGTGCCCCTGGTTTTCTTCTCATCCTTTGTGTAAATATTTTGGTAACAAACTAAGTTTTCTGTTCAGCTTCTTTTTTTTTTACAGTTATGCGTTTTGCGTTAGTGTTCTGTTTCGGTTTGCTAATTTTTGGTGGCGTTTAAAAGTTTGACAGTGAGCGCGCAGAACGTTCACAGTAAACGTAGACGCGCTTGGAATAAGAACAACACAGGGTCGTTGAAAACGAAAGTGTCAACTTTGGTAGCACCGCAAGTCGTTTTACCACCTGTGAACATGTCAGTGTACAAAAAATTGTGCCTATAAAAAACTTCTAACCGCGCATTTGGACTAACCCACGTAAGTAGAGAGGCCAAAAACAAACTCCTTCATTTAGTGTTATCGTAAAGTCGGCTTGTTTTAGCGGACGACCGGCTTCGCCCATCGACCGAACTCTCCCAGTATATAGGGCTCAGGCTTTGGTCATCGTTGGGGGCGTGACCCACCACACATCTGGCATCCCCTCTGGTGGCGTCATATGTCACCTCCAGAAGGTTCCTATTACCATGCACACTAAACAGCCTCGTGGTCAGTGAAGCATATAGGAAAGGCCTACAAGGCCAAAAGAGAACGAAGTACCGAAACAAAATCCTGGTTACCCCCCTGCTGCACATACTAAACTTTTACTACCAATTGCGCGTTTGAGGTAGTAATGTTAGTAAAAAAGGTAGTAATGGTCAGAAAAAGGTAGTAACTCCTGCAGTTACTAGCTTTTTACTAGCTTTTATCTAAGATTGTAGTGCCCACAACGCCGTCGTTGCCGCCACGTTTTACACCATCCGCCACGATTCAATACAATAAAATTCAAAAGTGGCATGACTACGGATACCTAACGCTTACTGTGAAGTATAGCTCTCTCATTGGCATACACACGAGAAAGCTCATCCGAAAAGATTAGTACTGGGCTTCATTAATGAGGCAGGGCTTCGCGGACACCTAAGTGCCTTCGCCGACCCCAAAGGGTCCGCGGACTTGAGAGCCATTGGCTTAGTGGATAAAAGACAGCATCAATAGAAACCGAAATATTACCACCGAATCATTGTATGCGCAGGTACAGGTAAGGCACGTTTCCAGACTTTGGTCAGTGAGAATATGAAATATAACTAAAATAATGCTTTTATTTCTATTTCTTTTTGTCGAACCTACTGCCATGTTTCACGCAAAAGCTTCCTTCGTCTACGTGAAAATTAAACAGTAAAATGTAAAAAAAAAATCGAAATAAATTGCATTGTTCTGTAGTGTATTAAATCGTATGGCATTGTTTTTATAACGCTATATAGCACCGGTGGCATGTAGAGCTATAATATTTTCGTCGTGCTGGAAAACTGCACTTTCCAACCTCACAAAATCCATATAATTTTGGTGACAGCTAAACACGTGCCTAGAATGTTCTCATCAAGGTTACATTCTAGGGTGGTAAATTGTGGTATTCGTCTTCATTTCAAAACGGGTAAAAGGACAAAGCAAGCATCTTAAATCATATTCGCTCTGTAACCGCCAGGCCCCATTGGAGCACCCGAATTCGAAACAACGTGATTATACAGAGTTCTTAATGCAACAGTTCAAGTCCAACGTTCTGGGGTTCATTTGGTTTCATAAGAGAAGTGCTTCTCGGGTAAATGAAACAGGTGGAATACTATAATTCTTGCGTGTGTAATGTTATATTGTGTAGACATAGATAATTATTTTTCTAAGAAATAAGCAAAGCACGGCATCAAGTATAGTTTTTTTTTTTTTTAAACAAACTGACAACACTATTTGCGAATAAAAACTTTGTCGAGTTTTAGGAAAAGTTCGAAATTTCGACGAAAGTGGTCGTCATTCCTAGACACCACCACGTCTGCTCACAGGAGCGGTGGTCACCGACAATGCGGAAAAACCCGTTCGCGGAAGAGCAAATCATCCGCGCATGCCACGGAAGGACAAATACGGTTGAACCGTTGTAATCGGGTGGTGGGTTGCGCCACCTGTCTGCAGTGCTGCTCAACAAGTTACGCAAACTTCTTGATCCGATAACAAAAACATGAATGAGTCAACTTTTTTTTTAATCTTTACTTTCTTTTTATCACAAACGCGGAAAGGCTGAAAAAAAAAAAGGAAAGTTAGGGCGTGTGCGTCTTGCCTCTTTTTTTCTTTCACAGCCGCAAAGACTAAGTAAATCTCGAGAAATCTTGGCTTCGAAAGCATTGAAGTGGCGATTGAGTCTAGTCGGTTCATGACTGAAGAAAATATAATATAGCGCGCAAAACACGAAATATGGCCTACGAAATCAACGATCTAGGCCCCGAGTGCCGCGTCATGTCATACATCAATCTATTTACACAGAACAGAGATTGACTTTATAGACAAGTGGTCATGATTATGAGGCTCTTTAATATTTGCCTGAGTGTCCTTTTATTTAAAGCGAGTGAAATTTTTGTTTTTTTTTCCTGTGGTTGCTGCGCTCGTTGTTTCCCCGATTAAAAATTCTTCAACTGTCAGTTAGCGCTTCCCCTGCCTGCCTCGGCTTTGGTCTTGGTGCTTTGTGATTTAAGAGTATGCCGGCGATCATTCACCGCAACTACCACTGTGAGTTAGACTAAAGTTCATTAACATTAGCCCATCCATCTCTTGCAAACTTGGAAACAGCGCGAAAAAAACAAGGGACAAGAACGAGAAGGGAACGAACACAACGCTGTCCGACACTATAAACCTTCGCATCTCTCAGAAAAAAACACAAGAAAATCGAGAAAAAATACTACAACGTATCCTTGGAAATGACGGAAACGTTCGATCGGGTGTAAGGACGCCACCCAAAATTCGGAAGAAAACAAATGTCAGAGATATTTGTTGCCGTAGTCGGGTTGTTCCTTTCGGTTCAAGAGACACGTTTCACGATCCATTGCCGGACGTACATGCTATTAGGGTAACGACAGAAGTGGTTCCTTGACGCTCCATTGATTGCAGCGGCTCGAGACTCGTCAAACATAAAGTTGGAGCCGAAATTTCGCCGAGCGTGCCGATTGGACTTTAGCAACAAAAACGCGGCGTCACCGTCGCTGGAGCTCAATCGCCGAGCTCCGTAAACTTTCGACACCAACCTTTTGTTTGACGAGTGAAGGGGTTGTGGTCACCTACTCCACGAATAAAACGAGAGAGAGAGAGGAAGTGTGACGATGAAAAATACGGGAAAAGTAAGACGAAACCAGTACGTGGTTTGATAGACGATGGAATGGAAGAGGGAGTACCAAAATAGCAGTGACAGCTGAGTCGTGTTCCCAGGGGAACACCTCACTCCGCGAGAATCGTATGGTTTTGATGCGGACAGGCTTCGCGTAGTTGGAAGGTCTAGACGCGCCGCACCCTCGAGGGTCTTCCTCGAATACGAGACGAGACCAGAGCCCCCGTAGACGAGACAGCTGTCTCTGCTGTCTCAGCCACGACCCGATGTCAAAAGGGTATTCACTTGGGCTAGTTGGTGGTACATTTCAGGATTAAAAGCGCTAAAAAACGAGGACGAGTAAAACATGACACACACACAGCGCTCTACTGTGTGTGTGTCTTCTTTTACTCGTCCTCGTTTTTTTAGCGCTTTTAATCCTGAGACCCGATGTCGTTCTGACCTGCCCAAATAATGGCTCCCTCTGGGAGGAGCCGTCGCCGAAGGAGTGCCTCTTTTCGCCGCAGGGGGGCCCCCGGTAAAAGCGTATCGTAGAATAACTAGAGAGCTTCTTATGCGAAGACTGTACAACTGCTCGATTCAGTGGCCATGTTTGCAACACGAGATGCGACGAGAGTCCCGAAATCGTTGATCGTCTGCAAGATCATCTTCGTTTTCCTGCCCGGTTTCCTACTCACCACGAGAAAGCGTGGCGCGCGCGTACCTGCGACCAATCCCCGGAAGAGGCGTCCGCCATTCGATTGCAAACGCTCTTCGTGCTTCCAGATTTACTCTCTCTACAACCTAGGCTCTCTCACAGCAACTCAATGGCGCAGCCAGAGTATCGCCTTCCTTTCCTTGTCGCCGCCAACTCCTGATTGGAGTAGAAGGGGTGACATTCATGCGCCAAATTTGACTTTCGAGGGAAACCGGGATTGCAAAGCGCCGGGTTTGGAAGGGAAGCATCTTTCACTCTGCGTTAGCGAAATGTTGATTTTGCACTGAAGTATGACGAGCGGGAAACTTCTTGAACATTCGGACATTGTGTGTGTTGCTCTTGGTCACATTGCTTCGTTTTTATAACGCGAGCGCAGACCTAAAGCGGCCGCGAAGAAGCAGATGAAACGACAACGACGACAACGACGACGAAGTGTGCGCGCTATCCCAAGGAATTCAGGCGACGCAAGACTGCGCATGCTCGATGGATCGCCACCTCGTGTCGTGGCGCCTGGCGCTGCTCCTGCATGAGCGACGGTCGCTTTCCCCGATACTTGGATACAGTGGCTATATATAGCCACCGTATCCAAGTATGCAGAGCGCTCGGTACACCTACCCTTATAGGGGTAGGTGTACCGAGCGCTCCGCATTCTTGGGTAGTTCCACGTGCCGCTGCTTCATGACGAAAGAGTGGCGCTGTAGCCAGGATACCGGTGCATAGCGTCTCAAGCGTTGTGCGCGAGCGCGCGGGGAACGAGAGCGTCTCGTGCTACGCGTGCTCATGCAGGACGGACTTCTACCCGTGGTACCATTACGCGCCGCCCGATGGCACCAGGCGCAGGGTACCGGTTAGAGTTCCTGTATAGGCTCCCTACAGCAGCCAGAGTTGCGCGTCTGTTTTCCACGTTCCGCCGCGCCACTATTCGCCGAGATCCGATCACGTGAGGAGCCGGATCAGGTGTCGTGCAGGAAAGAAGACGTCGCTCTTCCCGGCGTACTTTCCCCTGCTTTTGAGCGCGCCGCGCGCCTCAAACGCGCGGCGCCGCTATTCGCCGAATTCAGTCACGTGAGGAGCAGACTCCGTATGTCATGCAGGAAAGCCGGAGCTGGGGGGGGGGGTGAACGCGCAACTCTGGCTCCCGTAGGGAGCCTATATAGGAACTCTAGGTACCGGTGCCACCGGCGTCATGAACAAGTGGCATGCTATCAATTTTCTGTTCGGCACACCTCCCCTTATAGTCACCATAAGTTGGAGGCCAAAATTTGAGATTGTTGCGAAATACTCTGCTCCATAAATGCAGCATACACAATTATGTCGCATTAGCACATGGCGGTTGCATCGCATTCGCAAAGCGGTTGCGAATTCGGTTGCTTCGAGGTCCAATACAATTTCGCGCGCATCTGATAATGAAAAACGAGATAATCCGCTTTGCGGTTGCGATTCGAACGCCAATGTGAATGCTGCGTCACTCTAGTTTCTCTGCGATCTGAACTCGATTCACAGCCGGTCTTGCGCGCAGCTCAGCGTAGCTCATCACCGCAATACCACCTTTCGGGAACAAGTTGGAACAGCACACTCTTAAAACAAATATAGTAAAAAACTAAAACTAGTAACTGTAGCAGGTACTACCTTTTTCTGACCTTTACTACCTTTCACTAACTATTTACTACCTCAAACGCGGTGTAGGTTGTAAAACGTTTGTAAATACAGCAGCTATAGTACCTTTTTTAGCCATTACTACCGTCTTACTAGCTATTAAACTACCCGAAACGCACGGACAAGATGGCGGCGTCTACTGCCCCCCCCCCCCCCCCCCGATGGCCAGCGTTAGCGACGCACTTACTGTTTTAGAACCCAGGAGGAGGTATTCACACACAATTGTAGCATCAACGATTCCATATGAGGGGGCATGTTTAAGGGTTGGAGCTGACTTTATAACGATCAGAGCCTCTGTTTTGGCACGCCGTGGAAGCAAGCCCTGCCGCGAGCGCAGCCATCGTTGAAGCAATGGCCATGCGGCTCCTTACCATCTTTCGCGTTTTCATTTTTTGCACGCGTTTATATTCGCATTTTTGTTTTATTTCCACATCACGAAACGCAGCGGCCGCGGTCTATACCAGTGGTACTACAAGGCGCACTCTGCCGCACTTGTCCGTGCGAAAGTCAGAATCACTACTGCTTAAGACATCAAGAAACAAGACACACACACACAGCTCTACAGTGTGTGTCTCGTCTTTTGTTGGTCCTCGATTTTAGCTCTTTTAATACTGAAATGTACCACCAACTAGCCCGAGTGAATACCCTTTTAATACAGCAGGTCGTGGTTCGGTGCGCCTGCGGCAACATACTGTCACGTGACAGTGTGGACAGCGTGTAGTGCACAAGCGTTCTCTCGGACGCGGAGTGTACCGCACCGCTCGGGGATTCTTTGGCGCTGTTTATGCTAGCTGTCCTAGTGCAAATTGAGTGGAAAGGGAATATAAGCTTCTCCATGGTAATAGTGTCTAGCAAAACCCATTCTCAAAGAAGAAGAGAGATGTGTACCGAAGTCAGTGGTCTATAGTTGTCGTTGTCGTATCATCGAAATTTTACACCCTACGGATTATTTGAAGGGCCGGACTCTACGGGAATTTGTTTTTGTTGCCTTTTTTTTTTTGTTCTAAATCATTTATTCTTACTAGACCCGACGGATTTTGGGAGTGTCAGAATACGTTAATACTGTCACGAATGACAATTGATGAGGCAATCATAACTGATGATACTAAACGTTTAATAAGACCAACTTGTGACCAAAACAGAGAGGAAACAGAAGATAACAGTAGAGCGTCGCGGACGTCGATGGCGGCGTAACGGCAGGATCGTGCGCTGGGGCGAGACTGACTTCGCTCGCCATGCGGAGTCCCCTATGTATCCTCGTGGGTTCCTTGGAATATTCAGCGTAGAACTTCCGGCGCGTAGAACATTCGGAACTCGATCAGAAGTCAATGTTCTCGAACTTACAATAACGCGGAGTTGAAAGAATAAATAAAAGGACATTCCGCTGGCTGGAATCAAACCTAGACCTTCCGCATGACAGTCAAGCGCGCTAACCAATCGGCTACGCACGCGCTCGCATGGCGACGCGCGTGGCAATATTGATTACCGAATAACACGAGCTTCATTCTGAGGGAACAAAACGGGCATTTGTTAAGGTATATTGCGTATGAAGTTTTTTTTTTCACATGCGAAATAGGTGCCAAGTGCTGACTATACACCGGGTGCAGGCTACAGTGTTTAATACACGGTATCGCTACAGCGAAGCAACGCGTGGTATGCGTCGTTCTGCTCTACTGATATGCGACGTTTTTCGGCACTTCTTTCAAAAAGAAGTGCCAATTTCCGGTTTAGTTTTGATTTAGTCGGAACTATATTCGTCTAAATCTGGTTCCGATTTAGTATCGTTGGGATAAACACCGCACGAAAGCACGCTCTTTTTTATCCCTTTTCAAGAAGGCAAAAATCAACAATAAGAAGTTGCTTTTGGTTCATTCATGTTTATGCCGATAGTCCACAGTACTCTCGTGAGTCTACAGAAAAAGGTCTATACCACCTGAGCGTAAGATTGTTTTCTCAAAAATGTAGAATATATTAAATGTTATGAACTATTTCACTTGAAAGTATTTGGATAAAACGATGGAACATATTCCTTTTGATCTGGCAAAATTATTGAGGCAAATTCGTTTTTCAACACTAACCAATACCGTTTGTGTAAATCTTTTTCGTGCTAAAAAAAGAACGTGTAAGTATGACAAGTGCTTTTCATCAAATACTTGATTGTGGTCCAGGGATTGGCAGTATTTTCCTGGATTTCTGCAAGGCGTTTGACAGGGTGTTTCATAAACTTCCCCTCTTTAAATTCAACAAATTTATATCGAACCTCATGCGCGTTCTTGCACTCGCTCATTTTTGACAGATTGATCGCAATTCGTAAATTGTAATCGTATGCACCACACTCATCAGAAACTTCGGTAATATTGAGAGTATTTTAAGGATCTGTGCTTAGTCCTCTGCTTTTTCTCGTTTATATTATGGACTTAACTTTGCACTTTTCCTCACTTATTTGTTTATTTTCTGACGATTGTGGTGCATACTGCGAAATCGCTATCAGCTCCTCCATATAACTTCGTCACAATTAAACACGTGATCATTTCCTGGCGCTTTATCACACGTACAGAGCGCGACACTGTTAGCGCGAACAAGCGATCGCCGGTTTTTCCTGTTTTTCTCTTTGAAACCAAGGGATGTCATTCAAGTTATTATTGCTACGGAAAGAGCTCATTTAGTTCTATAAAGTAAGCGATAAAAGTTCGTCCTCGCTAATATTATTTAAAAGTAAAATGCGAAAATACGCCGATGTCGTGTTCGCGCTAACTGTGTCGCGATGTGTACCTCCTATATCAGGCGTCTCAAACACGCGAACCGCAGGCCGCGTACGGCCCGCGACTCGCTGGGTACCGACCCGCAGGCAACCGGCTACGAGTCCTGGTTCCCATGTTTAGAACGCTACAAATGGCATGCGCCATTGTGATCTCATCTCGTTGATTCATTTTCGCTCAAAACGTAGCTGTGCTCTTTTCACCTATCCACGTAGTTTATACTTATCTGTGTTTATTTGCCCTTTGTTTTGATTTATTTCTTGCTTCTCGGCTTTGTTGGAATGTAAAACAATTTCAAGGCTTTAAGCGCGAGCTATTCGTTAAAGGATGCATCTTGGCTTCGCCAACTGCAAGAGATAAAGCTACGATCTCGGAATTCTGGCCTTCAAAAAATATCACCATTAAAATACAAGTATTTGTTCAGAGTGTTGTAATAAAAATTGTCAGGAAAGCAGAAACTGTCAAATTAACTGATTTGGTTTCAGATATATGCTGTGCTTGGTTAATTCCTGGGGGAATTGAGCAACGAAAACGACAGCGTGCTTTCTGTCTTGTTCTATTAAAAATGCCAGCCCGTAGGCGGGACGGTGTTATTTAAATTATTGTTATCCCGTCGTGTTAGGGTCCAAAGTAGTCATCTAAACAAATCAAATCTAAAGATGTCACTGGATAAACTGTGAGTTTACAAAAAGCATAGAGCACGAGGTCTCTTTCAAATCTTTTGAGCCCCCCCCCCCCCCTCGCCCTCTTACGTGGGCCGTTGACCTTTCCGGCTATCTGGCCCCCGCACTCAAATGAGTTTGAAACCACTCTCTTATATTCTTACTGACACGATATTGAAAAAGATTGACGCTTACAAATACCCGGGCGTGTACATAACGTCTAACATCGCTTGAGGCTCACATGTTCAGGACGTCGTTTCCAACGCCAGCCGCGTGCTTGGTCACTTAAAGTGTAACTTTTTCCAGACTTCTTGCACACTGAAACATTTTTTTATAACACCAGTTAGGCCAAAACTGGAGCACGCTTCTGCTGTCTGGTGCCCTAACACTGAGAATCTTGTCGGCGCCTTGAAAGCAGTCCAGATTATATCCGTGTGCTTCTTTTTTTTCTAGATTGCACCGTACATCAAGTATAACATCTATTAAAAATATATTTGATTTACACATTCTCTACTTACGCCGAAAAATAGAAATTGTTGATGTTCGTTTAATTTTTTTTCTAACCTAGTTTTGAAATTTGAACTACTACTGAACTAATTATACATATCATTGCAGTGATCATTCACATAATATCCGGATTCCACAGTATCACCCAATAGTAAATACTCGAAATTAATCATACCTCGTACATCTATTACTTGAATCACCTTCCCACATCTATTGACACAGTTCTTAACCGTGTTGATCTTAAAAATGCTATAACCACACTACTAGGAGCTTACCCCTCTCTATAATGCCTCCGACCACTGGTGGCGTAAATAAAGAAATAAAGAATAAATAAGTGTTGGGCTAAGCAAGTCGACTATACAACAACAAGCTCAAAGCGTTTATACCTAGCCAATTGAATATTGTCACGAATGACAATTGATGAGGCGACAAAAACTTAAACAAACTAAACGTTTTATGGGGGCGAACTTGTGCCCAAAATAAAAAGGGAACAGAAGATAACAATAGAGCGTCGAGGACGTCGACGGCAGCATAACAGCAGGATCGAACGCTGGTGCGAGACTGACTGCGGATCGCCACGCGGAGCCCCTTATGTACACGCGTTGGCTTCTGGAACAATCGACTTAGAGGGTTCGGCGACTAAAACATTCGTACCTCGAACCAAGCAACAGAGTTCTCGAATGTACCAGAGATTTAAATTGCAAGAATAAATAAAAGATGCAACGGTTCCAGGAATCGAGCCCTGGCTCTTCTCGTGGGAAGCAAGCACGACAACCGTTAGGCCACGGCCGCGCTGCCTACTTGGCCAGCTTCGCGCGCGGCAATATTGCCGCGCGCGCAGCTGGCCAAGTAGGCAGCGCGCGCGTGGCCTAACGGTTATCGTACCTGCCTCCCACGCGAAAAACGAGGGTTCGATTCCTGGGAGCGACGTGTCTTTTGTTTATCCCTGCATTTTAGTGTTCTGGCATATTCGAGAATCCTGGTGCTTGTTCGAGGTTCGAATGCTCTTCGCGTCGAACTTTCCTGCGCCGATCATTCCAGAAGTGACAATATGAAGCAAAGCCGTGTTTTGATCGATGTGAATTACTCCGTTGAGCCAATGGCGATGTTTAAATTTGTATAAAACATAGACTTCAATATGGGATTGACGAGAAACTAAAATTTAATTTTTCTGTTCGGCAATAATCGGCCACAATGTTGTTACCACGAAAATATTTTTCAGCGCAAAACACGAGCTGCACAGTTTCATATTCCGCAAAAAAAAAAGAAAAAAAGGCCAGTTTACTGTTTACGCAAGTTAAACCAAAATGATATACTTCGTCTCACCCTACGATGGACTAAGGGCAAAAGCTACGGACCGCCAGATCAAATCACGAGCCACTTAGAAATAGCGTGTTGCGCTTTGATGCGCGTATCAGTGCCCGCGTCTCAGATCACTGATGGGGATGGGCGGACAGTGGTTCGAATCGAAAGAGCACTGAGTGACTCAACAATTTTACATCGCAAAAAGAGGCTGTTTGCAGTGTCGAAGCTAAAGAAATGATGCAGCGTTTTTGGGTTCGGAGCACTATTTGTCCACCCCTAATCAATGCTCGGCATGTCATAGTGTAGCGTGGAACGTGATTTGACCTGGCGGCCCATGGCTTTGGCCCTTAGTCCATCGTAGGATGAGACGAAGTATAGTATTTTACTCGAAGTCGCAAGATGTACTAAAAGCTGGAACGCGTGCGATTTTTCCACGAGGGTATTTACTTGGTGTGGATCGAAAAAGTATATTTGTTGAAAGAATTATTTGAACATCTGTCGAACAAGTTCACACAAGGGTTTGTGTTTAAAATATATATAGTGCAGAACTATTATATTCTAATTAATCTACGATTTTTGGTTTGTTTTGTGCACGTGTGTTTCATACTTTCCGCCCGCTAAACACTGCAATTGCGCTTATGATTTTCGCTTCCGGCGTCGCTCGTACAAAAGCTTTATGCGCGGACGGAAGCTGCGGTAAACGACGATGGTCGCAGCTGAAAATCTCCAGCACAATCGCACCATCGAAACAGGCATTACAAAGCGTACGTGGGTGACAAACGCAGATGTCACGAAGTTAAGAAACCCCGAATATTACTACTTCGAGTGTTTTTTGTTTTTTTGTTTTTTTTGTTTTTTTGTTGTTTTTTTTGTTTTTTGTAAAAACAAACGAGCACAAAACTGTCGTTGAGTGGATCCTCTGTGTTTGACAGCACACCCTGCCGAGGTCCTGCCTTTTCTTAACAAAATGGGCAACAGCGCAGACAATAATATATTTTTGTGGTCACTTGTGTCGTCGAATGACAGCAGAAAAAGCATCACCATGTACAGTTCGCCCCCCACCCCCCTTTCCATCCCACGCTCCGCCAAATGTTTAATGCTTACGCTGAGCGAATGTTTGAGCAGGTAAAAACTGTGGGCTTGTGTATGGCTTGAGGTCTGAAAACGGGACATCCAAGTCCATCCACGTTATTTACCGGTTGCCATCTTCTTGAAGGCTTTTACTCCTCCAACAAAGATTCCGTCGAAGCAAACCACTCACGAGCTCTCGGAATCCTTCCGCTGAGCGTCTAAAGTTCTCAAATGTCATTTTTACATTTCTTGTTTTTTTTTTTTACGTACTTCGCGATGCCAGTTTTGGCCAAGGGCTAGTAGCCTTGTCTGAGTGAGTCAACCAACAACAACCTTTGCTTGAAAGCTCGTGAAATACACCTTGTTCTATTTTAAAGCCGACAGTCTCCATTTGCCAACAAAAATAGCACGTTAGTGAACAAGTGCCTACCGATGGAAATGGATAGACGAAGACGAAGGAAAATATACGAACCTGATGAATGAGGCTTTGCTCAACTGACGGTGGGTTAATATGCTTGTTGAGCTTCAATTTTTTCTTTCTTTTTCAATCGTTCTTGCAGAACGGTGGTCCTTCAATACCATGCGAGTCCAATGAAACTTTGGCGCGTTGAAGTTATCGGATAAATTGGTTGCGAATATGTTGCTTGAGATCAATCGATCAGTCAATCTATCAATTCTTATTTACTTCTTAAAATACAGTTCAAATGTAAATCTCACATAGGTCAATACTGGCTTGTGCATGGGACGCAACAGATGCCTCTGAATATTTTTTAGAGAATTATGAAACTTTCACTAGGGTGTGCCTTTGCAAAATAAATGGAGCCCTATCTCCAGAGAAAAGTATAGTTACCGTGTATTACCGTAATTCATTAAACAACAGTGATTTATAAGTTATGTTTGATTTTGGCATTTCTTACGTCACGCCGTTAACTACAACTATTATATCGAAGCCAACCAATTCTATAAGATAAGATATGTTCGATAAGATGAGATAGGGTATGTTGGATAGATAGTAAGATAGTACATTTTGTGTATTGAAATTTAAACAAATATTTCAAGTAAACAGTGAAAAATAAGCGTGATCTGCTACCTATGGTGGTCCTGTTCTAGTGAAACCCGTCCGAGCCACGGAATAGTCGAGAACTTGGGGCAGCTGTTGACATGTGTCGGAAATATCACCAGAACAATCTATTTTGTAGGTTTTGTGTCTTTAATGTATTGTATTAGTGAAAACAAAAAACTTACACATTATTAAAAAAACAAAAGGCCGACTCAACGATATCGTCATGCGTCGGATATTATGTCTGCGCTCTGGCTCTTACGCATACCGGCCATTTGTTCTGTCGGCCTAATCAGTTGTTACCAAAGGGAGATCGTAAGAAGTAAAATCAGTTTTTAGAGTTAGGTAAATTTATTCTGGAAGTTTGTATGCACAAAATGCACTACCTCCGGCCATCTCTGTGAAAAAGCTTAGCGCAACGTGTTAAGAAACCGATTAATGCGGTATCTTCAATCGACCACGATCGCTTCCACTCACTCTGTAGAAAAACAAAGTACAGCAGACGGAACTGCTACAAGACATATTGCAATGCTCTATAGCTTCTGTACACATGATACTCCAACCTTCTGTTACTTCAAAGACCCGAAATATATAAATTAGATTAGCCCTTAGGATATGAAATACTTTTGACAGTTTCTAGCGTTGTTTGTGAACACGTAAAATAATATATAATAATTTTATTTATTATAAGTATCGATTAGTGTTTAATATTTGTAGTTATTACAATTATTTCCTAGTATTTAATATTTGCATTTATTACAAGTATTGCTTAGTATTTAATATTTGTATTTATTACAAGTACTGATTAGTGTTCGATATTTGAATGTACTAATATTATTGATATTAGAATTATTATTAGTAGTAGCTGTATTATTATTCTTCTTCTTATTGTAATTGATACAATTACTTCATTATTGTAACCATAAGCATGCTGCGACAATTAATATGTTGTAAATACCTTAAATCCACTTGTTTCAAGGTGAAATACATAATTTTTCTACCGTAAAATCCCGAGAGATAGCCCCCCTAACATCAATAGCAAATCGGGTGAAAATATGGAGTGGACTAACTTTCGCTGTACAATCACGAAAAGTTAAAAACAATTGATATTTTAGGTCGTGTTCCTTTCAAACTTGTTGTCGTGGCGAAGGGTAACGAAGCAAAGATGACTGTACTTCCCAGTCACCAACGTTCGCTTATATTCCGCTATAGCGAACTAGCCGGATTTACGCCGAGGCCATCATTGATCCCAACACTACTAATCCAAAAAGTGGGCTATCTTTCGGTGTTTAAAAAAATATATCGAATCAAGCCAAACATGGGGGTAGACTATCTTTCGGAGGTGGAGCATCTCTTGGTAATTTATCGCATATTCATGCCGTGCACTTCGGACTGTGTTTTCTACTCGGTGTGCAAAAGTATATGTGCATATGTCTTGTCAATGTATTCGTTGTGTTGTTTTTTATAATGGTGCGTTCAGTTGATCCGTAACTTGTAGTATATGTGAGTTTCGGTGTGCCAGCACCAAGACTGTACGGTTTTTCCTGGCACCTAATAGAATTGATTGTTGATTCTCCAGTATTATTGTCTTTTCAATTGGTATAATTACTCTCCTTGTTACTACTATTACAATTAATAATGTCACATTTTATTTCTGATATGATTAACTTTGTAATGACATCCGGCCAGGCATTATAAAAGTACGGCCAGAAAGTACCAAACTGCTACAACGCCTCTATAACAGTGGCCTTTCTGCAAGTTTCAATTCATCGGAGGAGAAAGCCCGCAGCTGGATGGTGAACGCGAATGGGATATCGCTCTGAACAGAGGGTTTGGCAAGCCTGGGCACTTGAGACCGGGATATTCAAATTAGGCACCCAACTTTCCGATTCGGGCTGCAGCGGAAGTGACCGCGAGTCGGGACTCCCGCCGAGTAAGTCCTCCTTCGCACTTCCCAAAGAAACCGTCCTACTCAAACTTGAGGGAAACATCACTGCGCAATCGCATCGCCTGTTGCAATCCCGCACGAAGCGGTATAGGGTGCCTACGATTTCAGAGTATTTCCAATCGCTCAATTGGGGTCACGTGGTTTCCGGGCCGCCACGCAAGAACGCCACGCATGCGCGCTCGTGACCAATACGCGCTGAAGGCGTTCGCCATTACGTGGCAAACGGTCACCATGGCTCGATCCGCTCCCTCTCTTTCAAATCTGGGCTCTCAGCGAAACGGCTGGAATCGCAACGCCACCGCCTGTTCGAGCGAATACAGGATTACAGAGAGACCTCCTCGCAACTAACTATGGCGCTCCGTCTAATCCCCGGGGCTAAATTCCGAGCCTTTCTTTGACACAATTAGCCCTTTCAGATCTGAGGGCTATTGAGCTTGCGCTCAAATTGAAGGCGGATGTAACTCATCCAGTTTTCTGATATAAGTCCCACTGAGCTCCCTTCCAAAATCCTCCTTCATCCCCTGCCCTCTCGATGTTTTGGTGCCAAAACTGCCTAAAGTTGGGGACAGCTTAAGAATGCAGTGCCACGCGTGAGCCAAAGGGATCGTTGGCTGTTGGAATGGATTTACCACAGACGTGCCTGAAGGTATTGTGCCTTGTGTATAAAAATTTCACTGAAACGAAAGTGCCCGAGTAGAAAACGTAAAATCAAGAACTTGAAATCCACACCTACTGCGTCCGTCTGCTAACGCAATGCGTGCGATCGGCGCAACAGACGACAGGTGGCGACACGCAAAGTTGAAGGCGGCTATAATGGGCTCTTCCCTAGATCCCGGCAATAGCACAGACGACCTTTCTGAACCGACATCGATGCGTACTTTTCTGTGCCAATTTTTAGTTCATAATTATATTCTTCTTGCCAATAGCAGTGAAAAGGTTGTAAGTATTGATTGTTGCTTGTACGTTTGAAGTTTTTTTTTTTCTTTATGTACCTCCTACATAATGCTTAACGGCGCAGCAGGAATTTGTGTAAATAAGTAAATAAATTCGTTATAAAAATTAACATAAAAATATAAAAATAAAACCGACCAGTTTTTTTGTTTTTTTTTGTTGATTAAGAATATGAATATCAACGCGAGCAAGTCAAAACGCGAGAATGTTGTGCTTTACAAAGACTGGCGTCGCGCTAAAGGAAGCGTAATAAAAACTTTCGGAAGATTTTCTGCTAAAGCCAAGACCCGCTCGGCGACCCCCTGCGGGGAAGGACGGCGCGTATCTTCGGTGTCTGGGGGAGGTAGGTGCCCCCCGCTGATGACCTTGTCATTCACAAAGTGGGTGAACGCACTTAGGGATTTGTAGGTTTTACCTCAGGTATATGGACCAGGCTATAGTAGGTTACAAGTCAAGAAGGTAGCGGCAAATGCCCCTCAAAGGGAATCATATATCCCTCCGCCACCTCCGCGTCCAATAGCGTCCCATCGTTTCCGTGACGTTGCGGCCAACGCGCGAGGAGGGTCGTGCCTTTCTGTAAATATTTGCTTTATCTCTTGACTTGTAACCTAGCATTGTGGAAGCCACGAGAGGGAGATTAAGTCTTCCCCCTTCCGATGGAAACAAAGACGACTTTCGGGGATTAGCTTCCCCCTCCGATTGATACAAAGGCTGCTTTCAGGGGCTCGGTTCCTTCTCCAATGAATACAAAGATCGCTTTCTTAAAAAGTGGGGGTTGGAGACAAGTTGGCACCACTCTGTGGCCATTATCTATCCATTGAAGCGGAACAAGGAGCGTTTCCAGTGAACTCTTCTTTCGATTGCGGAGGGATTTGAAACCTGCGCACCACGCTTGTGGGAGGAGCTTCTCCTACCTTCTTAAAGGGACCATGAAACGATTCTGAAATCGAATTTCATCCACCGATCGTGGTAAGAGGTGTGAAAAGCAACATAAAAACACAAAAATAGGGAGCCAAAAAAATTCTTCGCTATAGAACTTTTAAAAGAAAACTGGACTCTTTTGCACCTTCTTTCCTTCGAAAGCTCTCTGCCTTTTCACTACGATGCATCCGCGGAAACGGAGCGCGTCAGCCGAATCCACGTCGCCTATTGGGTAAGAGCCTACCTCACCAGCACCGCGATCGTAAACAATAAATAGCCGGTGAATGTTTCCTAAAAGTTTTGTTAAATAATATTCAGATCCACATTTTGTAGCATAATTAGAGATGTGACGAAAATTGCCAAATTTGATAATGATGAGAGCCAAGCGCCATCTATCGTGTGGTAAACAAAGCAAGAAAAAGACCCTACTGCGCCTGCGCAAAAGGGCCGACGCGTCGTTGGCCGAGACCACGGTGTAGTCGCGACGACGACGAACGAACGTTTATTTTTCTACGTGTTCTTCTCGCGCGTCCCGACTTCAAGGAGGAAGAAAAAAGTACTTGAAACAGACCACGACGAACAAGAAACGCTGGATCCAGAAATACCCGAGAGAATCTACAACGGCTACGAATCCACCGAGCTCGGCAGGTAGGCCTAGCAGGCACTCCACTCCCGACTCTGTGCTGCGTTGCTTCAACGGTCCTTGGCCAAGACCGTCTGCCCACGACCGGTTGGCGTGCTGAATGGAATATGCCCGCGCGACCCTTGTGGACCCTTCCCGTATTATAGTTTGATCGCTGACCTCAATTTTAGATTAAGAGGTGAGGTCAATCTCTTCCCCTTGTTTTCCGAGGCAGTGTTGACGAACACTGTCGTCGAAAAGGGACTCTCGTCGATTCTATCTTCTTGTTTTGTGTGATACAGAGCTCAAATAAACGCCGTATGGATTACCTTCGTAACACGGTATGTACACTTTGTTATTAGTATGCCATTTTTATTCTGACATGACTGCACGTCACTGTCGAGCTATAACAGTTCGTGGGAGCTACGTGCAATGCCGGTCCAACCTTCCTTTGCCGAGTGTCACGTCTGTATCGAGTTGCAATCGTAAAAGATCGGACCCGAAGCGCTTACCAACAGCGCGAATACAGCACTTCCATCAAACGCGCGCGTCCGCTCCGAGTGTGAACAGGTATTTACGTGGCTCTTGCTGATACTGTCGTAGTTCAAACTATCTTTTTTTAACGTCGGCTCGCTCCTGCATCTCCTAGGCCGCGAAAAACGCCGCGGACATTTGTCTCTATCTACGTCGCTTTGAAAACGACTGACACGGGCCGCCTTTTACCAACAATGACAGTTGGGTTGACTTCTGGAGTCTTCACCGGAAGACTCGCCGCACTTCCCCGCAGGCATACCGGCGTACGGGACTAGTCCCATGCTGTCGCTGTAGCGCAATATATCTCATTGAATTTCGCTCAGCTGCGATGTGTCCATGGCTATCGCGGCCACGACCAACTCTTGTGATCGCGGCGATGAGGGGCGCCGATTCAGAAAATACGTCGGTGACATCAGCGCCATCAGCGCAGTAAAACCTACCGGCGCACCCCCAACTCGCCGCCGCTGACGCTCCCATTCTACAGCCGAGAGAACTTCCGGTTCCGGAAACAGGGTACGTCACGACCGTCAAAATTACGCCGCAGCTTGTTTTGCGGTCAGTTGGAGAGAAAGAAAAAGTCGATATTTCATTAATTTTTTGTGTAGAAGTTAATAAACTGAGACGAAAACGGGTGCCTGTTCGGCATTCAGTAAACGTTGAAGGTTTAATGTAAAAGTTACCTGGCAAAAGTAAAAAAGGTCATTTCATGGTCCCTTTAACTTGTATCCGACTATAGTCGAATAGGTGGTCCTGAAGGGGCGCCCACGATACCTTTAGCAGATTTGTCATTTTTTTTAGGAACAAGTGTTCTTCCTTATTTTTGAAAACCGGAGACGACGGACGAAAAAGGGACAACACACAAAAGACGTTTTGTGTGTTGTCCCTTTTTCGTCCGTCGTCTCCGGTTTTCAAAAATGTGTAACATCAACCAGCTCGCCTGCCTACTTACTTTATCTTCAAGTGTTCTTCGTTTTCTCAAAGGGAACAGGAAGTCATGCCGATCCCGCATAAGTAAAATTTGGGAGGTGCCGCAGTTAGCACTCGACGGTGAGATTTTTAACGCACTCGCTACTCACTGCGTGTCTTCAAAAACAAGAAAAACAACAGCCAACTGAAAATAGCATACGTTTCCCGGAAGGTCCGCTATTATTCATTTTTGTTTACCTCAGCACACCTTTTGTACTTCATTCATAGCCTGCCGCCAACTGTAGATAAGAACACCTACAAGATAAGAATATAGCAGTGATCAAAGTTATTCATTTTCGGCTTTAAAACATATCACACATAGATCGCATAATGAAGACTAGTGCTCCGTCGAAGTTCGGTTGGAACTCGTATGAGCACTGATTGAATCCGAGTGGCAGCCGAGCGCCGACCGAGCGCTCCCGTGGCCAGTCTTTGCCCTGAGTTGATCCTATCATTTTACACCACAAATTTAGCACTACGGCTTCAGTACTAGGAGGAGACCTTAGCACTCATCTTGTGACGTCACAAAGAGTGAATGATTCGGTATCAGGTTCAAACGCTAAAGTTAGTTGAGCTTGTTTCACTCAAGCTTTTTTTTTTTTTTATTAGAGTAAATGCACATTACAAGAGACTGAAAGATCTTTCGGTGACCGTCATAGCAAGGAGTCTTCGTTTAAACATGCGTGTTTTTTAGCCTGTAACTTCAGCTATAGACGACAGATAAATTGGAAAATAGGTTCATTAAAAAAGACGAAGTAATTAAACAGGAGATTTCGCTAGCGGGACGCACGATTCTAAACCAGAGACGAACAAGCCACAAGAGGACAAACACACACCCGTCTGAAATGTCGCGGAATAGATTTGCTTCACACATTATGTATTACATGCCACCCTCTCAAACGACCTCCACCAAGTTTGCACGCGTTCTCACAGCCAACGCCACGCCCTCCATAACACAGCCAATGCGAAAAAACTCAAGCGTCTCTAACTCACGTAAAACCTCAAGATTTTAGGCAATGTTTTTCTTTCCCTTTTCCCACCATTTAGAAAAGTAACAACCTCCGTGTCGCCGCATTCAGTGCGATTGAAATGCTGGCTAATGCAATTTGTTACAGAGCCAATGGTAGTTGTCTCCTTTCAAACCATTTTTTTGTGAAATTTGTTTTGTTTTTTCACTTAACATAATAGTCCCCGCCCCACACACACACACACCGGCGAATATTTATTGCACTCTTGCCCGTGCCTTGCAATTTCGGAATTTGTTGCATTCTCATCGACAGTCCTCTTGTACTCGAGTAATCTTTCATTTAAACGACGCTTTGTTTTCCCGACGTAGGACAACCCAGAGGCCATTGGAATGTCATAGACGAACACCAACTTGGTATTTTACGGGGGCTTCCCTGTGCTTTCTGAAAAGACCTTGAAGTCCCCCTGAGTAAGCAATAATTGTTTAATGTTGAGGGACGACGCTATTATGTTGAGTAAATTAAAAATTGTGCTAAAAGGGTTTTAAAAGTAGCAATGAGGATTGCCTCTGTGTGAAATGTTGTGTGCCGACCTCCAGTCGCACTGGATGCGACAACGCGGATGTTTTTTTACTTTTATAAGGGGTGGGGAACAGAAAAAGGAAACATTGTATAAAGCCTTGAGGTTTTACTTCACCCTGACACGACTTTTGCTAGACAAGTTTGAGGCTTGTACCATTGGTAGTGTTATGGAGGGCGTGGCGTTGGCTCTGTGAATGCGTGAAAACTCATAGGAGGCCGTTTAGAGGGTGGCATATAAAACATGACGTGTGAATAAAATGTATGCAGCTCCGTTTGAGGCGTGTGTGCCTGTCCACCTTTCGTTCCTTTGTTTCGGTTTAGAATCAAGTGCAAAGTTTTCTAAGATGTTAAAAAAAATATCATCTACAATCTTGACCAGAACGCAGTGCTGTTCAATTTAGATGCCTGGAATGTGTCTCAAACTGGTGTTTTTAGCGTCCTATCCCGCCCATACATCAAACGCGATCTTGAAGTGGCAACAAATGACGTCACAGAAGTCGGAGTGTCATGTCGCCTGACGTCGCGGTCCTTGCGATTGGTCGTAAAACCTTTCCACAAAAACCTCGAGCAAACGCAAGTGCCTCTGCGGTCACGGCGTCCCAAATCCTCCATGTCGGCCAAAGCTTACGAGGACTACCAAGCGGAAGAGCAACCTGCAGCAGAAGAGGCGTTTGCCCCACCAACCATCGCTGCAGTGGCGTCGCCAGGTTCGCGACGGACGACAGAATGACAGTTGTATGATGTCATCAGGCGGAAATAGAGGGCCCACTTTTTTTCAAGCGGTAAACACACCAGTCGGCGACGGATTCCAGGCATCACATGGCAAATGAAGACCATGATGATATTTTTTATTGAACATCGTGGTACGTTGACGCTGTGTGTTACGGGGGAAGTTTATGAACTTGAATGCTTTGAGGAGCGTGTTTGCATACTTATCAGGAAAATAAAAGCTAAACACTAAACGAACGAAGAAGAACATGTAATTTCGACGCAGCTGAGTCCGAACGATAACGCAGACTCGGCAGCGATCCAGTGACCACCAATATGACGCCATCGTTAATTTCGAAAGCCTTTCGAACGACGTCGCTGGGCCTGGATTGCGAAATACGTTTTTTTCTCGCGATATACTACGCCACTATACGTATTTCTAACATCCTTCGTTCAAAGGAGATATCAACAGCTGCAACTTGCACTTTGTTCTGTTGCAGACGCGACACCGAAGTGCGCCCCACTTATGGCTGCGTAAACGCTCTTGCGAAAACATAGCGACAAATTCCCACATACACGAAGTGGTCGCTCGCATAACGTACACATAAATTATATTTGGGTGCACGCCCAAAATATATAAAAAAAAAAAAACCTAACGATCTCTGAACACCGCGAGAATGGCACAAAACGGGGGATCCCAGCTAGAACAGGCACACAGATATTTGGCGTGTCGAAAATACTGACTTCGCAAGAATATATAACTTAGCGACCTTCCGAAACGAAAAAGAAAAAGAGCCTCAACGCAATTGATTATTAACACGTACAAAAAAAAAACAACGCACATTCGTATTTTTTTTTCAAAACGCCACGACCATGTAGCGCGGCTTTCCCAAAAATGTCAGCTTACGGTGATATTACGGTCACGCGTGTTCGGAGCCCACAACACTTTATCTCGTCTAGACTGTGCTCATAAAGCCGTCCCCTGGTGGAAGAAGAAAAAAATTCCCTCGCATTTCCGGCGGACGCCGTTATGTACGCAGCATGACTAAGGGCTCGAGGAACCGTCCTCCTTCGAGCTCACGTTTTCAAGGTTGTGCGTCGTGCAGCCCAGCCAGCGAAAGGTGTAGGAAAATATGACCCCGCAAAAAATTGGACCCGGAATAGACGGCCCCGACAAAAATGGCCCCGGAAAGAATGGTCCCAAGTGTAAAGTAGAAAGAAAAATGGCCCCAAGGGGTAAGGAAAAATATGTCCCGTGAAACTCATATAACACTGGAGGCAACCTCGCAAATTTCCCCATCACCGAAATCGCATTCTGATATAGGGTGCTGCCAGTCACTTTCTTTTTTTTTTATTTGTCACTAAAATAAACATGGAGATGCACTTTAACAGACTGGCATGAACATTCACAGTACATGCACAAACGTTTGGATTGAGTGGCATAGAAAACATCACGCATAAAGTTCAATGTGCTTTGCTTGCGTGACGCCGCAATAACTTTAGTGCACAGGAGACATACTGTAGGTCTCCAGACACGTCGTGTTGTTCCATGTTCTGCACGCACAGTGCTTCAACGAGGTTGTCCCACGTGTAAAAAAAAGAATTTCCCTCGATCCATTGAGGCGGACACGGGTAAATTAGTTTCAAAATGTAATTTAATTAGAATTACAATTACTTTGCTCCAAAAGTAGTTTAACTACATTTACAATTACTACTACATGAAAAGTAATTCATTACAATTACAAATTACTTTTAAAATGTAATGCAATTGCTTTACAATTACTTTAAACTATAAACGAGTTTTAGGTATGGCCGCTGTATAAATGGCACTTATTGTACTCTCCTTTTATGAAATTTCTTGAAGGATTTATAGAACTTGACAGTTTGGAGTAATGAACCCCTGCATTGTTATATTCTGAATAAATAAAATAAAATTATTTTATATACCTACTCGAAGACGCCGGATCGCTAAGTAACTTTGGGTTGACACACTTTTGTTAGCCAGGCAAACAAAAATGCGACAATTAGTCATATCTGAATATTTCATTAGTGTTAATATCAAACTACAATCGATACGCACTAATACGACCACGTACACCTGCAACCGTTTCATGTTATTGTAAATTATGTACATTGAGCTGAAAAAAAAAAGAAAAAACTCAAAAACACACTTAAGATTGCTAACGTGTTGAAATGCGAAAGCATTCGTATACGCAGTGCATTTCCACCAGCTGCGCGCCGCGCTGAGCCCGGCCGGGCGACCTCTGTGGAGGCTGCCCGGGCGGGCTCTGCGGCAGGCTGCTCTGCAGAGCCCGGCCGCAGAGCAGCCGGCCTCTCCGCATCCAAGGGGGGGACCCGGCCTAAATTTTTACACATGCAGAAATCAAGAGGGGGGTCAGGACATCTGGACCCGCCCCCCCCCCCCCACCTTTAAATCCGCCCCTGATCCCAGCCTCTCCTTCCCATTCCTCCTTTCCCTCCTTTTGAGCAGGTTGGGATACACTCTCTCCCTTGTCGCTTTGGCTGTACTGTCGTCCCCCTGGTCAGGGGAGAAAAGCGCCGGCGCCGCAAAATCTTGGAAAAGTAATTTTAATTGTGCCTGAAATTTTGCAATAACTGACGCTAGAAAGTAATTAAATTACGATTACAATTTTTTACCCAACGTAATTAATTACAATCACAGATCACCAGGAAAAGTAATTAAATTAGTCATTCAATTACTGTAATTGAATTACTACCAAGTTTGCATTGAGGCAGCGGCGCCGTAACGAAAGGGGCTGATGAGTGATATCGGTCTTTTGTCGTCATTCCAGTGGCATACACCTCACAGAGGTTTTTAAGATGGCGCTGTGTTTTCCAGAGCCCTAAGTTGCACGTCTTTGGAATAGCGCCGACTTGGTCCTGGGCCATCTTTATGGTTACGGATGATTTCTCTGAACATAAGGCGTGAATGGCCTTCCTCATTTGAATGGCTCATGCTTGCGACCGGCAAGGCTAACAAATCTGTTGTACGCTTCATGCCAGCGTTTCAAAATACATCCCACGTTAGCTTGTTTTTTTTTTCTTTAGAAAGTAAACAAAGCCAAATTAATTATAGCCTTTCATGTCAGAATTTGATTTTGGTGTTAGGAGAAATTTGCGAGATTGATACTCTTCATTTCAAAATGAATTCCGCGGGGAAAAAATGTTATTTTCTTAGCCTTGGGACCATTTGTTTTGTACTTGACACTTAGGGCCGTTCTTCCAGGGGCCATTTTTTACGGGGCTATTTTTACGGGGCCATTTTTTCCGCAACTTGCCTGTGAGAGGGCCGTAAAGAAACACTGCCCTTCCCGGGAGATACGCGATGCCCGCGAGAAATGTCGGCCCCCTTTCTAACCTTGTTCAGACCAGTGTTGGACAAGGTACTTGACAAAAGTATTCCAGATAACTGACTAAATTCCTGCTTCATAAAGTATTTAAACTACTGCTAAAGTTACTTTCAGTCTTGAGTAGAGTACAAATACTAAAAAATCTAATTTAATTATTTTGAGGACACTTCCCCATTGCAAAATTTTGACTTCAATGACACCAAAAATATTTGTAATCAACACAAGTAAACAACACAAAATCAGTGTAATGCTTTACAGTCCCAGTATACAAAGAGCATCACCCCTGGTGCATGTTACAAGATGACGTTTTTGATGCTGAAAATTCCCATATTCTGGTGGTTTTAAAATGCACACATGGAGGACAGCGCTTTACTTACCGCCATAGTCGCAAGATCCTGAGTTTAATTTAAACATATTTCGAATACGCAAACAGGATGAGCTCGCAGCGCCTTCTTCAAGATAGGTTACTCCAACGCTGCATGATAAATGACTAAGCTTCAAAAAGGAAGGCACAAGGGGACACAAAAAAAAAACAATTGACCTTTTCTTTATCTCTTTCTTAATACTTAGATCTAGAATCCCGTTCAGTAGGGCGCATAAATATGGGAAGACCCTTTGTTTGCATTTTAACAGCTCATTCTGCTCGTAGCTTGTTCCCTGTCCGGTTGTTACAACCTCTATCCTCATAAAAGGTTCGGGCCATCCCCGTTCCCTACGGACAGTGACCCCGCGAGTGCCAGACTGGCGAAAGAAACTCATACTCTTGCCTAGCAAGATAAAACGTAAAATACAAGAAAACAAAAACGTGTGCTTTTATTGGCACCCTTTCCCCATTTCCCTTTGTTTGCTTTTCTGCTGGCATTTCGAGTCTGCACCTTTGTTCCTGGCTTGCTTCCCGTTTTATGTTCGGTTGTTTCCGACTGAAGTTTGCAATCGATTCGAATTTGCGCTAGGGTGTGCCAATTCTTATTCCGGCAAAATATGCCCGCGATATATTTATAAAGCTTGATGAAACGTATTTCGGATAAAAAAAATTACAACATGTCGAGAAATGCAAATAAGATAAAGCAGCAATTACGCTCGATAAAATGTATTTGCAAAACAGCAAATAACTACGAAAAATAATTGAAATACAGTATCTTGAGTAGAGCATTTAAAGGGCAAAAGATTTCGGGATAATGAGTTATTTAGCATTAGAAGGCACTAGTAAAAGACGATACGTTATTTGCTTCGCGAAAAATGGGATATATATATTGTTAAATATAATTTGTTTTTTGTCGGTGCAGCGTTACAATTAAGGCCGCGGTCCCACGGCAGCCCTCTTGAACAAGGCGTTAGTTCAACCAATAGATGGCGACACGCACCCGTGGGGTGGCCGAAATATTGGTTCACGGTGGGATGGCTCGAGCAGCATCACGTTCCCATCGTGGCCTTGCTCGCGCCGCTGCCAGCTGTGCTCAGCTGGCTCAATAGCGTGGCCCAGCAAACTCATGTATGCGAGAATCTCAGGCTGGGTAATAATTGTTCTTTGATATAGGGACATGCGATTCGGCGGTTGCCACGGGCTTCCGCAATAAATCTTACCAAGAAGGAATCAATTCTTGATTGACGTGTCAATATTCTGTCAATGAAAAACTCTTCTGCAGGATTGCACGCTCAGTAGACTCAATCTCCCAAGACACCAGTGGAAGCGGATGTTTAGTAAACTGCTTCGCGATTTACGGTACTTACCTCACCATTATAATGACGACTGAAAAGTGACGTCACGAAATATTGTGTTTCACGGTATCCGGAAGATATTGTAAAGGTTGTTACATAATAGTTCCCAGAAAACAAACGGCCGTTACAATATTTTCGCAAGTACCGACAGACATAATGTTGTAAGTACAGCTTAGGAGGAATATGATGAAAAGCATCATAATAAATAGGAAGACGTTTATTTGCAATGAAGACGATATGAATGAGCGGCGTTTTGCGACGGCAAGTGATGATCGTTCGGGAATTTATAAGTTCACGTGACTGCTAACTATGGACATGCGGACAATGAAGACCTGTTTTGCCGGGAGATGCAGCTGCGGTGATGACCTGATATCGGACGACTCCTGGCAGACGAACAAGCAATTTTCTTCTCGGTGAATGGCAAGCGTCCAGTGTCAAGCACAGCACGTCGCTACCGACGTTGTCGACGTTTCGAACACTTACCGCTTTTGACAAAAGTGTTGGCATCTGGGCTAACTTTGCGGAAAGACTCAAAGTCTTCCTCGAGTCCAGTGCCATCATGAACAGTAACTGAAAACGATCCACTATTCAGTCGGTGGGTGGCGAAACATATCCGCATCTGCGGAGTCATGGTCGATGCGTACTCTAAGTGGTTGGAAGCTTACACGATGCCTGCCACGACACGCTCTCTTTTCGCTACTTTCGTCCTACCGAAAATACTTTTTTTTTCTGATAACGCGCCGAATCTTGCTTCAAATAAAATAAACAACAAACTCTTGAAAAAAAAGACGGCATCAGGCACCACATTAGTGCACCCGACCATCCTGCAACTAACGGGCAAGCAGAACAGATGGTGTGCGAAAGGAAGAAAGCCCTCTTGAAGCTACTCTGAAGCGTAGCTAATTTAGTGGCACTAGCGGGAACAATGAGGAAGAGGCAAGCGCCAAAAGGTAGTGGCTTGTGGGACCCACAAGGATTACGTCATGGCCCCTTCAGGTGTTACAAGCTCCTTGAACAAGGGCATGAATAGTGTCATTAAATGAGCTACGCCTCATAGTAACGAGACTTGGCCATATTGTGGCTTAAAATCATGGTTTCCAGTTATCTGAAGCTTTATCTAAAATCACAGGAAACGCTTTACCGCCCTCTACAAATGTTTAAACAGTCCGCGACAGAGCAAAGCAATATTGCATCAGCTTCCTAACACCGGATCTAATGCTGAGGAACTCGCACTTTTGAATCATGACGATCGGCAGTTGCGTTTGCTCTACACAAGACCCAAAATGGCGGCGCCCTTAACAATGTTGGGGAACGCAGTGCCGATACTCTAAGCGCAGCTCATTTAGTGGCTCTAAGCATGAAGTGAATTCGGATGTATTATTTTCCTTTTCGTCTTTATTGTTTATTGATTTCAATCATATCGAATTATAAACACGATATATCACACTACGCTTGTGTAATTATTTACCTTAGATTTATTAACCTGTCCCTGTACTTAAACCATTCATTTGTCGATAATAAATCTTCCAATATATTTTCTAAATGTGAAGGTAAAGAGACAAGGACATTGATGATGATACAGACGCCAACGCCGCCCTCGCAAATTTCTTGAACATTAGAAATCAGCAGTTCTGTCTGTCATCCGGCAGGTAGCGCAACAAAGCGCCCAAACAGTTTTTAATTGTTTTTAAAATTAGATAAGCTCTAGACCTATCAAGAAACCAAAGCAAGATCATTGTGAAAATCTAATACATCGCAATATATATCTATTCCATACAATAAATGTTTGTATATGCCAATAAATCTATTTGATGTCCATAAAACATATGCGGCGAAAACAGGTAAGTTTGAAGGGCTCCTGGAGCGTTATGACTTTGAAAATGAAAACAAAAAAAAAAAGCCATCGTTCACTCCTTCGGCAACCATTGTAGTTCTAAATGGTATAAAATATTTTATCATGGTTTAATTATTTCCTCAGCGGCATTTGAAGCACCGTGACTCGAAGCACAAAAATGTGCTACGTTTGATGTAAAATATCCAAACAAAAAGTTTTACACAAGATTAAATTTTTTTTGCATATTACCAATTATAAGCACTACATCTGTAGCTAATTTGATTGCCCTAGCACATGTCATTAAAAACATATTGTGCTGAAAAATTTCAATTTTAGGGCACCATTGGAGAGATGAACAAAACAAAATATTGCAAATAACAAAAAAGTACATCTTTACATTCTGCTCCGACATCATCATCTAAAAACTGCTCCATTGGAACCTTGTTATCTTTAATACATCGTTCATTAAATACGAACCAGCGCAGCAAGTGAGGATCCGCGCCATCATATTCGCAACGCTACAAATGCGCATGAGCAGTATAAACCAATACATACATAATATCAAATGAAAGAGGATCGCATTGCCTTTCGAACGACATCAATCCCACAAAACAGTATTCAAGACAGAATGAGTAATGACCTGCAAAAGAGTACCTAAGCTGCCACATTCAGTGGGACCGTGGCCTTAAAGAGGGGCCTTGTGCTACATTTTGTTAATGACGACATAGCAAGAAACCGTAAAAACAAATTGTGTAGTTTTACGTTTGTCTGAAAGTCAATGTATCCGATTAGTGGATTAATTAATTGATTAATCGTAGCGATTAGTGGGGTTAAAATGTTTAGTCCAGCCCTGGTAACCGTTGCGTGAAAGTGAGTGGCTATGTATTTTAATTAGTCACATTTCGATCAATGAATTTAAAGTAAGAAAAATGAGAACGGTGGTCGGGTGCGTGACCGCGGTGCAGCTCAGATCACATAAAACGAATCTGGCACTCTAGCGTCGAGGGATGCAACTGGTCTCCATCCACAACTGTCGAGTTTGCCCTAAATGAGCGTTGTAACGGCGTGCGGTCCCGTATTGCTACTGGATGATGCATGCTAAGCACGTCATTCCAGCAGTCGTACTGTGCTTATAAATGTGTCATAAACTGCGTGAACCAGCATGGCCGTACTACGGGCGCCGTTCAGGGTTCCAGAGCGCGTCAGCGTCGCGTGATCACCAGTGCCAACGTGGCCGAATGAGACAACACTGTTAAGGCCAGAAATCGGCAGCGCCGAAAACGTAATTGCAATAATGCGTTTTTTTTTAATTAATTTTGGGCGTTGAGTTGTCTCATACACTAACTGTTTTCAAAATATTTCCGAACTTTCACTACTGTGAATGACGAATTTTTCGCGGGCTCAGCATTTCGCGATTTAGGTCAAAGTTGAAGCTTTGGAATAGTTCGCGGCTTCTAATTTTCGGGACGCGGTGCGATCTTATTATAAATTCCAATGTGTTTACATTTTACCTGAATTTTTGGGGGGACAAATTTTTCGCGAATTGTAGGTGATTCCCGAAATTCGCGAAAATTAGGTCATCGCGAAAAATAAGTTGTTTACAGTATACTATTGTGTATGTGTGTGTGGTTGTTTTAACGAGTTTTAGTAGGTGCCTGTCTCGATAGGTTGGGACAACCCAAAACGTGAACTAGCAGAACAAGATTGAACGTCCAAATATTGGACAGTTTTAGTTTACCGTACGCTAAGGTTTCACGTACGCAAAGACATTGCGGGTAAGAAGTTCGGATGCGAAGAACGCGATACAAGGGCTAGCCTATTGCGTATACGCACGCAACACTGGGTATTTCGCGTTGAGGGATAGCGGGCTTCGCGGAAAGCTCTCGAGAGATCTCGGTCTCATCGAGAGCGCCAGTTTCAAGATGGCGGCTACCTCGAATGGCGCAGCATGGACGACGTGATGTTCGCGAAGTTCAGTGATACGTGAAATTACGTAGTGTTCAGCTCGGCAATTCTTTCTGGGACCTACCGCGGTCCAATCAGATCGTCATGCAACTGAAGGAGTGCACAGTGAAAATGTTCGCCGCTCCCAATGTGCGTGAACGCTGCGATCTATACTCAACGCTAAGCCTCTTAGCGCATTCCATCGCCGACGGACGAATGACTTTTCGAAAAAAAAAAATAGCCCAAGTTATCGCCATGCACGGGACATGAGTAGGTCATGGATCTCTTCCTGCAATAACATTGCTAAAAGGTGCCGTTTCCGCGGAGCGATTGACGGAGGCTCCGTGATCGAATTTGGCTATACGCACTAGTTCTCGTAGCCTCGGTACCCCGCAGAAAAGCTCGCTTGACCAGGCAGATGCGGCATGGCTTACTTTGAAATGAAATTATTGCAAACGTTTTCGTGTGCAATATTTCTTTTGAGGAGCATGGTGGCACTTTGAGCACTCGGAAGTCTACGGCTCTGGCAAATTGAAGCAAGATCATGCCAGATGTTCACCCGGCAACGTTTACGGAACGCACAACTCGGTCCGAGTAGGTAGTTTTTATCGCACGCTATATGTACTTTAGTATTGCGTACGTAACAGCCAGCAACGCTATACTAAAAGTGTCTATTACGGCCAAATTTCAGTAAAACCAAATAAACATTGCAAAGAAAAAATATTTTACGTTGTTTCGCGCGCGTTTCAAAATAACGAAATTGAAAACTTCGTCGAGCTTTCATCCTCTACAAAAGCGCAACTACAAGGAGTCCCCCTCCCTCTCTACCCACAATGGCTCTACTACTTCTTTTTTTTTTCAAGTGAAATTTTTTGTATGAATGGCTGACCTCATATTTTGCATCAGCAACTGTTTCCCGTTCCCTCGCCGTCGTGTTGAAGACGACTGTAGAGTCCGAGTTAGGCCGGTGTCGTACGCAGTTGCTCGTCTCAAGGCGATGCTCGTTCTCGTCACTTCAATCTGCTGTTCTCTTTGACATAAACAAATAAATACCACATGGATAACCCTTTGCCGTGGGGTACGTAAATTTCCTTGCATCTTGAGTATACTGTTTTTTTGTTTTTGCTTTGTTTTAGAACGGGGACGAAGGTAGAACCGTAGACACGGGACGAAGTAGAGCAGCCGTCTTGGGCAGCTACACGACCATGCTAAAGGCGGAATTTAGACATTTAGACGACATTTAGAAAACCATCTCAAGTCATGCAAGGCGAACGGAATGCTTATTTAATATGTTTTATGGCATTTATCTGTTTCCGACGGCGTTGTAATTACCACGAACACGTCGGAAACCTGCGGAGCTTTACGCCTGCTAAGCTTTCGGGGTTGCGACAGTCCGGTAAGCAGCAGTGCCTACGGCCTTAACGTTTGCTCTTACTGCAACAGCATGATAACGACGCTAAGAATAAAATACCAAAAGCTATCCAGGGAACACCTTTCAATTGGTACATAAACAGCCCCGCGAAGCAGCAGGGTGGTCAAAGGGCATTCCCAGTGTTGCGAATAGTTTTGAGATAGATGGCGGGACGTGTCACCCAAATCTTTGATTGCCCTGAAGCTATGGCAGGCCAAACTCCCGCTGCCTCAGCATGCAACGTAAGTACAGTTCGCTTGGCCTTTGTTTTATGGTTCCTTAAATGGGCTCCGAGATCCCCAAAACATTGGATTAAAAGTCTGAATGATACACGCGAACATTACACAAAAAAAAATATTGCTTCGAAAAAAAAATATACATTTTATCGCAATAAAGACACATGCTGAGCTCAAGCGCTTCCGGAAATACGCTCCTCTTTTGAGACGTAGACTCCGAAATATTTGCGTTATTCAGAATTGCTTGTAACTCAAAATAGGTTTCGTGATCAGTCATGTCTCGTTAATATGGACCCCGTTAATATGGATACCCCGCTATATGGACACCACTTTCGGGGACAAACTGGGAAAATACATGCATTTTTGTCTCGTTATTATGGACCACTCACATTATGGAAGATTTTTTAGGGGAACGGAGGTGTCCATATTCACGAGACATCACTGTATAAAGACTGCTCGTCTCTTTCTTACGGGTGGGGGGATTTAGATTTTTAACATGCGTGTCCTATTCATGCACCTAAGAAATTTCTATGGGAGTTCATTGTCGCTATAATTGATTCTACCGGGTATGTGTGTTCCATCAGCTCGCCTTTCTTGCAGAGATATTTGCCAAGCTTAAACTGAAACTCGGCGTCTATACTCTATTATGGGCGCCCCGGCCAATGCAGCCCCGCCGGCACGGCAGGTGGCTTTGATGTGTGTCGCGCGGTAGTGACTCCCCCGAAGGAGCCCCGGTTTCGCCGCCTATAGCCCGAGTGAAGGCGACAGCGGCTGGCATCGATTTGGAAGACTCTCCACCAGCTCTCCTGGGCGTGTTCAAAGAAGGATGGTCATAACATTGTCGTGCCAATTTTTTGTTTAAAAAAAAAATGTTTGTTTATATAATGTAGAAAACCATGTCTCCAAAAGGGAACGGACTCTAAGTTTTCAAGATGCTTTTTTGTTTTCGTGAGAAAACAAAAATGGTTTCTTTTCCGATTGCGCGCTGACGCAGCTTTGAGGGCCCCAGGAATAGGAAATCCAACTTTCTCTACTGTTAATATTTGTACTATAACTCATGCAAACTGGTCTACTAGAGTTAATTAAATTAAATTTATTTGAGCTTACATATAAACAAAAATGAAAAAAGAACGACAATCTTGGCATTTGAGTGACCTTTCCATATTAAGGCATATCTCGGTAACATTTTAAGGTGATTTTAGATTACGTTTTCAAGCCGTAAACTTTTTGTGCAAAGTATTTCATGTTTTGTACGCTTTCGGAAAAGAAAATTATTTATTGTTATATTGTCTAAGTGTTTGTTACATTGCGTCCGAAATTTTCTGAAAATTAAAAAAAGTGAAAAATATAAAAAGAATGTAAATGGCAATTAAAAAAAATCATAGTGGATTTTCTGTTTAATTTTATCTGGTGGACTTTTAGAAACAGGTAATTCTAGATCTGCAAAAACACGTTGCATTATTTTATTTTAAATTGGAGAAATAAACGTTTTCCCGCGTCTGAGTTGCAGTCGATTATTCGTTGATAGTTTCTAAAATGAGTCATAAAACGATATTATGTTAGAATGGTCATGGCTTTGCTGAGGCGTACTGATCCTAGTCTGGCCCAAGTATACTCGCACAGACCGTCACTGATTCAGAAGCTTCTTTGATGCGGTGAAATTGCGAGGATAAAAGGGTACGTACTATTTCTTTCTGTCTCGCCCTTCGGAAAGCTTGACGACGTTAATGTGGGATCGGAACCACCCGCACGACGACAGTCGAGCGCGGCTCATGGATTAGACACGAGAACTGCGTGGAGCACAAGGCTTCGGGGACCACCAACCTAAATAAAGGAGAAGACGTCCAGGAGGGGATGGGCCTTCGGCCCCTCGCCCACCACCACCACCATGACCTCTACTCCCCTTGACCCATTTCCTCAGTCAATAAAGTTTTCTCTCTCTCGGCTAGTAACAATCAATGCCTCGGCGGACACTCGGGTAGTGGCTCGTGTCTAACCACTGCGGTGATGAGAATAGCCAAACTCTAACAATGCCTAGAGCTCAGCTGGGGTCGGCGATGAGAATAGCCGAACTCTAAAATCCTGGAGCTCAGCACGCGTTTCCTGCTTTGCCGACCCGAGCGCGTAGGTACGATTAACATTGGCGGCATAGGATAGGCACCAGTCCACGTGGCCGCTTGTTCTGGCTCCGACTTGAGGGGATGACCGATGGTCATATTTCTCAAATTTTTTGGGCGACTGCCATCGACTATAAACGAAAACTGAGGCAAGGATATTCAGTTATTAACGTTAGGGAGCGATTCTAAGTAGTATTTAGAGAAAGTAGAAAAATCGTTTCATGACCCCTTTAACGACTAGCGGTACTCGAGAGCGACATGCCACAGTGGCCAAACTTGGACATACTAACGTGGAGGCACCATAAGACAATAAAAAAAATAGTGAGCTCTTTTATTACTCATGCGGCTACTATTGCATTTAATAGCTCAACTTTCCAGGACATACGGTCCTTAGGATGTAGCAGCGGCGTAGATAGGGATATTCTGCGAGGGGAAGGGGGGGGGGGGTTGCTACGAAGCTCGACAGCGAGCACATGACGCACTGTTGTCGAAGCGCTGCGCCAATTTGGAAAAGGCACCAAACGTTTATGGCGACGCAAACTTGGCCGTCTGAGAACTCGTCTGGCGTTCTTAGGCATGTTCGTTGCTCTCTTGTCTATTCTATTTATTTATTTTTACAGGAAGCAAACAACATTTTTAAAATTTACACAGTGGGCCTGGCAGCAACTGCTTCACCAAGCTGACTAAGGTTTTCGTCGTTTCGTTACAGCTGCTACTCGCAATCCTGGCACCGTCATGGCCTTCGCCAACAGGAGACGGCAACAGTATCATCGAAGGGAATGTTACTACGTGAACGTCCATGGATCCTGTTGTGAAAATGGTCCGGTCATCGCAAGTCTGTTCTTCGTGGATTGCGCCAAAATACGTGTGCTCTATGGCGCCGTTTCCTACGGTGCTGATAGGATTCAATCAATAACCAGCATTTGCTACTTCTGCGCCACACGATACAAGAGCGGCTGCATTCTTCAACTTTGCCAGGAGGCCTGGCAGCAACTGCTGCACCAAGATGTCTAAGTTTTTCGTTGTCTCGCTACAGGTTGGTAAATTCAAACTTATTTGATTCAAAGGAAATGTTTTCTTTTTTTTTTCTTGTGCTGCCAGGCTCCAAGGCATGCTTTTGAATGTATGTTGAATGTTTAGAGCTGCATAGAATTTCCCACGCGTCTCTTTCTACTTATGTCAGCAGCGTAAGATTTGGGGCTTTTTTACTCCTCATTGGAGATATTGAAACTAACCCTGGGCCCATAAGTCAAACGTAAGAACTAATTGACAAGGTTTTTGATGTCGTAACAAGACTTCACAGTGGCCAGAGCGATATCCTCCAGGAAGTAGGAGATCTAAGAATTGCTAAGCAATTATGCTGCACACATTTTTATTTTCTAGCATCTCAAGCATTTAGCGATACTGTGAGTTTTCAGACGCCAGACACCTACGTTCAGGGCGCTCTTCATCGGATAGTTTAACGCTTACCATGTGTACACTTAATAGTTGTTTTTAGAATGAAGCGATACTACCGCTAATCGGGCGGATAAACATGGCGATCTACCAGAGCCTTCCATACTCGCGAACCCCCCTCCCCCAGTGCGCACAGGTGGTCGAGCTCCTCTTTGCCTACCACTCTGGTCACATGACCTGCCCGTTAACCAATCAGCGTCGAGCACCTCACTCTCCCCCTCCCACCCGTCAAGAAATCCGTGTCTAGCCTGGCACTCGCGCTTGAATCCAGGCTTCACGGAATGCCGAACGCCTAGCCAAAGAATGTCTCACGTTAAAACGTGTGACAGGGTGTCAAGTTGCTACTTTCTGGACGAAGGGCGGATGCCCCGCAGGTCTTTCCCGCCAAACAGCATTTCACCTCTCGGCTATGTGTCGTGACATGAGTAAACAAAAAGGATGGAGGCAAAACATTAAGTTGCTACACCTCGGAAAAACACATAATGCAAAAAAAAAACAAAGAAGAGCTCTTGGTCTTTGAACACTTTATGATACTTGACTCTGAAACCATCAAGTCCAGGCAAATTCCCTGACTTCAAATCGTTAGTTTCCTTTTCCACTTCACCTAAAGTGACAGGCTGCTCTAGTTTTTCCTCGAACCCGTCGGCCAATTTTGGCGTGAGTGGTAACAATTCACACTGAAAATCTCCACTCTTGGGTGTTCGATAACTAAAGAGCTCTTTGTAGTGTTCCACAAATGCATGCTCTATGCTCTCCTTGTCCGTCGACATCGTCAATTGAAAAAAAAATTCCACTTATCTTGCTTTTAACGGCTGATCTTCTCTTCATGCCAACGACTTTTTTGATGGGGATCTCCCCCTCCGGGAGGAGTGTCAAACGCGCGGGTTTATAGCCCTCTGATACTGAACGGTATCGAGCACCTTTTACGACGCTTTCAATACTGACAATGTCGTCAGTGAAAAGCCCAGGCGATAAACATTCTTTCCTCAACAACTCTTTCATCGGATCATTAATTACCACTTTGCTTCATCTTGCTCGTGTTACAAAACACTTGAGTGCTCAATAGCTCTCATTTTAAAATCCTGTTTAAGAAAAAAAAACAAACTCCCACTTCAGTTTAAAATTGTTCCTCTTGGCCCTTGCCAACTCGTCTAGAGTTTGACGAAACGACTTAACGAGGACATCGTCCCCAAGCAGCTTCGTATTGCAATTCCAAAGGTTCCACACGAACGTTTTAGGCATTTCTTTGGATAAGCAGACTGAAAACGAAACGAGACAGTGGTCTCTAAATGACACGTGGTCTACATTATGTCTTCTACAGGCCCGAGTAGTTCGACGGACACGTACGCTCTGCCAAGGCGTGCGTGACTTGCGCCCTGAATGCGCGTAGAAAGCGAAATCCCCCACCTGACGCGCAGTCAACAATTTTTTTTTTATTTTTACTTTTTAACACACAATTAAAGTCGCCCAACGTGCCGATCGGTTCAAACGTACAATTCAAAACTAAAAAAAAAAATTAAAAAATACTCTTTCACTATTTTATTAGGTGCGTAAATGTACAGAACACGGAAAAAGTGATTAGAAGAAGAAAAATATCACAGATGACGAAACGTCCTAACTCGTCGCTAACCACAGGAAACAAAAACGTGCGCAAAAAACGAAAGACCCCGCCAGACGTTCCGACATCGTGGTTGACACAAACGTCATAACACGACTCGAGTACCCGCACCATGCTCTCCGCCTGGCCATCGCCCTCCATTCTCGACTCCTGAACCGCCACAATATCGAGGTCGCGATCAATAAAAAACGCCGCTCAGTTGGCACTGCCCGCGCATGGCGCGTGGGTTACGCAAGGCTTATCGTAACTGTGCCACCAGTTTTGGGGTGAAACAAATTTGGCAGAGACACTTAAGACTGCTTACGCGTAGAAATGCAAAAGCCTTCCTACATGCAGCGCATTCCCACAAGCAGCGCGCCACCCGCTCCGGCGGTGACATCAGGCGCCCCCACTGCGCAGGTGCGGCGAACTCCACCGGCTTCACGACGGCTTCCGTGACAAAGCATCCGCAGTGCTGTGCTTTTCTTTGTGTTTTAATTCGGATGCGCGTCCAATTTGACCTTGAGCGGCCCCGCCGGCTTCCGTGACGAAGCATCCGCGTTGCTCTGCTTTTCTTTGTGTTTTAATTCGGATGGGCGTCCGATTTGACCTTGAGCGGCCCCGAGGCTTCTGTGACGAAGCATCCGCGTTGCTGTGCTTTTCTTTGTGTTTTATTTCGGATGCGCGTCTGCTTTGACCTTGAGCGGCCCCGCCGGCTTCCGTGACGAAGCACCCACGTTGCTCTGCTTTTCTTTTTGTTTTAATTGGGATGCGCGTCCGATTTGGCCTTAAGCGGCCCCACCGGCTTCCGTGACGAAGCATCCGTGTTGCTGTGCTTTTCTTTGCGTGTTTGATGACGTAATCGTGTGCATTTGATGACGTACTCGCGCGCGTTTGATGACGAAGGCGCGTGTTTAATGACGTATTCGTGTGACCATCTTTCGGGCACAACGCCGCCGCTTTTTTGCGTAATGAGACAACTAATTGGCTTGCGCCTTAATGAAAGAGTGACTGAGCGCTTCCCGTTTTTTTCTTCTCTGCGGCAGAGATGCCCGCTTTCGCCGCTCCTTTTTTTTTTTTTGTATTCCCCTCGAGCCATTTTGTTTCCGTGTAATGCGTATTGGGCATATACGCGGCTTTAGTTTGCTAGACAGAGAGGTCCGTATTTTGGGCCTACGCCGATGATGTAGCCATTTTTTCGTCTTGATTGAGAGAGTATCAAAAATGCCGTAGAACTAACGGAGAACTTCTGCGAGCAGACGTGTGGTGCCGTGAATTGACACAAGTGTGAGGGTTTTTTGACACGTTGACTGGGCCTCAAAGCCCCACTGTTTTTTTTTTTAAAGCGTCATGTGTACGAACATGCCGGCGCGCAATCTTCCGATGGAACAGTATCGCGAAAACGGGGACTATATTGGAGCACGGAAACTAACGCACTGCGGATGGGGTGATATATAATAGATGTCTTGCCGTGAAACAATGGTACGCGCTGCGGGTGTTCCAGTGCTCGCGTGTCAATATCCAGCGTATGCACCGTGCTTGATATTTTTATTTGGAGCTCGGCTTGGGAGGGACACTGAGCCGAACCAATCTTTTTCGTCATGTCAAAGACGGCGGGCTGGGTCTGACGCATCTTTTTGCCAGGCAACTTGTGAAGATGTTTATATTTTTATAGCACCAAAAAGACCCTTTTCCGCGTTCAGACCTTCGGGTGCGATCGTGCAGTGCATTGCCCGAGTTTTTTGTTTCGACTGATATTGACTTTAGTCCTGATGTACGCGGTTTTCTTTAAAGAGGCTCTGGCAGCTTATAGGCTTTTCGGATGCGCGTTTTTCGCTCGAGTATTCGTCCAGTGTGTTGCGTAAGTGCGTGACGAAAGTTCTGGTTGTTTCCCTCTATCCTACTCCGCTCACCGTTCGTTGCAAAGTGCGGGGCGTGGCCTGGATGTTTTGAAACGAGCCAAGCGAGCGAAGTTCGCCGCTTACAGGAAGACCTTTCTTTTAATTGCTCAGTCAAGCCATACCGGTCAAAGTCTTTTTCGAAGGAAGGGGGTACTTCTGTTCTGTTGCTTGGTTCATGAACTGTTTGCTTTCCAAAAGTACCACAGAGGATACAACACGCGTTCCTTAACTGCTGGGACTGCGGTGCCGTTCTTGGACTTCCTTCAAAGGACTTGAAAGAAAAATCTTACGTTAACGCCTCGTACGACATCCAACATTTGCTTGTCGAGGAAGGGGGTAACTTTGTACCCTTTGAAATGATTATGCTCGTCGGCCTCCATAGTGTGTAGCAATGCCGCATGGCGGCGAAACACGCCGACATCAAGGTGCGAAGTACGATTAAGTATATTCTAAAAACAATGTTTTTTTTTTTTTTTTTTTTTTTAAGGAAACGTTTAACGAACAGTAGCTCCCTCCTGACTTTCTGCCGCTTCTCGAGAAGATGTCGACCATCAAATATGTTTTACTGTTTCATTAGCCACTGTGGCTATTGTTTTTAAACTCTCATTTTGTTTGTGATCCGTTTTGTCATCTGCCGAAGCCTGGCAGCAAAGAAAGAAAAAAATTTGTGACAAGCTGGAAAAACACTCGCTTAATAATCTAAACGGTCTTGGTTCGATACTCTCCTGGCACAAACGCTTTTTACTGCGATAAACTCTCCCCTGCCACTTCTCATTAATCAAACGCAAACGGTGTCGGGTCTCGCTGCCACGCTTTTATATGAGCTTCACAAAATGACGAGCACTTTGCCATGCTGCCCCGAGAAATCGGCAAACGCTCTGATATTACGCGTTAGGCGGTTAGAAAATAAAAATTCACAAAGACTTATGTTACCCATAACGTGAAACACTGCGACAACTGAGGTGGGACGTCGGCGCCGCTAAGGTGTCATTTCGGAGCAGATGGACAGAAGAACGATAGAGGTGCGAGCGCGTACCGTAAAGTCCGCATAGGTGTTTCGTATTAAACGGAGTGACACACCGGGCGAAAATTCAATAGTGTTATGAAACCTATGAGGGTGTATTAAGTAGAGGGAATTCCTGTGAACCTGGTAAACAATTTTATTGGGCACATACTAGGACTGCCTCGTGGTAATTGAAGAACACTTCGAAAATCGCGGGCCCAAGTTTGAAAGCAAGGGAACGACGGAACTGCATGTGTATGCATGAACATTTTCCCTGTCCTGTGATTTCCCCGCACAATTGTTTTTTTTTTGTTTTTTTTTTGGGGGGGGGGGGTACCCCCCCCCCCCTTGTTTTTCTAAAGGCACCCCCTTGATTCGCCACAACTCCTCTATTCTCAATGCCCCCTCCCCTAAATTCCATTCCTGGGGGAACACTTGTACCGGTCGTTAATGTGGCTGTCTGATCGTCTTATGCAATGATATTGGACACGAACTAACACCGCCTCGTGGTCACTAACGAAAACTTCCAAAATCGTGCACTCAGCTTTCAAGCGTGTAGCTTCACCAAATTTTACGCCCGTGGTTTCACCAGCTTAGCACCCACGTAGCTTTATTCGTTTCATCGCTCGAGAACCTTTCTAGCATAATTAGTGAGAACGATTTGCTTTCGATGTTTCCATTATCAGCAGGTTTCATGTTCATGTTTCCACGTGCAGTCATGGTGTCACGTAACGTCTGAATGTCATGTGTCGTAACAGTGTCACGTGACGTCATGACATCACGTGACTCACGGTTTCACCTGACGTCCTTAAAGGGGAACTCCGCCGATTTTTCGGTAGACTTTGATTTGGCTGAAAATTTGCAGGCCGCATCAATGACCCTTTCTCTGCTGATAACCAAAATATTTTATAAAAATAGAATTTTTTCGTGAAGTTATTGAATTTTCAAGTTACGCCGGCCGCGAGGGTTCCAGGAGGCGACTCTGTACTGGCAACAATGAAAGATCCCTACTTTTCCCTAAACGCGTACGTTACGGGTGGGCAGGCGAACGAGCGACTCCGGCAGCCGCGAAGTGGCTTTCCGGGCGCTAGAGATCGAGATTATTTTTTCGCAGCTTAAAGGTTGAAAGTTCCTTTGCAATGGGTAACAGTCTGTGCTCCGCGGTAGATTGTAGAAACAGTGCCGGGAAAAAGCTTCTTTTTTACCCATGTTTTCGTGGGAGAAAAAAAAAACAGAAAAGCGTTCCCCGGCAGCAATGGAGGCCAGCCACGTCAAGGTGCTTTTGCGCGAGCTATGTGCCGAGAGAACTAGTGTCACGTGAAACATTTTCACTTTTGCTCGGAATACTTCATGGCCACGTGCTGCGAGTTGAGTATCTTTCAGCAGCTGGAACAGCTTCAAGAGTGGCAAGCGCAAACTCAGCCAGCTGCGACCACTACGACATCCGTCCAAAGAAGAGAGCTAATAATATCGAGAAAAATAGTACACAATCTAGCACTATAGTCGACGGGTTGCACAGTCACATTTGTTATTCACAATCGGTTCAGTGATTGTTTTATTTTATTTTAATTTTTATAAACACTATATCTGTTTCGGACGTCGAATCTAGCTCGGGATACTCTCGGAGTTTCACTCCCGCGGCCGATATTTTGAAGACGAGAAGTGAAACGTCTAAACAAAGTTCAAGTCTCAATTTAGATACGACTTTCGACATAATGCTATTCCTGTATATATTACAGGGGTTTATCGAGCAGGTGTTGAGCTCCATCAATATACGATAGAGCCTTTGCCTGGTTTGTTAAACGGTTGGCGTGGCGTGCAATATTCTCTGCAGAAGAAGTGATGAAAACGTCTGTAATTTATTCTATTGCGGAGAAATTTCATATAAAGCTGAGAAGTTTTTGTTTTTTAAACATGAAAATATTAACGTCGTTGAGGGGAGGCATGCAAATGTACAGCTGATGGAAACTGTGCTAAACCAAAACTTAATTAAAAAAAATCTTATATAGAATTATCCCCTTCCCATGTGCTCTAAAAGAAATGGGTACACATTTGTTTTTATTAACTTTTGTTAACTTATTTTGAATTAAAAGACTTATGATGTCTTTCTGTACCTTACGCACTATTGTATATTCAAGCAAATATTCTTTATTTGAAGATGAACAGTGTATTTGTGTATTTTATACGCATTCCATTGCACTTTCATGTTAGGCTTGGTGGTTGCGGAATTCTTTTAATTGTCATTTTAACATGATCTTCATGACCAGTAACCTTCCCTCTGATCTACACGAATGCAGTTCATTCCATTCTATATATTTCATTGTTTACGAGAATCAGTCTACATGTGTTACGTCCCAGCCCAGCACGCACATGTTCGTCGCTTTGGAAGGCGAGCAATGTACGCGCCACACGCTCGAACGCTGAAAATGGCATCGACCAGAAGCGCTTTTCAGAAATGGTCTATAGATCTTTTGCTAATTTACTTAAGCACCGAGGAGCTTATTCATGCCACAAGAGTAGTTACACGTGGTGGCGCCTGCAACAGTAACTTTTCTAAAGAAGATCTAAAACAAATGGCACGTTCCTTCAGGTTAGGTTACCATCTGTACCCACATTCCGAGCATTTTCTGTGGTGCTTTTGGCAATTTGTCAAAAAATGTATTGCGTGACTCTTCGACCTTTCTTCGCCAGCCATCTTCTAATAAAAGGAGAACGGATTTACTAGCGATATCACGAAACTAGCGAACCGCGGCTTGCGCGTACCGAGTTGCAAAAACGGTTTTACCGAAATTCCAAATGCTCCCGTTTTTTTTTTTTTTTTTTTTTTCATAGTTTAGCACGTAGGACAAGGTTATACTTTGTACAAATATAGATAATTATCAACTTCGAATAGCACAAACGCCCAGGCTTTTTCGCTGTTAGACGCGAGAACGGCGGGCGCGAGCGTACCCGATTGCCGGCCGCGCGCCTCGCTGCCAACCCGTGACGTCACGCTTGTGTGGCGGGGAAAACTGGGGAAAAACTAGGGAGAACGATGTTTCGGTTTCGGCAGCAAACAAAATATCACTTTTTTAATTAACTAGAGTGATTCTGGGAAAACGAGATAGCATTTCGGAATCAGGAAGTCATCCGCATTCAGATTATGCCTTTGGATTAGGTAGCTCGAAAAATCGGTGGAGTTCCCCTTTAAGTCGTGTGACGTCACTGCGCAACGTGACTTGACATGAAAATGTCACGTCATGACATCACGTGACTCACGGTTTCACTTGACGTCATTAAGTCGCGTGACGTCACTGTGCAACGTGACTTGACATGACAATTAGCATCCTCGATCATCCGCACCGGTGCGCACCGGTGCATGGAGGTGCGCCCCGTCGTCTTCGATCAAGTACACCGGTGCGCACCGGACGTCCTCGATCAACGGGGCGCACCCTCCCGGTGCAGCTTTTCGTTGCCCCAACGCGCACCGAGAAAATTGACGGTGCGCCGGGGTGCAGCCCCATCAGGCATTGCGGCCAGGAGCGGGAATCGAGAAGATGGCGGGAATAGCAGACGCGCAGTCTGTCGAGGTGGCGACCTTGCGAAAACGAACACGCCTCGCATCTGCGCTCGATGAATTCCTCAGCTTTTCTGAGAGCGAGACGACGAGCTTCTTATCATCACCGCGGTTACCGGCGATTGTTGCGGTGGCAAGGAGCGCCCGAAAGGTATGAACTTCGTGGAAAGCGTTGCGAGGTGTTTCGCGATGACACCGAGGTACGGCCATTATGTGGTGGTTCTCTTTCTCGAACCAACAATGATGGGCAGCATATACCTGTGAAATTGTCACCCACTTCGTGACGCCACCGACAATCACGTCCACGATGTTCATTCGTGTGGGACCGCCAAATCCGCGAGTAAAAAAACAGGAGAAATTGACAGCAGACGGGCACCGCGCGCGGACCTACGCAAGAAAAAACAAACAAAATGCGAGGTGACGCATGGTGGAGCTCGCCGCGGTGCACCGCCGCGCCGCAGTTTGTCTTCGATGTCGCACCGACTTCGTGCTGCACGACCGAGGAGCGCTGTGCACCGTCCAGGTTTCAGGGCGATTCCGGTGCGAGTTGATCGAAGATGCTAAATGTCACGTCATGGTCTCAGCGGACGCTGGGTGACAGGTGACGTGACGCGCGGCGTGACGTCAGAGTCGTGTCGAGCGGCTGGATGTCAGCGGTGTGACGTCAACGTGGAATCTTTTGGCGGAGTACCGAAAATGCCCCGCGTCGATATGGAGCGCGGTAGATGGTGCGAAACCCGCGAAGTGTCCCACTAACTGCTATCGCAGGAATAACTTCAATAACCTCGATGTTACATCAGTGCCTGCCAAAAACGCGAATGGTGTTTTTTTTGCGTTTGTTTCCCCATTTCAAAAATAAACAACGCCTAGCCCGACAGCCCACTGTGCCCGTGTCGAGAGCGCCCAGCAGTTGGTATAAAATTCCATATTGTTAGAACTTTAAGTTCGTTCGTTCGAGAGTCAAAGACAATTTCTGAAAAGATAAAAATAAAAAAAAAAAATAAAATTCAGTACAATTTCAGCAGCAGGCGAATATTTGCCATTTATATATTTTTTAACTCCACCGATCTTTTTAATTTTTATGATATATTTTTTTTTTTAAGTTTTAATACAGATTTCGGTGATTCTTCTTAAGTTCTGAACCCTTATACTTGGGAATAACTTTTTCTGGCAATGAAGCTAAAGCAATGGGTACCCGTGCCATCGCGCGCAATAGACGTCGATTAAAGTCTGCGCACGCGATATCTTCACTTCTGAAATTTAAGAAAAATATTCTCTTCTAGTATTGCGTCTTCGTTTCAAACGGTTAGCTCTACATTCATGAAGTCAATTGGTGAGGTGGATCAAAAAGACGCTCAGTGTAGCTGCCTAAAATGCCGGGTAGTTTTGTATGCTTCAATAACTTCATTTAAACAATATTCTCGCCACGATCACAATTTTAGCCCTAATCGGGGAACTCATTGTTTCGTAAAGCATAATAGGCCGATGAACAAATTTTCTGAGCTTATAGGATACTACAAAAGCTATAGTTGAAGCCGATTTCATTGTCTTAGAACAATCGAGGTTTGCGCAGGGGCAACAGAAATAAGCTCCTTTGTTCCAAAAGCGCCCGAGCGTGGGCGAGCGCAATCTGAATCACTTTTTCATTGCTATTTTAAAGAATGAAACCAGACCCCATTTTCCTGCAAACGGAAGGGCTCAAATAACCTTCAGACTCACATGAAAGGAGATCTTCGCTGGGTCGGAGGTAGTTCCCCAGCGTCCCATCGGGGACAGCATGTTCACGTGAAAAACCATTTGGGGTTTCGCTACTGGCAGCCCGCCGCAGATGGCGCTGAATTGGCTCATTAAGTCGTCTGCGGGGGCAGGCATTTATACGACCTGACCTTTCAGACGTCGTATCTCCCGTCTGTTCTCGGTCCTATGTGAGCACACTTTAGAAAAAGGTGAACTTCATACCGAACCTAGACAACTTTAATACGAGCTACTTTCCCTCAGGCTGCGACATAGCTTGTCCCAGGCCGACCAAAGACGAGACAAGCCATGACGAAACGGCCAATGTCAGGTGGCCATAAGGCGGGTTAAGAGTAATCAAAACTTGCGAGAGAGCAGAGACTAACTTAAAGAAATTGTCGTTTCCAAGACTGTCACGCCGTCGCCATTGGTGTTATTATTAGAACTCATTACTAAACTGTGCAGCTCATGGCTATCTTAATCTTCGCTACAGCCCTCGAAGCACTCAACACTACAGTCAATGAAAACCGAAGAAACGTCGGGCTTCTTGAGCCCCAAGCATCTTATCATCGCTCCGAAGCTAATGAGGCTGCTAGTTTCCCCAAAAAGCCCACCGGAATACTTTGAGAACTGTAGCGAAGCTATGGACCTTTCCATCGCTTATCACCCGGGCGAAAAATGCCAAGTCACTGAGCTGGGATCGCATACGCAGCATCTTATATGCCGCACAACAGAGCAACAGTGCATGCTCAGAAGGCGTTTCACAGTCCAGCAGACAAAGATGGCGACGCGCGGAAGGCGATTTTTTCAAAGGTCTATAGACCCCTTTCGAAATTCGCGTGCCGATTAGAAGGTCGAAATCCCTGCACTATGGCGGAACAACTGACATCGTGGAACATGCAGGTCATTCCATAAGATGGCGAACGTCGGAGAGCGGCCAACGTTAGGAGCCGTCGAGCCCATCAAACAGTGTCGACAGTGCGACGTCACTGCGCTTATTGCCTTTTTCTATGGGTGTTTTTTTTTTCTTTTACTCCAACCAAACGCATGAAGTGTGCCGTGGCATTGCGGTTTTAGTCCGCCATGGTACAGCGATTCCAGAGACGCCAACAGAGTGCAGTATTTCGAAAGGGGTGTATTGAGAGCTGAAAATGTAAGCACACCAAATCACAAAGCAAGAAGCGGGCAGGTAATAACCAACGTCAAGTTAGTTCCACAGGCTGTCAGTGAATGTAGACATGTTTGGAGTCCCGGTGAGTAGCACGAGCAACATATATTGATTGTCCAGTTGTTACGGCGTGAAAGAATGCGTAATGCCATCTAGAATTCCGACAAAAAAGAAAAAAAGGGATTGTATTGAAGTTTGTAGCCTTTATACAGGGTGAATTTATTTGAGCACTGTGCACCGTTGTCCCTGAAAACTTAACAAACGCTGGGCGGAGTGAGTTCCAAGCATCTTCTTATTGCTATGTAGCCAATGAGATTGCACCGTCAGCTAATAATGATGCTAAAAAAATCACCAGGCAAGACACAAAAAGGTCACTTTTTTCTTAAGTAGACGGCCCGCAAAAATCGGTTGCTCAACATATCGCGCTGTTATTCACTACAGAGCAGCGAGCAGATGGTAAAGGTTTTCAGCTAAAAAAAATAAAAAATAAATAAATGTACGTTGTTTAAAAGAGAGAAAAAAAATTGAAACATGTTTTAGGCAGTCTACGCCACCACCCCCCGACGATGCAAACGTAGTGAGAAATGTTGCCGACAGACGCCGTACTCCACATAAAAAAAAGCGCAAACCAATTCGTTGTTTTTTTGTTTTTTTTGCGGGATCGTTTGTTATTATAGCCCTAATCGGTCTGCGCACCCTCGACGCGGAGTCGCCATCTGTCGGCAGCACTTTTTACTACGCGTACATCATCTGCGAAGTGGCTCCATAGATTGCCCAGCGTAGGTTTCATTTGTTTTTAATGCGAAATCATTAACTGTCTCATGAAGCGAGCTGACGTCATCAGTCTGAAGCGCGAAAATGGCAAATAGTTTCCTTCGGTTTCATTGGCTGGCGCGCGTGGACGGTTCTCCCATTGGCCGCTGCGCTCGTCAGTTTCCACAACCGCTCACCCCATGGCGTTGCGTGTCCATCAGCGCGGAGCGTCCAAGGTCACCTGGGGAGGACACGCGCCGACCGGGGACGAAATGTACGCATCAGACGAAAAAGGGAGCGGACGAGCGGCTTGCATGCTTTCGCATTCACAACTCATAAGGAATGCTTAGGTGTACCTCGATCTTTTTTTATTTTTTACGAGGTAAGTTAATTTCTTGATTTTTGTCATTGTATACAGTCCGCCACTAGACGCGTAAGGTGACTTTAGCAAATTGTTTGCGCGCGCGCTCCAACTCGCACAGAAACAACCCCTCATAGTAGGAGACTTCAACGCGCCGCACTCGACCTGACGGTAAGCTCGCTTCGCGGCCAAGGGCTCCCGACTCTACCAAATCATCTGCGAACAACGCCTCTCTATCCTGACCGACCTGGAGCAGCCCATGAGTGCTGGCAATAGCGTTACACGGAACACATGCCCGGACCTTCCGCTTACCAGATGCGGACGTGGGTCAGAATGGTCAAACCTTGAAGTGAACTTGGGCAGCGATCATGCCACAGCCCAAGTGGACATTGCCGTCTTGCCAGGAAAAAAAACATATCCTCTGAAAATAAACCCTTAGAGACTGGGACATGCTTCGCGCAGCACGCACGTCCACACACAACAACTAGCAGGAGCACGAGAACGCTTTCCTTGCCATCTGGACCGAGCGTCTGGTGAGCGACAAGAACACCTACACGGAAACCACCAACCTGACAACAGAAACCCCCGAGCTGGGTAGGCACCTGCTCCACTTGTGGGAGGCGAGACACGGCCTGATCAAGCGCTGGAAGTGCCAGAAGCTAATCCGCAAGCTCAAGAAACGGATTGCGGCAATCACGGCGGAAGCGCTCCAGTACGCGACCCAGCTTGCGTGTTCCAACTGGAACAAGAAATACACCGATCTCCAAGGGAAACTAGGGTCCAATGATGCTTGGCAGTTCTTGCGACACCTAGGGGACCCAAAAAAAGCAAACGCATCACCAGCTAAGCGCTCCAAAAAAATCGTGCGCGACTTCACCTGCACCAACAAGGACCTCCTCGAACAGCTGAAACAGCGGTACATTGGCTCACCCCCAAACAGGGAGCACCACGACTACGAAGGCGAACCGAATCCCGACCTCGACGCACACTTCAACTTTGAAGAACTCTGGAACCCGCTCCAAGACATGGGCGTGTCCAAAACAAGCTGCTCCGCAACCCGGGCGCGGGCTCGTTCCAGACCCTCATGAAACACATTAACCAAGTATGGGAGAAGAGTGAGTTCCCCAACGAGTGAAAACAATCAGAAGCTATCCTTATCCCCAAACCTGGGAAGGAACCCAGTCTCGACAGCCTACGACCCATCTCGCTCACGTCCTGCATGGGAAAAGTGATGGAACGGGCCGTTTTCAAACGGCTGCAGCCACACCTGGAGGAGACACGTACGTTCTCGCACACCACGTTTAACTTTCGAGAGCTACTTTCAACTCAAGACCTGATGCTGCAGCTAAATGAAGTCATTCTCGGCCCCACCTTCAACACGACGACCCAAGCGGCGCTCGCCCTGGACATCAAAGGAGCTTTCGATAACGTGGACCACCAGCTAATTCTCCGGAACCTAACAGCCACAAGTTGCGGCGTCAAAATGTACAACGACCTGCGTAATTTTCTGCGGAACAGGGCAGCCACCATTGGTGCAGGAGACCTTTGCAAGGACCCCGTTAACACCCCCAATAAGGGCACGCCGCACGGAGCGGTGATCTCGCCAACCTTGCTCAACCTGGCAGTAAGCGAGCTGCCCCCCATCCTGGAGCGCATTCCGCACATGAAGTGCACTCCGTACGCAGACGATCTCACAATCTGGACCGTATCTGGGTCTGACAGAGAGAAACAAGACGCGCTTCAGGCTGCGGTCGACGAGGTTCAACGGTACCTACGCCAAGCCCACCTACAGATTTTGGCAGCCAGATCGGTATTTATCTTGGTCTGCGAGACCCGCAGGTCCCGCCGCAAGCCCGAGCCCAGAGACGTGATACAAGTATTCCTGGACGACGGCTCCCAAATCCTCTTGGAGCCGCGCACCAGAATCCTGGGTCTTCACCTCCAGGAGGTCGGAAAGGCAACTCACACCCTCACACTTCTCCAGAACCAAGTCACCCAGATCCTACGCATTATGCACCGAGTCGCCAGTCGGCAGCACGGCCTCAAGGAAGTCGACGCGATCGAACTGGTTAACGCCCTGGTGGTGTCACACATCACGCACGCCACACCCTATATGAATCTCACCAAGCGAAACGAGGAAAAGCTGGATGTCCTCATACGCAAAGCGTACGAGACGAACCTCTGGATCCACCAAACACCTCCACTGAGAAGCTACTCAAGCAAACACTTTTATAATGGACGGCCACCTCGCCACTCAACAAGACAGACTCGCCCATGCCCTTTCCGGTAGAAATATCCTTGAGTCGCTCAGGATTATTTTCAAATGGAACAGAAAGGGCACCACGGTTATCTTCTCAAGAATCATCAGGAGCCAAACAAGGTGCACACGATCTCCCGCAACATGAACCCGACCCTCCACGCGGAACGCTGCAGTGCTCGGGCTACACTCTACCAAAAGGAGTATGGCAAACAATCTGACGTCCTGTACACAGACGCGGCCACATATGCGTACCAACGGGCGGAATATTTGTCGTTGAATGAACAGGGAGCACCCGAGTCACGGCGTCGCTGCGTACTTCGAATTCAATCATTGGAGAGGAACTCGCGATTGCCATGGCCACTGGGCTCGGCGAAGATCACGTAACCATCATGAGAGACCCACAAGCAGCACAGCGTCGCTTCCAAGCAGGCCGTGTGTTGCCCAAATCGCTCAAAATCCTCACAAAGAAAGACCGTAAGGGCTTCTCTACAGTGGACCATCTTATGGATCCCAAAACACGACGGGGTGAAAGGCAACCGGTGCGCCGACACCGAGGCCCGAGTATGCACCCTCCGGGCCGCTGCCGCCGCCGCGGCGCAACTAGGGCTAAACTCAAACTTCATTCCTATGCCAAACAGGTACTCGGAAATCAGGGCCTACCACCGCGGCCAGAGGCGCGAATAGCTTCCGCCACACAAAACTCTCAACAGAGACGACGCGGTCGCGTGGCGCCAGCTTCAGACAGACGCGTTCGGGAACCTAGTGCTCTTGCACAAAATATTTCCATAAACTACAAAACCGAGTGTTCGCACTGCGGGCCACTTGCATCCTTATTACACAACGCGTAGCTATGCTCAGCACAACTTAACGTCCCCCTCCCCCTCCCACCCTGCTCCCCTCCGGATGTCTGGGAAGCCGAACTGGTCATCTCGTCGACTGCCGACCAAGTGAGGCTGATCGAGCGAGCAAGGCCGACAGCTGACAGCGTTGGGGCGCTGGACCGAGGGAACCATCCAGAGACTGATATATGGGTCCAATAAAGTTTATCCCTCATCCACCGGAAAACGACGCGTCGTGCCCTGACGGTCAAGAGGGGGTACGGCACTGCGCCTCGGACGAGCAAAATTCGGTAATGCAATCGCGTAAAAAAAAATATATATATACATATATATATATTTCAACATGGTGGTGTCCATGCTACGTCACTGCAAGTGTTGACGACTCACTGTTTCATAATGCTGGAAGAGCCATCTAGAAACACTCGTAGCAGCAAATATTGCTGGAGGAGCCCTATTTATTGCTGAGAGCTGCTTTTTTAACGATCCCGGCAAAACGCAGAACGGGGTTGTTTTTCTTCTCTTTCCAGAAAAAAAAAAAATCTTCCGATGGCCCCGCAGCTTTCTCGGTATCTCCGTTCTCTCTGAAGCATCCTGCCTTCATCAGGCGTTCGGTGTCTTACACCGCGCTTAGGCTGCGTGTAGCTTCATGAGAACTCTTCCACTTTCAAGACGAGAAAGCTCGCGCTAGATACAGAGCTTCGTCTGCGCTCTTCGTCTGTCGTCGCGACTATAGTGTTTGCTTTGTGCGCCATAAATATAGGAAGGCGCGTTATGAGGATACTTATTAAACGTCTATAAACAAGACAAAATGGCTTTATATATATTCTTTGTCAATACTTAGTGTGACGACATAACAGAACACGTGCCTTTATTTTGACATCAGGGATCAAGCTATTCGTTTTGGGAAGAGTTGGGTCTAAGCGCGGTTAGTGGCCGGCAATTCCGGGTAGCTTAACTGGGATAGAGAGCGTAACTATGGCCTCACAGTTGTGCGAAGTAGCAAATCAACTTTTTAGCAGGTTGACCTCTTAGTGATCGTAAATAAACAACTGTTCTCTCTTTTCCAGAAAGCAAGAATGACTTTATTTTTCATTTTGATTTAAGTGGCAAGCACGATACCTGGACTCCACACTCGGCGCAGCTTTTCACGGCATATCAGAAGAAATAAAGAGGACACGCGCATAAATTTGGGTCGGTGTTTAGGATGCGCGAGCTCAAGAACGCCCATAGCTCTGGCTGCATTGGAACCGGTTTGCGCCGATCCTCAGTCTTATCATTATTTTACTTTTTCGCACCCCCATTTTTATAAATATATATTTTGCCGTCAACGTGAGTCACCGGGGTGTGCACCAGTCGAGCTCCGGTACCACGATACTAGTCCCCGGTATGCTAAAATCAAAACTTCCAGGATTTGAACGGTACGCGGACACTCATGCGCAGTCGGGCCCATGGTAAAGGTAGTGCGGAAATGGTTTGCTAAAAAGTCCGCAATATGACGCCAAGTGTCATTTAAGTTTTAGTGTTTCTGTGGTGACCCTTACTGGGATATTTCTCAAGTATGCACAATGTAAACATTAGTAAAGACTGAAATTATCTTCACTATTTTTTGTTTATTTATTTAGTCATTAAAAGCGCTACGCAAACCCGCTTCGTGATAAAAAAAAAAGTAATTGGGCTGTCTGTTGTTTTTACAGCCGCAAATTTGTCTGCTATAATGGGCACCTGGTGTCACGGCTGTAGATGAGCAATTTAACCAGTGCGGTACAACCGCTGGCTTGGGGTCTTTAACGACCACCACGCAGTAGTTACACACGACCGCAAGCCGGTAGAATCCTCCTCCAGATCGAAACGGGCAGGGGTGGAGATTGAACACGAAAGCCCTGGTTTCTGCAGCACGAGCTTTCGCTACGCGTGAAAGCTCGCGCTTTCGTCTTCCTTTGGTATATGTAAAAAAAATTACAAATTAATTTAACGTTTCAAAACTTGAATGCCTTTGCCGCAAGTGATTATTTTTTTTTATCTTCTGACTCTTTGGATTTGGGACATTTACTTTTTTTTTTTTGCCCTTCCACTTGCTTGATACAGTGAAGCTTCACTGACCGAGTGCTATTCTTGCATTGGTCAAAGCCGCATACCCTTACGAGACGCTTCAGCGAGTCAATAATATCATACATGATGTCAGCATGACGCTTTCATGTGATAAACGCCTTTTTTGTGTAGTTTTTTAGACTCCAGCAAAATTTTAGAAAAAGTGAAACGATATAACGAAACTTTCAGTTCCCATGTGATATTCACTTTGACATTAACAAATGGCTAAACATATGTGACAGCAAATTTGGGTTCTTTTCGTTTCGTAATGGCCGAATACCCCGAGGAGTGGCCATGTAAAGATTATAACTCTACAAAGTTACTAAAGATGAACGGATAACCTCAATTTGTTTTCTCGAAAACACGAACGAAAATATAACCTGCCGCGTAATTCCATAAATGCGAGAAAAAAAAAAATATGTTTTGTTGTGGTGGTGGTTAGGAGTGTTTAACGATATAACTATAACAGAACACAGCAAAGAAGGCGGGCTTACGAAGTTTTGCGTGGCATTGTACCCAACATTAATAACGTAAAAAATGATATCATAATGACATCGATCGTTTACAATACAACAAGCTTTACAGAAGAACTGGAAAGTACTGCTCAAAGAAGCCAGACAAGACAGGAGAGCGACATGTGAGAACCTAAGCACAGCTTTCTGTGTGAAAAAAAAAAAAAATGTGCCAAAACACGGGAGTGCAAGACCGTGCGCGTGCACTTCAGTCACGAAACGCTACTCTCGTCAAAGTGTCGTTTATATATCGGAGCTTGGCTCCAGCCTCTTGTTGGCACTCGGGGCCGCGCGATCCAACCTTTTGTAGTAGTGTCCGTGAGAGTCCCGAACTTCGGTGTAGTGTCCGTAAGAGTTTCTGGGACTTCGGTAGCCTATACGTTACATTCTTAAAAAAAAAAGAAAAAACACAATCTGCAGTTTTTGTTTTTGTTGTTGGCAATTTTATTGTTGTATCGGAAGCGTTTGTGCTGCGTGTACGGCGGCCCGGATACGTCGCCGACAGGCCAGCACCTACCGTGCCTACCGCATCTATACTCCATCTCATGAGTTGCGTGCAGCAAAGGCAAAAGCACAGTCGCGAGCGCTTGGCTTTCAGATTTGCCGTCCATTCACGAGCACTCGCGGAAGGAAAGCAAATCTAAAAGCCGTGTGCCCGAGCCAATGCCTTTGCCTTTGCTGCACACAACTCCCGAGACAGAGTAAAGCACGGCAGCGCCACTCGTCCCAGTAGCGGTGGTCTCGGATGAAACACTAAGAACAACGAGAGCAAAGAGGTGGAAACAGCGCGTTTTCCTCCCTGCTAGTGACGCGCCTCCAAGCGGACACGGGAAGGGAAGAACAAGGCGCTTTCCCCTCCTTCCCGTGCAGACGGGAGTCCCTCCCGCCCATCTTCTTTTGATTTTGGTTTCGTTTTTTTTTTGTTTTTGTTTTTTAACGGGCAAGTCGCGCGCTTTGTGTTGAATAAACGCCGTTGAGCTGATTGAGCGCCAGCGGCAGCGAAGGTCGACAGTTATAGACCGATCTCACTAAGCGTTCCGCGCATGAGTGACGCCGCCAAAACTGTAGTTCGCAGGAGACAGGCGCCAGTGCACGAGTTGGTTCGTGTCGTCTCATGCTCGGCTAGCGCAGAGCTCCAGCGGGGTTGTCAAGCGTGCGGAGAGACTACAGTTCCCGTGATCTACGCCGCCAGCGGCCGCGCAAAGAAACACACGTGTGAGATGGCTCCATTGAATCTCCCAATCCCAACGCGAGCACCTCGGTCATATACTGAACTTTTCACCACCAATTTTGTGAAGCGAACAAACGAAGTCGTTAGAAGCAGCGATGTTTCGGAACAATGCCGTAAGTGCTGCGTACACTGGCCCGCCTGGTTCCTCGCGTCGCGCGCGTGGTTTCGGTTCTTTTTACATTACAGCAACGTCGCGACCATGACCCACAGATTCTTGTTCCGTGTGGCGGCGCATGTTCTGTCTTACGTTCGGTTTTGTTTCGCGTTCCCGAGTGCCAACCAACAATCAACCTGGTTTCGTGTTTCAACGCGCCACCAACATTGTCATGGCAGAGTTGTGCGTTGTGACCAGTCTTAAATCATCCGCGATTACGCCATGTCTTTTGCGCACCAGCGGGGTGACAGCAGGATGACACGAATTATCGTCGCAGATGACATTCTGTTTTACGGTACAATCGGTCGGCCATCGGACAGCTATGTTCGAATGTTGGTCTGAACTGTAACTCCTATCGTACTGTGGCCAACGTAACTGTCGTCGTCTGCAATGCTCTGTTGGCCCCTCCTCGAACGCGACTGCGCTCTTGGGGTAGGGCTGACCAGGCCTGAAGTATGACAGGAAATGGGCATGTCTGCTAGGTACGTATATTTATTCAGAGTTTTGAATGTTAGCGCTAAGCGAAATAAACAGGAAAGACCGAAATAGAGTCAGATAAATTCGATTTCTGTTAAATATCCGGATCGCTTATTTAGTCGACTAGTCGTCAAGAAATTAAGAAAAACGTTGGTGACATAGTAAGAATGAAAAAAAAAAAAGTCTAATGGTCGAATCGGTAGAATTGTCTGCCTCTATATCTAGACATTTTTTTCATCTGGCTCTATAAATTGCTGTTCGCTTTCGAGAGGGCGCTTTATAGCCCTCTCGTATATGTCAAATATATTTCTTGTCAGCGTAAGAAGCAAGCCAGCCGCGTAAATAATGGACGGGCCACCGGCCAGGAACTCATCACTTCGGATGACCGAGTACTTCGCGTCCATCGATGGCACTGGGCGGATTCACTAGAGCCCCTGGCACAACAACCGGTCAATTCATTTTGTTTATTTATTATTTCTATTCATTCATACTCTTAACCCTTTGGGGCTGTTACAGAAGTGTAAAGCTGCAAATCGAAATAAAAAAGAAGACGTTCTAACGTGCCGCGTAATAAAACAAGTCAAACTGCAGTGAAAGCATACATGATTTTAAAACAAAACAGCTGAAGTAGATACACATAAAAAACGTGCTATATATGAATGACGTACCAAACTTTACCTTCATATCTTTTCTACGGGACGTTTGCCAATACACATAAATAAATAAAACACAATGACCGGGACAGTTAACTTCCAATGTACAGTTGTCTCAAGTACCTTTCAATCACGTGTGTATTGACACTGTTTACTATTTCTTGAGGCAGAGAGTTCCGATCTAATACTGTTCTGGAAAAGAATGGATACTTAAAAGTACCGTTCTTTGCTTTCTCTAACTGAAGTTTTGCTTCTGCTTAGTACACATGACCCAGTACGATATACATGAATATTTTTGAAAGTTATCCACATCATTTGCTTGTTTTGGAACTCACTGCCCCGTATCCTAACCTTACATTACACTTCCCGCAGATCACATTTTCACCAATATCATGGGGGTCGAAGATGATTTCTCTTACCGTGAAGCATCGCTTCAAGCTGAGTGAATACAATTGAGGTGCCTTCATAATACCCCGCTTACAAAGGTTGCTACAAGACCATCGCAGCCACGCACGAAAAGCACAAAAATAAGCGAAGTACTAGAAAACCTGGCGCCACTTTCGCCATTTTGCGACGTTTATTACGGGGAAGCGAACAAATAGATGCTATGAGCCTCAGTGTAGAGGGTTATTTTATTGGCAGTCACAAACAATTACAGCGTGAACGCTTACGTTTTTGTCACATCTATCTCCGGGGTATAATTCAGAATAACCTCCGATTAATGGTGTTTGTAAAAAGAAATCAATGTACATTAACATTATTTATTACTGTGGTAATCATTGGGAAAATGCCAGCCAAAATTTGACATCTATAAAAGATGGAAGAGCGATGAAAAAAGTCAGTGATTGGTGCAGTGTACGTAAGTGTCGGCAGCTAGCTAAATGTGCTGCGCTGCGAAGTTTCGGTTGTTGTATGTTCTCTGTATGTGCTCACAGAGTATGGTCTGTTCCATTGATGGTAGCGCGTGCCTTGCAGTATGAAATATACGTGCGTGTATGACAACGAAGCCCGAGGTGCAATTGCTGCGCAAGCGCACAAAATATTTCTGTTTTCTTTGCATTGGGTGGTAGCTAGCGCCTCTTAGCTTAGCTAAGTGCAATTACTCTGCTTCTGCTCGCCATCTGGTGGCGAGCGATGCAGCCTTGTTTCGCATTTCCGTGTATTTTCTGGTTACTGCGGGGTCAGTTTAGTAGGCACTAGACCGGATTATTTAGCTCCTTTGGGGGCGGCTGTTAGTATTGCCATTGCTTTACCGTACCTTTGCGTTATGAGGTGCTACCAAAGGAATTGTGATGCAAGGAATAGCAAAGGAAAGACGCGAAGTGCGCCAGGTGGGCGGTTTTCTGACAACTACGCGTATGACATCGAAGTGTTGACAACGGGAAGTCTGCGTAACTGAGTTTCGAAACGTGTGTTTCCCCACCTACACGAGAAGCCGGCTTCGGCAATAAATACGGCTCCTGAAACGCTCGTGTTATGTTCTTATTTAAGTCCGGTTCCCACATGCAGCGAAGCGCTAATGTAGCGCCGCTCACATGTCATCAGGTACTTATTGTCTGCTATGAGCAACAGTTTTGACGGTGCGATACAAAGCTGGTGAACGGTCCCGTCAGCGCTATGCTTGTAGCGCTCCGCTGCATGTGTGAACAAGCCTTTACTTTTCATCGTGCTTCCAAAGCAGCAACTTGTTTGAACGGGTGCGAAGCGCATGACCGCTTTTCTATCGAGTCCTGCTATAAACACGCATTGGGGGAGCCGCCAGTAGTGCCATGTATTTGCCTGTCCGAAAGCTCTGCTACTTCTTTCGGTTGACTCGCGACAGCGTTCCGCGTAAAGACCGACAATATCCGTTGCATTCCGGCGTCCTGGTTAAGCCTAATACCGAGCTTCATTCATTCCATTCGGAGCCGCCATATTGCGGTGAAGACGAGGGAGGAACTTGGCTCCCCCGTTTGCAGGTACGAACGATGCCCCAGTTCATAAAGGAGGATAGGGGTCAAGATTTTTTCTACCTTTATAAAGGAATATATAGACCTTTTTTTCATTCTAAGAGTGTAAGTATACGACACTTAATAATTAACAAATACACATCCCTTGTTAAGCGCCCGCATATTGGCAAAATTTCGAAGCTCAAGCATCAGACATTTTTTTTTGTTTTTATTTTTCTATAAACCGTTATTTTATGTCCTTTCGATCAATGCTGCCATCCGTAAAACAAAAGAAATGTGCGATTTAGCGTGCGTTCAACGGAAGCGTTAAGTTTCCGCACTTTTGTTTTCTTTCGAAGAACTTTCACAAATATTAAAACAGTTTTTTTTTTCTTTTTCTTTACACAAGCCCTTGAGGGCTTTAGAAACGCAAGGTATGGCGAACCCCGATCACCTTATTATCTCTCCACCGCCAATCAGATTGCTGCATTAGGTGAAAAGTGCACCCAAGAACCAATCAGAAACCAAGAAGCTCAAGCGTTAAAAGCCACGCCATGCGCCTCCTAAACTGTGACTATATAGCTAGGAATGTCGGCCACTTCAAAAACAACATCGCTTTCAGCGTCATTATTTTTATCCACAGATCGAAGAAGACGGACAATAGCCCGAAACGATTGCTTAGACACGAACAAAACAAAAGGAAACACTCAAAAACAAAAACAAAAAAATTGGCCGCTTTAATTTGCAATGTTGAAATCTAGGGGCTCCAAACTCCTTTCTATTTCTTTTTTTTTTTTTTTTGCGGGCTAATAAGATTGAAGTTCATGGCTTTCGGTGAACCCTGAAAATCCGCCGCCGTTGTTTTCTTTTGAAATTTTCTAAAATCTGATATTGCTCACTGCCTTCTTGAGAAATGCAGCGCGCGTGGCAAGTCCCCAGTATCTCATTACTGCTTCCAAGCCGATAAAATTGCGACATTTTTAGCCGATAAGGACAGATCATGAAGCCAGACATTTTCGCGACGATAATCAACCCCGACCCGCGTTTCGTATAAAGCCTGCCGCGATTATAGCTTAATCCGTCCGCACTTAAAGATTACGCTTCCCCGCAAGCGCGAAGGGAGGAAGAACGACTCGACTCTTCCCGACGCGACTCAGTACGGGCGGACGCGAGGTCGACGACGTGTCACAAAGTCGCCGAGAAGCGGGAACCGAAGCGTCAAACACCACACATCGGCGTCCAATCTACCGACAGTTTAAAGAAGCCGCAGTCGCCGCCCCGCTCCTCTACATCGTACAAAAAGGACGCTGCGTTGGCTGCAGGCATGATGATACAATTACCCGCGAACACGGTCTCCTAGCGCGTGTTTGAAGTTCGATAGACACAAGCTCCAAGTTCGAAACTCGAAGTTCAAAACTCGAAGTTCGAGAGACACGGCACAGATAGTGTCCGCAGACCGCCTATTGCACGATGTCTATTGGCAGTGCCACCGTGGCTTCAGAGTAGCTAAGCGCAAGGTCGACGCAAGTAGCGGCGTATACTGCATGTTCGATAACACACGAAAAAAAAAATTAAAATAAAACCGGATCAACATTGCACTTTGTGAAGTCCTCCTTCTTTTTTTTTATGTTTAAGGGAAGAAACAGGGAAATCGGGAGCGAATGCTTTACTTCCTCTACCCGTAGAGTCACCATCCGTACGTCGCGGTCACACTGTTAATACGTTATAAAAAAGAGACAGTCTGTTTTCACTTGTATGAGTCTTCCATGCTTCCAAACATACATACGTATAAAACAAAGCAAGTTTTTTTAACATATTTGACGCGTGCCCCCAGATAGTCTTTGTCATCAATTTGTCTTTTTGTATAATGTAGCATTAGTGTGACTGCGGATTTCGACTATCGTACCTTATTTTTTTCGACAAGTTTGTAACTATATATAGCTGCCGTTATTAGTATGTATATTAACTCCCTCGGCTGACATCCTCTCCGCGTCGCATTTCCAATGTATCGTTGTTTCACCCAATCACTTACCTCTTTTTGGTCTCACGTTTCAGTCTCATCGTTTATATATCGATGGAATAACAAAAACAACGCGCTACCAATATTTCTTTTTCTCATAAAAACTTGACATACTGACGCTATGAAAAAAAAAAAAAAAAAACGTTACAAGCGTGAATGAAATAGCAAGCTGGAGAGTTCAACTCGCGTCATAAGCAGTTATTTTCTGCGTTGCCACTTTCTCTGTTCGGCTTCAATTACAGTAAAAAACAGCCCTCAACACTTTATAAACACCATCGACTTTGCCCGTTTCAAAATGGCCATTTTCGCCCGCCAAAAAAACTTCAGGACATAAAAAGCAGCGCGAACAAGAGCGAAGATGGTCAGGCTCACCGTTGGACGCGCCGCGTAGAATTTTCCCAGAGTTAGGACAGTCCGAAGCGCACCGAACTCGCCGGCAAACTAACGGGCCCGCGAAACTCGCGCACCCGACCCGAACATCTCCCGAAAAGCTCCGAGGGAAAGAGGCGGAGCGACCGCCCCAATTGCGCATGCGCGACTCTGCAGCCCCTTCCACCTGCCTCCTTTCCATCCGCTCGCGCATCCTCCTCTCTTTCCTCCGCCCGCGCAATCGTCACGCGATGACGTCACAAAAGAACGCCACACCAACCACCTCCAACGAAAACGTCTCTTTTCCCGGCTGTGTGTGTTTCTTTTTTTTTTTTTTTTTTTTTTTGGGGGGGGGGGGGGGGGGGGGGGTTAGAAGCGATCAATACACTTATTGAATGCAGCTAGTGATGTCACGAACTCTTGACGAACCTGAGATTCGCCTGGTTCGGCGAACCTGTGACCTTTCAGCGAAGTTCAACAAAGTTGGACCAATGGACAGTGTTGCCTGAATTCCATGCAAACCTATCAAACTTCGGAGAGCAAATAATTTAAAAGAGTATAGTTTATTTTTTATTTTATAAAACTATTACTACATTTTTAGACATTATAAAAGCAAGCGTAGCTACTTTGAATGCTTTAGCTAGTTTATTAACGTTAATTAATAAATGTAAATGCTCAAGATATATTGCATTTCTTATCGGTCACACGGTTTCAGGCCGTTGTCACCTCGCTCACGCGTACGACAGTCGAACTTAATTTTTGTCGAACTTTGCGCTAGATTTACGAAAAAAAAAAGTCGAACCTGGTCGACATCGAACCTTGGCAGCTTCGCGACGTCCATACTTGTGGCACCTCTGCTCGACAGCTGTTCGTGTTCAAGCAACACCATCTAGAACGCAAGGCACTAATGATGACGTTGGGGGGGAAGGATGAAAGGGATTGAATTCGTTCAACACACGTAGCTGGTAACTCGACAATTGAAGCGAGTGCTTTACTGGATAAAAGGTACGGTTCCTCCAGATTCTTCCCTTTCATATAAATAACTAGACATCTTTGTCACCACCAGTTTTTGTCGTCACTGCACTTCTGGACCTACAAACGCAAACGGAAAGCTTTTCCGGAGTATCCACTCACTTAATGGTGTTTGCCAGCGAAGAAAGCCGAGCTCGCCCAATAAATAACTCGTTGCGACAACAAAGCTCGACGATGTTGCGACAGACGTCGGCGGAACTGAAGCCGCTAATGTGATATCGCGAAGCTGCAGGTAGTGTGAGATGTGATGAATCGTTTGATGCTCGCATCAAATTGCATCGAGTAAACCTCAATTTGTTTTGTTTACTCTATAACTTATTATAATATAGGCCATTCTGCTCACCGCCATCTTTGTTACCTGGGCTGGGGAATGAGTTCTGGGCAGAGTGACTCGTCATTTTTTGCTCGGGTGATAAGTGCTCTATAGCAACGCCAGGTGGCTTCCTACTCCCCATATATTTTGCTGCTATGTACTATCGCGGACAATATGAGCTGAAACGGCGCCCGGCCTGTGCACGGTACTACCTGCGCCGCCTGTCGCATCGCTCCCTAAACACGGCGCACCCTGAGGCTGAGATAAATTCTCACTTGCGCTCGCTGCGCTCTACCGGCCGTCTGCTAGCGCAAATATTGGCCGACGGAACCACCATCACGATGCGTGTGCCGTGTAGCCCAATGGCCACGTTTTAAGCTAGCATGCCTTTCAGCGCATTCCAAGAAAGCGCCGAAGTGAAAAATGCGCTGTCACGCTCGTATCTCCTCAAGGAGCGCTGCCTGACGAAGCTGCCTTGGCCTCTAAAAGGAGCCGATCTAAATATAATCGAAAACACCTGGAGGCGCATCAAGGTAGCCATGGCACGGCTTCTTTCCACCGCGCCACTGCCCACATATCGTGGAAAGCAATCGGAGGTGAATGGGAGTGGCTTCGGGCTGAGCCAGACTTCGTGGCCGCGCTCTATGATTTCTTACCAGATAGGATGAGAGCCGTGGTCGCGGGTCAGGGGAGAATGACGCGGAATTAAATTATTTTGCAAGTTTTACTGCGCCTCAGGACGCTCTGAACCGGACGTCTGCCGATTAGAACAAAGCTTGATGCTACGGTGGCGACCCACTGTTTGACGCCGTTAACCACGCATACTTTTGTGGGGTGCCTCCTTAATCCCGATCTTCTTGTATAGCGCAGTTGAACTTCCACGCCGACTATTATTCTTTTGTGTCTGACATTGTCCTCTGCAAATATTTTTTCTGTTACGTTTCAATCTCTTTCTCCTGACAAATATATGACCGTTTGTCCCACCTTATTAAGACTAGAAATTTGTTAACAAAAAACTGGTGTCTTGTTTGTTTGAAACGAACACGTGGGCCCAGTAATAAAGAAATAATATTTTTGAACCTTTTCATACCAATCAAGGTTACAAAACCGTCTCAGTAACATGTATGCTTACCGTTTTTTTTTTTTAAATATGTGATCACTGAAAAAGACAAAAAAAAACAACAACCTTGGAGCCAGACGATAAATCAGGTATACAGATTTTGGCCTATATTTTATGATGTTTTACTTCGTGCATGCACCTATAATCAAACAAAAACAACCTGCAACGTCTTTTGATGTGACTTTCAAAAATGATAATCGCAGCTGAAATTTAAGACACTTCAATATTTTTTCTTCTCCAGTCAGCGTTTTTTCTACGGGATTCTGCGCGATAGAGTAAAGTAAATCGATTCCAAAAGAGGGACGACAAGTGTAATCTTTTGTTCCCCCCGCCGCCCTACCATACATGCCCTCCGTCGCACCCGCCGTCTCGCTTGCAGACAGCCGGAAGAGCGCAGTGGCGCAACGAGCGCAAGTGAGAATTTATCTTGGACTCAGGGTGCGCCATGTGTGCGGAGCAAGGCGACAGGCGGCGCAGGTAGTACCATGCGCCGGCCGGAGCGCTGTTTCAGCTCATATTAGGGAATTGTAGTAGACCGTTTTTCTCCTCCGCTACGGTATCCGTGAAGAAAACGCCGCAGCTGCGCATGCGCGCCGCCAGCCTTATCTGCATAGTTCAAGGTCTTGCGGCGGATTACGGAGCGCTATCCGGGTGCTTAGCGGGCTGCAGAAACGGTCTACTACAATTCCCCATTGTCCGCGATAGTACAGTGCTAATCACACTCGTCTATAACGCGCGAGCGTGTTGCTTTCTCCTGGGAGCGCTAGACTGGTGGCATTCGCGGAAAGTAAGCTAGTCACGTGGCGCAACATGGAACGGCCCGCTCGAGGGGTGTCCTGCCCACTCTATCAGCTTGATAAGTGATAAAAGTAAAGTGCTTTATGATATATTTTTGTTTTTTGATGACGACATCGTTGATACGCCTTCATGCTTTAGTATGTTTATTGTTCGAGCAGTGATGTTCGTAAAAACCGTGCGAGCAGCCTTCCGGGTTCACCGCCAGCTGATAGAGTGGGCAGGACACCCCTCGAGCGAGTCGTTCCATGTTGCGCCACGTGACTAGCTTAGTTTCCGCGAATGCCACCAGTCTAGCGCTCCCCGGAGAAAGCCACACGCTCGCGCGTTATAGACGAGTGTGATTAGCACTGTACGTACTTCACTGAAAAATTCGCCTACTTTATCGGTGACTCAATGAATAAGTAATGTTCACAGTGAAAAATACAGTGAAAAATACGAATACGATAAAAGTCTTGCCACTAATCATCCAGTCAAAGGGTTTGGCTAAATGTTAATATCGGCTGTTTTATGTAGGTGCTGATGATGTAGCTATGTATCTAAAACGTATCCTCCCCCCATTCAAAAATTTGTTTTTTGTGTTTTTTTTTTCCTTTTTCTTTTGGAAAAGTATGCTACTGCATCACCGAACGCTATTTATCCGCCCAAATGTAGCGCTGGCGGCCTCAACCAGATGCCAAAGTTTCAGAATTAACCGTCGTCTCATTCAAAAGTTATAAGTAATTTTCTGAAAACTTCAATGGGAAAATGGGCTACGCTTTTGCCCGTTTTTGCTAACTGGCGCCATTCAGGTTCATGTATTTGAGAACACTGTCGGCCGCCATTTTCCCACTAAAAATTAAAAAAACAAATCGCTTATACATTTTTATAAGGTAACGGATATTCTGAAACTTTGGTATCGTTTTGACCGGTAGGGTTTATGCGGAGGAATAACGATTCGGCGATGCATAGTTTAATTTTGCAGCGAAAACAGCCCCGTACATATTTTTTTTTTTTTTTTTTTGGGGGGGGGGGGGGGACACTTTGTATTTTACTGAAAAATTCGCCCACCTTTTTGGCGATTGAATGAAAACATGTTTATTGCGAGAAAAAGAAATGCAATGACAGTCCTGCCAATAAGCATCAAGTTAAGGGGTGTAGCTAAATGTTTATATCGGAGGTATATGTATAAGTTGGTGCTAATGAAGTAGTTGAAGTATCTATACTTGGAGCAGATGTGTTTGATTTGCTTGCTCCTGTAGACCTGCATCTCTTATGTATTCAAGCAAACAATCCGGTTTTTTAGAGCGCAGCTCTTAGGCGCCCGTTTCCGGCTTGAGCGGCATCGGCGTCGCCGTCGGCGTCGGCGTAACCGCGCGGTGCATTATGGGACGCGTGACGTCACTGATGACGTCATAGGCATCGGCATCGTCATTGTCACTGATGACGTCATCGGCATCCGCATCGTCATCGTCATCATCACCGATGACGTCATCAGTGACGTCACTGATGACGTCATCGGCATCCGCATCGTCACTGATGACGTCATCAGTGACGTCACAGATGACGTCATCGGCATCGTCATCGGCACGTGACCCCCAGGTCACGTGACCCCCCCCACGAGGTCACGTAACTCCCCAGGTCACGCTCCCCATGTCACATAACTCCCCAGGTCACGTGACACCCCCCCCCCCCCGAGGTCACGTGACCCCCCCTCCCCAGGTCACCTGACCCACACCTCCAGTACCCTTCCCTCCTCCTCCTCACGAGCTGCGCTCTAATTCGGTGTTACAGGGAGTTGTAAACGGCTTTCACTTTTTTTTTCGGATCTCCGGAGAGCCACCCGGGTGATTACACTCCCTTAAAGTTTCAACACGCACTCACGTTCCACTGTTAACGACTACCACAAAAGATATGCGTCATGTCCGCGCTTTGACACCGAAGATGCATCGGAGTTTGCGCACCTCACACGCGCCCAGTCTTATCCACGTTACTCAAAAGAGTAATCACTTGCAATTATAATTACTCTTGGTTACAAAGTATTTGTTGAGATTGCTTGATTGCTTTAGAGAAAAATTAAGTTGTATTTACTTCAGAAAGTAACCGCTAATTTTCTGATTACTTCAGATCTTCAAAACAGCAGATATTCCTCCCGGTTTGAAAACAGGCCTTTCGTACTGTCTAATATTGGAATATAATCACATTATGGTGAACTACCCATTTTGTTTTTGGCACTTTTCGCAACAGAGGCGGCGCCAGTACACACGGCTGACTTCTTCCTGTAGTAATATTTTCAGGCCGGTCTTGAATTTGAATTTGCAATAACTAGTATCCGTTGTTACTGCTGCTGCTGCTGCCAGGTCAAGTGTATTGTTTACCGTTGTCTAGTCTGTCTCGTCCTGGGCGATTTCAGACGACTAAAGTGTCCGTTGTTCGCAATGTGAAAAGCGCTACGTAATGATGAGGATACTTTATAGTGCTCGAATTGCGGGCTGTCCTGTCACTTTGGCGAGTGCTCTGGTGTAGCTGAGTCGATGTCTAAAACGAAAACACACGGCTACAAAAGAATCTTGACGATGGCCTGCTTGTAAACGAGGAAAATCGAAGGCAGGTCAGGCAAGCAAACCGAAATCGGAGCTTGACGTAGCGAGCCTGATTGCCTAGATCAGTGGTTCTCAACAAGTGATGTTTCGCGGACCCCTTGTGGATCGGCGGAGAAGAAGAGGAACCCCGTTTGTGGTGAGAGAAAGGAAAAGTACAGGGTAATTATGATAATGATTTAATAAATGAATACAACTAAGGGCCAGTGCGAAGTATACTTCTCTTATTGGCATACACAGGAGAAAACCCACCCAAACATTGGAATGTTTCTTCTTAATCTGAGAAAAATACAACTTTTATCTTCGAGCTTGACTGATGAGGCAGGGCTTCGAGGACCCCTAGAATGCCTTCGCGGAACCCCAAGGGTCCGCTGACCCCCATTTGAGAACCACTGGCGTAGATTAACCGTAAGCTAGATGCTCTGGCACTCCTAAAAATATCAGTAGACAGGATTGAGAAAAAAGTTCAAGAGATTTCTTATTAGAATGACGACGTCCTAAAAAAAAACTACAACATCAGCATGAGAAAGACAAGGAAGAGTCGTACAAGCGCAGAGTTCTAAAAGAAAAAAAAGACGGGCCGCTCAAATCGAGAAACTACGTGGCGAAATAAACAATATCGCGTGGCAAACGAGGAAGCAAAATTTGGACATTCATGGAATTGCTACAACAGCAAATGAAAACTTGTATGACAAGGTCAATGAGGTTGCGTCCAAGTTGCAGCTGCCACCCCTATGGGAAAATGATGTCGTCTCCATTCACAGATTACCCGCAATGCCAGACAAATTTCCGGCTATCATTATTCGTTTTGCGAGGCAAGAAGTTAGGCAACAGTGGTTTCTGGCTAAAAAAAGTTGTGAGGCTCGAAGTCTGAAGTTTTTATTGTTAAAAACATGACCGGAAAGAACGAGACGCTCTTTTTGACGGCAAAAGAATAGGTCAAAAGGACTGGATATCATTATGTACGTCACCGGAATGGCGGTCTTCTCGTACGTAGAAAAAAAATATGAACGAGCTAACGTCGTAAGAAATTACGACGCTTTCTTCAAGCTCGAGTAGATTGTGTACCATTTCCCCTTTGTTTTCCCTCTCTTTTTGTGCGTTTGTTTTTCTGTATAAAGAATAAGGCTCCATTGCTTCCCCATGAATTAAAATGCCACATTGATCAAACATGTAGTTCCCATTTAAAGCGCTTTCACCCGAACGCGCAGTCAGCAATGAGTAAAAACAAAACGACCTTGCATTTTTTTTTCATCAGCTTGGTGCTATTTTGGTGTCGTCATGTTTACCGGGACATGGTACACTGATAATTTGGACATGCTCCGCGTGCCGTCATATCATAGGTATTGTTTAAATCGTATTTTAATACGCGGTGGGTGATTTGTTTTGCTGACAAGAAAGGTATAAAATGAAATTTGATTAGTGATTACCTCTTTATTATAAAATATGTAGAAGTATTGTACTTACGCATTAATAATAAAAAATTGCTTTTTACCGCCTATTGGGTAGGCGATTTCGGCTTTTCTTGAAGCTTTTGAACTTGTTTCATAAACGAAAACAGATATAGCATCGTTTGCGGAGATTTGAGAATAATTATGTTTTCCGACAGTGATTCAAGAAGAGGATTGGAAAGCCTTTTCAGCATGAACGGGTGTATTAATACAATTTACAATCCCACAAAGATTACGCTACATTCTACAACTGTCTTAGATTTATTTATTAGCAAGTTTCGCAACGATCAAGTGAACAGCGGAGTATAGTTAGTTGTGACCTGGGTAACCATCTTCCAATATTTTTGTGAGTGAACCTCCATATATCTGAAAACGCATGTAAACACCCACCTATAGTTCACCAAAATATACAAATAAATACCCTCGGTGCCTTATAGCGGGACATTGCAGCTACAATTTGGGATCGGAAACCGTCGTTAACTCTCAATTTGATCAGTAAAATGCGCGTGAAAGATATGTTTTCAAAATTTTGTCAAGACTTGTTATCCCTATGATCCTAAAAAAAAAAAAAATGTAAAGCATACCCCAACATTTTGACTACTGAACTCAGACATGCAAAGAAGAGATACCACACATCACCTTTTCTTTTCTCATTAAATTTTCATACTTAGTTGATATGGATTCATCTGGGTTCGCTAGGTAAATGTTCACCAGTGTCAACTCCCGTCGGTACGTTAGAACATAAAAGAATGAAATTAATGGGGAGAGAGCTAGTGAATGTGTTTAATGAATATTTCGTAAACTTAGCTGGCAATGCCGATGACACTGACCTTTCCAGATACATCCGCCATAATAACAGCAGTTCGACTTCTCTTAGCACCGAACACTAGCCTGGAAGTCGTTAATCTCATTACCCACTCAAATAATAACTGTAGCTGTGACGCCGATGACATGCGAATTCGTCCAATTAAATATTTCGTAGATATAGTTGCCCCGTGTTAACTTACAATATTTCCTTTGAAACGTGTATTTCCTAGAAGGATCCAAGTGGCGAGAGTATATGTTCTTTATAAGAAAGGCGATAAAAATGTGTTGGGTAACTCGAGGCCAATTTCTATACTGCCCGTTTTTCCTAAAGTTTTAGAAAAGCTACTTCACCGTTGTTTGGTAGACTTTCCAAATAAATGCCAGCTAATTCATCTCATCGCTATTTTGTCTTAGGAAGGACGTTTTGACTGAAACAGCGTTACTTAATCAAGCAGTATTTTTTTTTTAAATGATTTGAAGCTAGACAAACCGCTTTAGGTTTGTGTTTAGGTTATAACAAGGCCCTTGACTGTATCAGTCGTGATGTTCATTTTAAGAAGCTTGAAATTTATGGCATCCTCGGTCAGGCACTAATACTTTTACAGCCGTGCCTACATTACCGCAAACAAAACGCACACATTGATGGTTACTCTTCTACTACGAAACCCATCACCTCAAGTGTTCCGCGAGGTAGTATATTAGAACCATTTATTTTTAAATGTTATATAAACGATATAGTTGAGGCTACATTTGTCTTTACGCCGACGATACCAGCTGAGTTTTTTTCTTCTGAAAACTGTGATTAAGTAATTGATATAGCCAACCAGACTTCAGACAAAATGAAATCATGGGGCGGTAGCAACTCATTAAAAATCAACAACAGCAAAACAACATCTATCATTTTTCACCCAAAAATAGCGCATCGTATTACCTGAATCGTTAAGTATAGATTTGTTTCCAATTACAATAGATAGATCTTTTTAAACTCTCGGAGTGTTTTTAATGATGGCATGTCGTCGGAAAACCATATACTCTATCTTATTCCGAAACTAGCTCGTGTGGTAGGCCTTATAAATCGATGCCGTTCTGTTTTGCCGGCGAATGTTAAATTGTTGATTTATAATTTTTATTTTTCTCACATTTAACGTACTGCCACCTTGTTTGGTGTACGTCAACATGAACAAATACTGGAAAACTCCCCCTTTTACAAGAAAAGGTTTTAATGGCATTATTTGTGTCTTCTGTTACCCACACTGCTGAACTATTTGAAAACTCTATGATAATTATTGTTTAGCAACTATAGAAATATCGTCTGTGCACCCGTTCAAAGAGGGGAAAAGTAAGGGGTACATGCTTTTAAGAATACTTAGCGTTCTTGAGAAAGCATTTGCCGTCTTATCCCATTCGGCATACAGTGAGGTGGGAGATGCTCACTCAGTGAACAAACTATGGCTTCCAAATGCTTAAAGGGGCACTGACAGGTTCAAAATCAGACGTTTTTATTACCCGAAACGATTAAAAACGATGCCTGGAAAATACCTTCAAATTTTTAAACAAACTCTTGGAGGGATGCGGTTCCCTCAAGAGTGATATGAATACGGTTTTTCCCCAAGTGGTATAGATGCGTTTTTTTACACCAGCGATACGGATAACCGTTTCCAAGGCCGTCGTCGTACCGACAGGCAGAGTAGAGAAAGGAGGCGAAAAAATTACAGAAAGATTCATTGGCAGATGTTTAGAAACTCCGTTAACATGAACCCTGGGAAACGCCACAAACGTCCCCCTTTGGGAAACGCTAACACTGACCCCGTAACGATGACAAAAAGATGCAGCAGAAATGGTGGAAGCAAAAAGGTAAGCCCAAAGAGAAAGCCGAAAAGGAAAGAGAAGGGATCAGTGTCAGCGTTTCGCAAAAAAGGACGTGCGTAGCGTTTTCCAAAGGGTCATGCCATTTTTAAATCGTACCACTCGCCGGGGTGGTGGGGTGTGTTTGCTAGTCAATTTATACGGTGAAATGTGAACTGTTGACGGACTAATCACGTGTTACGCGTGACTACACTGTATTAACAGTGCGGAAAGGTAGTAGAATAATCTGTGTTTTATGGGTCACAAGATGGAAATAGTGATTTTTTTTATGCGTCCGTTTCATTTGTTGAGGGACTCAACTTTAAAGAGGGACATCGATATTATTAAAACAAATTGGTGTTTAAATGCAATACAAATTACAACCCTAATGGTAAACTCTGAGACATTAATTGATTGATTTATTAGCAATCCCGACAGTGCATATATAAAAGCCGAAGTCATGAATTGCATCCTAAGAGATTACTTGACTTCCAATATTCGTCTGTATAAAAATCCGAAATTCATAAACAAAGTTGAAATAGTGCGTCGATCTCGTTTCAGCATATAACTGCTGAGCGGTTAAATGCATTTAGACAAAAGGTCGAAGAGACCTATTGGAGTGATTCGTTTTGTTTAAAGGACGCAGATGAAATTTACAATCACTTTTCGAAGTTATTCAAACGCATTTATATGCTGCCATTTTCCATACTAAGTGTTAAGGACATCTAAAAAATTAGAAAACCATAGATAACTCCAGACTTGACAAAATTAAAATAAAAAATGCAATGTATCAGCAATTTGTCAAAACTAGATACCCCAATACCTGCTCTCTTTTAAGACGCATCGTAACCGATCAACAAAATTGCTACGGACGGCTAAAGCCGAAAAACATCCTAAGGTTTTCAGAGATGCTAATGGTCATTTAGACTTGATTTAGGGAAAAAAACTTAATTCAGTTTTAAATCTCACTTTAAACCGTCAGCCTGTTGATAACATTGAACGAGACGATGTAAGTTTAAATGGACCCTTCTTCGCCAACGCCTTCAGTGAATGCATTGCAAATTCAGTTAGTACAAACAATAGAGCCGATCCGTGCAAATACACGGACAGCAAGGTTAGTTCTTTTATATATCTTGAACCCTGTAACAGATTCTAAGGTATTCTACACTTTTAAGCAGTTGAAATATAGTTCAAGTTGCGACTGTGATGACAGAAATATGCGCCCAGCAAACCACGTTAGTGACATACTTTCACCGTGCCTAGCATTTTTAATCTGTCTTTTTCGTCTAGTATATTTCCTATGGCTATGCAAGTAGAACAAAATATCCGTTTTATGTAAGAAAGGAGGTAAAAACAATTTGAGCAATTAACCGATTTCAATCCTATCGATATTTTCCAAGGCCTAGAAAAAGTTAAACAGACTCGTCTTATACATTTCACAAATAAGTATGATTTACAGTCATCATCTCAATGTGGTTTCAGGAAACACCATTAATGGGAGTCAGCTTTGTTAGTTCAAAAAGAGTATATGCTACAAAATTTCTAGGCAGCAAAACCGGTAGCTGGAGTGTTTGTAGATTTTACTTAAGCGTTTGACTTTGTCGACCATAACATTCTACTTAGTAAACTCGATTACTATGGCATTCGAGGTTCATTTTTATTACTCCTTAATTCATCTTTTAGTTACCGCTTTCAACTTGTTAATATATATGAAAATTTATCGGATCACAAATTATAATTTCAGGTGTTCCACAGGGATGCATACTTGGCCCCTTCTTTTTACCCATATATCAACGATATTTTGAATATAGATAATATTGCTAAATTTGTAATATATGCTGAAGACACCAGCATATTTCTGCCCTCGAACAGCGATGAGCTTGTAGATGCTGTTAATTTTACCTTATTAAGGTTAGGTACCTGGACACGGGATAGCGGACTAAGCATGAGCACTGATAAAACACAGGCTAATATTTTGCGTCATACAAATAAACAAGTTTATACGACCACGAAAATCTCATTCAAGTCCCACAGAAAATGTAAATAATTTTAAAATGCTCGGTGTAGTTTTTTTTTTTTTCAGCGAATATGTCATGAAACAGTGACGTAATAATTATTTGATTTCAAAACTGTCACGTGTTTTAGGTTTCACGTGCCGCCACACCCCAACTTTTCTAATTGCTGTTAAAATATTTATTTATAATCCGCTATTTTTGCTCACTTAAGTTATTACGGCTTGTCTGGGGTACAACCTTGGAAACCAATCTTGGCCAAATTTACCTTCTTTTGAAAATAAATCGTGAGAGTTATCTACAATGCCCCTTATGATTATCACACTGATAACATGTTCAATAATTTGCAAATAATAAAAATGCCTAACCTACTTCATTATAGACTATGCATCACTATCAGAAACGAGAAAAGAAATGCAACTCCAATACAAACAGAACTAGCTTTATTCCAACAAATACTGTAATTTTCGTGACCCAGCACAACGCATATCGGAAGATTCTTAAAGGGGCACTGACACCCGAAAGATTGTATTTTTTTTATTGTCTAAAACGACGCAAGTTGTAGTCATAGACACGCAAAAAAAAACCGCATCGCGAAAAAAATTTTCCCCGCGCGCGCGCGCGCCTTTTTATTTTTGGCGTTTAAATCTCCCGCCGCTACCTCCTTGCTTCTTTTGATCGGTGACGTCAAAAATCAGGAAATTTAGAAGCTTTGTAGGCGACATTTCAATAACATTTAATAACGGCAATCGTAAAACATGTTTTTTAACGCAATTGCGAACGCACTACGGCCCCTCTTTTTGAAATACCAAAAATCAGAGTTCGGTGAGATGTCCCTTCCTAGATTTGTGTCCTCTCTCAGAAAACTTGGCAGCGCTCGAGCAGATCGGCGAGTAGGGGAAGAAACCGGTTTCCGCGCCGGCTCCCTTCTCGCTTCCTCCTCCCATCGGGTCAGCGGAGGTCCGAGAGAAAGTCGAGTCGCAGGAGACCGCAAAATTTGACTGACTGCACTGGCGGGGATCGCGCGGGAACTTCAAATTTGGCATTTGGAAATTGTTTTTTTTTTTTAATTCACAAATACTGAATTCCCAAGTTTCGAATTTTGAGGGTAATGTCCCGGAACCGTTTTCAATCGTTTCGGATAATAAAAAAAAAATGATTTTGATGTGTCAGTGCCCCTTTAAGTGCAGATCAAATTATGGGCGACAAATGGTTAGAAATATAGTTTTTAAGTTTCTCAACAGCTGTATAGAGAGAAATATAATCCTTGAGTTAGTTGCAGTTAAACAGTTGTGCTCTTTTTTTGTTTGTTTGTTTTTTGAATGTTTGAACATATAATGTGAATTTCGTTCTTAATTATGGTTCGTTATAACCACGTAATAATGTGTTTTCGTCTATATTGTGTAATGCCTGCACAACTTGATTTGTACTACTTCCGATGTGGCTCAGGGCTCATCAAGCTTCGTATTGAAGCTTTTTCCCTTCCGCTCCACCGTTTTTTCGAAAGTGGATAGTAAACATTATTAATAATTATAATTAATATTATTATCATTGTTATGGTTTGTTGTTGTTGTGCCTACTCGGCTTCAGTCATTTTTTATGCCACCTCTCCGAAAGCAGATACAGCTAGGCGAGCACGGTCATTTTATCGTCAGCGAATATTGCCATAAATCGCCCAAAGCGGGCTTCTGCTTTTTTTTTTTTTTTTGGATGAGATGAGTTTATTTGTTGACATGTCCACTCTAAGCTTCCACCACGTAGCCGCACCTCTGTACTAAATGGTAGCGCGATACATTGAGAAAGTGATTGTTGCTGGCCGCTTAAAGTAGGTTTGAAGCGTTTGCATACATGCTTATAGACCGACACGCGGGCTTGACGTAACGGGGCTGCGGCGGCGCTGCGATCGCGCCGGAAACGAGGGGTGTGGGCAAAAGAGCGCGCGTTTTGCATGGGCGTCATAGCATTTCAGCGTGCCGCGGAGCTGTGTTGCCGTTACTTGCAGTGAAATGTACAAGAAAAGTAACAGAGTGAGTTTCCACAAGTTCCCGGCAGACTCTGAAAGGCATAGAAGGTGGATAATATCCGTGGATCGAAAAGAATGGTCGCCTCGCGCGAACGACCATTTGCGGGGCAAGCGCTTTCTTGAAAGCAAGAGCGGCTTCCATTTCAATCTCCGTCCCGAGGCTTGCTTATGTGCAGGGAAACCGTCGTCTGATCGAGACCCCCCCCCCCGGATTTTGTTCCCACGGCGTTCGCGCACAAAGCATTGGCCAAGCACTCGTGGGAGGCTCGCTACGCCCGTGCTACTAAGCAGAAGGGGATCGGCGACAGAACGGCAGTGTTGTAGGCGTTACCGAAAAAAAAGTAACGAAATACGTTACCCGTTACTTGCAAATAAAAGGTACGCGTTACCGAGCTACGTTATTTAAAAATAAAAGGAACGCGCTACTGCTACCAATAAAAAGTAACGCACGTTACTTCTGCGTTACTTTTTAAATTATGATTAAACACGTTTTATTGTTTTGACGATACAGGTATGCGTAAGCTCATATATCAAGAAAAATTATGTTCATGCAGAAACTGAAAATAATTACATTACCTCTTTTTACGGTTTTACCTAAATACTCACGAGAAAAAACGCCAAGAAAAACGCAGAAGATTCAGAAATTCACACGGCTTGACGCCCAAAAACACGGAAAAAATTGACGTGTAATTTTTTTAAGACTTAAGAAGTAGTAACGAGTAACGTAACTATGTTATTTGAAATAGTAAGGTAAGTATGTTACCCGTTTCTGTGTCCAAAAAGTAACGTGTAGGTTACTACGTTACTGAAAAATGTAACCCGTTTCTGGTAACGCCGTTACTTGTAACGTGTTACCGCCAAGAGTGCAGAACGGACAAAGCGTTACTGCTTGTTATGCCTTGTGGTCATGAGGGTAGGAAAAATATCATACCTTGACTCGAAGACGATGTGTTTATTTATTCAATTAATAAATACACTTCGGCAGATCAACAGTCTGCTGATCCCGCCGGCAGTGCGGAAACCGACTCGAAGTAACCTTAGGCCTCGAGGGACTTGTACGCCTGCACCGTGTCGGCCGTGAACTGGCTTGGCGAAAAAACTAAATAAACGACGACGTGAGCCGTCGATTTCGGTGGCAGCAACTTCACGTCTGAAGTCGAGCAGGCCTTGTTTGCGGCTTACGGATCCTCGAAGGCAACGCCATCCACGCACAGTTTGTCTCGATACCGCTGCGGTTCAGGCTCGGGTAGCGAGCTCAAATAGTCGGACACAGCATACGACATACGTTGTCAGGAAATACGAAGCACAAATAAAGCTAGAAGCGTTCCTACAACGTCAACAACCAGCGCACGCCACACAACGCAATGGCGAAAACACGGAGAGCCGGGCCGCTTTTGCCTACATAGCTTCCGCGCATGCGCGGCCTTCCGGCCGTGTTGGTAAACAGAGCCGCTCCGCGTGTCGGTCTATATAGACCTTTCCAGCGGCAGTCTCGAACGAAGCGCCCGGGCGGAAAATGCTGAGTCACTAAGCTGTGGACGCATGCGCAGCATCCGATATACCGCACAGCAGACCAACAGCGCATGCTCAGAAGGCGTTCCACAGCTCAGCAGACAAAGATGGCAGCGCGCAGAAGGCGCTTTTTCGAAAGGCCTATAGTCGCTGACAAATCAATAAAGGAAGGGCGTTGCGAGTCCCAAGCATATGATTATTGGTTCGTAACCAATCGGATTCCGGCATCAGACGATAAGAACATAGAAGAAGAAATCAAGAAGCAAGAAACGTGAACACAAATATGCCACGACCCGTTTCCTAAAGAAACACTGAAATGAAAAAGAAAGCAAAAATAAAGGGCTTAACGGTGTACGGAAACAAAATGTTAGAACCTATTTTTTTTTGTTTTTTGTTTAGATGTGATTTTTGTTGTGCCGGCAGCCCAGAAACACTAGCCTAGACCAGTGTTTCTGGGCTTCCAGCAGAAAAGTCAGGAAAACTAATTTTGAAACGAATAAACAGATTTCAAAATTGCGTCTAGTGGCTGCCTGTGAAGCTCCATTAAAATGCCGCCGCGTCACGAGTTTATTAGAACCAGCGCCAGTTCACGGCAGTATGGCTCGCTCGTGGAGTTGCTTAGTCCTCCTGAATGTGACTTGGCGGAGAACGCTAACGCGTGTACTACGTTGTATATGTCAAAGTTTCCAGAATGCTTCCGCAACGTGCATTCCACACCATCAAGATCGCCATTTTTTTCGACGTTAGGTAGCAGCTTGAACTGATGATGCCGGGGTAGTCTGCAAGGCCAAACATACAGCTCGCCCCCCCCCCCCCCCCCCCCCCTTGGATACAGTTCCCCCGGGTTCGCTGTGAATAGCGCACTAAAATATGGCCCAGACTCAATACCTTATGTACATAGCTTGCATCTATCGCCATTCCTGACGGCTATTTCTACTTGCTGTTTCCCTCGAGCTACTATTTCTGCGGTGCGTAACGAACATTGAAAGCAGAACGCTCGTGGCACATCAAATACCGGCACGGCCGCGAATGATGTTACGGTCAAGCTATGGGCAGGAGGTCCAACTATTGGGGGGCGGTTTATCGAGCTTGTTGTGCCCCCCAGCCCGGTGTTTACTAAAACAGAAGAACAAAGAAACCGCATCTCGCCTAGCACGGTCAGGGCACGGGCGCTTCGCTTTGACCAGTGCTTTGGACGCAGGAGGAGCGGCCTTCCAATCGTCATCTTGGGTTTCTCAGATCAAAAACAAACAACTTAAAATTCGGTTGGTTGCCCACACAGCTGAAGCATGCCGCTAGAGGCGTGACTGTTCAATCTGTATGTTGCCAGAGTGTCACATTCGAAAGCGTCCGCTACCACTACTATTTTAGCTTTGATCGGTCATTTTGTCGCCGAAACATACGGTGGCAACTCGCGGAGCATCTCCAAGCGGACGCGCCGCGAGTTACCACCGAAGTTAGGACGCGCCCAGGTCGGGACGCGCTACCTGAAATCGCCGGTGAGGCATGGTTGTATAAAAACAATATTAATTGTTTCGCAAAACCTTGTAAATTAAACTTTTATGAAAACGTCATCCTCCTGTCATTTTGTACTTATCTACAATAAACGTTCATACAAAAAGAGCTTTTTCCGCTTATTTTTACGCAAAAATATGTTTTCTAAACGCTCATGATGACCACAGCAAAGAAGAAAAAAAAAATATTGAGCCGCGCCACCTTGGTTCCTCGAGCCTTGGAGGTTTGGTACTCTGGGTGCATTCAGTGACTCTAGAACGCCCATGTGACGAAAGCGGCGCGTCCGCGTCCGCCATCACTTGCGTCCATCTGGTATGCGGAGAGCAAGTTCGTCTGCATCATTTGCAAGGGATGTGGTGACGTCAGAACGTCGAGGTCTGATTGAAGGATAGTCGGTAGACCTCAAGGCAGCTTTCTTTGAGGTCTACACACTATCCTTCAATCAGAGCTTGGCGTTCTGAGGTCACCCTAACCGCAGCAAAAGAAACAGACGAACTTGGGCTCCGCATTCCGCCCCCGTCTAAAACCGTCTGCGACGCTCGCAAGACGCAACCACGAAACGACGCTTTAGCGCTCCATCATGCAAAAGTCGCGCTCTGATACAGCTTCTGTCATCGTTTGTCAATGTGCAAAAAAAATAAACAAAAAAAATTAGTTTTTTTTTTTTTTTGCATAGCGTCCGCGAGCGAGTTAGATGAGCATCACGACGCACAATTAAAATCAGACCTAAAAATATTTCATCCATCAAGCCATTCGAAATGTTAAAAACTTCAGAGCTACTGGCCTTCCGAAGCGAAATGATGAAGACATGCTTGGACAAACCTGATGCGAGGCGAACACCCGATGTACTTCAGCTCGCAACTTCTTACCTGTGTAGGTTACCTTTCAGTACTGAAAACAGGGTGTAAGATAGACAGGTGGGGAAACGGCCCATAGAAGCCTACCGCAGCGCCGTGACCGGATTGTGTACTCGTCTGCTTGCGGGTACCCCCGATTCGCGACAGATGGCGCTGCGGCGAGAAGAAAAAATTTGGAATCGGATTTGCATAGAACTTTATGGGAGAGTGCGCAAAATAAACCGAGAGCACGACAGTCCTTCATTGAAAATCCACAAGAAACCATCTCCGTCAGTTTAGCCGGTCGCCACCGGACCGCCCACCCGGAGTGAGAGTTCGCGGTGCTCCACATAGATGGCGCCACAGAAAAAGAGAAAATTGAGGGGGACACAATCCGGTCGCTCATTTGGCTCTCGTTTCCCCACCTGTCTATCTTACACCCTGACTGAAACCACGGTCGGAATCTCGACATTTGCACAATCTCCAGACTGGCGGGGCCACTTTTACGGGAACCTACAGATTTATTCAGCATCGAGACGTGCAAACGAACAAATCGAGAGAACGATGACTATTTAAAAGAAAGTAATAAATCGGTTTCTGGACGTATCAAGCTACGATTTTGCAGAGGGGTGGCCGAACAACGTGAATTAAGGGTAAAATCTCAATGAAAAAAACCAACCTCAGTAAAAAGATAGAAATAAAAAAAACAAAAAAAACATCAAAGTCCTACCTGCGGCGGCCGTGTGTTAACCAAAGGCGCCTGTTCGGCGCAACCGCCGATAGATGTGGGCAGTGCTCTCCGCGTCGACAGGTTTGGGTCGGCGACGAAGGCTCATTCTTCAGCGTCAACTCCGGTGATGAATCCACGGTTTCTGCTGCCGGTGGCATGCCTTGGAGGTTTCCATCCTCGTTGAGGAAGCCTCAGTAAGCATAGGATTTTCGGGGAGCTCTGAAGTCGCCCAGCTGATGCTCCAGAACCCCTCGATCAATGAATCAATCAATCAATTAATCGATCGATCGATCGATTAATTAACTCTTAATTTAATAAATTATGTAATTAAAACATTTATATAAATATTAATAATTTCATAAATTAATTAAATCAGCAACAATTATTTAATAATTAAATAATCCATTACTTAAATAATAACTTAATTAATCAGCCAATCAATCAATCAATCAATCGGAAGTCGCCACAGAAACTACGCCCAAAAACGTCCGCGTACATTTTTCGCCCTCTGACAGCTCCCCGTACCGGAGAGCAATCTTCACTCGCTCGTTGAGAACTCTAAGGGTGCCAAGAAGATGACTGCACCCACTAATTGCACGAATGAAGTTGTCAGAAAAGAAAAGAGACGCGATAACAACCAGAAAGTGCATAGCAGACGAGATATGCAGCCGACAAGAAGTGTCGAAAAAAAAACGAGACAAGAGATGTGTTTTGTTGCTCTCGTTTTAACTTCAGTTATTTATGTTTTATTAGTAGAATAAAATAATCACGCATTCACAATTCCTGCAGCAAAAGGAGGCATTGTTTCTGGCCCAGAAACGTCGTCTGCTATTGCCGAGATCGAGGGAAGCGCCCGTCATGGCCGCCTGACATCTTATATGCCGCCGTCTGTCGACTGCGGCGCTAATCAGCCGCTTTTCCTTAGCAGAGGGGCGCCGTAGGTAGGAATTTCAAGTTTTAGAGCGCAGCTCCAAGGCGCCCGTTCCGGGTTGAGCGGCGTTGGCGTCGGCGTAACCGACCGTTGTATTAAGGGACGTTTCCCATAATAACCTCACACGTGACGTCACGTGTGACGTCGCGAGGGAAAAATTGTACCGTTAAGTTTTGGAGTAAAATTTTTCGCTAAATTTGGCGGAAAATTTTTCCGCTAAGTTTAGTGGGACGTTTCTCATAATGACGTCACACGTGACGTCACGTGCGTCGTGACGTGACACCACACGTGACACGTGACGTCACGTGGGACGTCACGAGGGTAAAACTTTCCCGCTAAACTTGGCGGGGAAAATTTTTCACTAAATTCGGCGGGAAATGTTTCCGCTAAATTTAGCGGGATGTTTGCCACAATGACGTCACACGTGAGTTTTCACGTCGCGTGACGTCGCACGTCACGGAGGGGGAGGAGGGCATACACTCCCCTTCGCCTTCTCCTCAAGAGGTGCGCTCCGATTCGGCATTGCAGAGAGTTGTAAACGTATTTAATTTTGTGATTATTAACTTTTCAGTCAGGTCTTATTGTTCAATGAAGTTTTGATTTTCTTAATTCCGGTTTCTTCGCTCACATCTGTACAAAATCTTGGCTCAATCCGTCCAAAGACTGATTAATGCTGTCGCTTCAGACAGCCATCGATTCCTTTGACTCGGCCTGTAATTGACCTGAGACGCTATTCGCAACTCCAACTAACTATAGGTGGCGCCACTCATTTTTCAAAATGGCGGTTATAGTGAGAGTCGGAGATGCATGCCGCTGTTGAGCCTGTCTAGTGTGCTGGCTTCACTGAGCGACACAAATTATTTCTGGTAATACGAGGAAGCTAGGGTGTTATGAGCGCAGGTCACCTCTTTACCCTGAATACAAGAACGGTGTTTAGCGTAATATTTACGCGAGGATGCGCGTTTTAATTCTGGAGCGAAACCGAAACTAACCTCTATTTTGGATTTAATTTCTCGATATAGGTTATAATTTCGGATTCTTTCATAACTCAAGATGTGTCCCACATCGAAATTATTTAGTTAGAGAAGCTGTTCGCGGAAACTTTATTTTGCGACATACATGTTCGATCCAGGCTGACATTTGTAGTTGTTATAGTTGTTGAAAAAATTAGTGCTGATATTTGTGCGTTCTCGCTGCCTTTTCTCGCCGAGATAATTGCCATGGGAAATAATGAACTGCGGGTTCTTTAATGGGTTTTTGGGGGTTTAGATGATAAATTGGTTTAACATTATTCCCAGCACAAGAATAAGAAAATAATTTCATTTTTTACAATATGCCCACAAAACGTTTAAATTAATAAACGCTGTTCTCACTGCAACAACCCAAAGACGGAATCCGAGTAAGACAGCTGAATTTTGTGTGTATTTTTTATAGCAACGCGTGACGCATATGACTTTATATTACATTCACTGTTTGACTGTTTGTCTATCTTGATAACGATGTCAGAGTTTTTCATATGCTAAAAAGAAAACAATATTATACCTTTCTGGAAAGACTATTATGGTTAAATGGCGTATTTTGGTTATCTTGGCGTTAATTGGGGGAATATATTTCCGCGATGTGTATTAATAATAATAATATTAAAATTAAGATATTTTAACACCTATTTTCAAAGCTTTAATATAATTTGTTGCTTAGGATATAATTTCAAACGCGCGAACAAATATGGCAATCAAAAGTGTGCTAATTATCATCAATGGTGCCAATTGCAGCATTTATAATTACCAAGTAATAAAATTAAAACAGTCTAAAATGAATGAAAACATTCTAGCTAATGTTAGAAATCCATGTAAAATTACATTATTTGTGGGTAAAGTGTATTTTGCTACCAAAGTCACGACTTTCGGTCATCAACAAAACGTCCAAAGTCGTCCCCGCCCCCCCCCCCCCCCCAAAAAAAAAGAAAAAAAAAGAGGCAGGTGAAGAAAAATTATTTTTAATAATTAATATTTTTTTAACTTTTAGTTACTTTCACATCTGCGCTCCGTCGGTTTGCAAATCTCAGCCTTTCCATTTCGAAGGAACGCCTACCACGTCTGCTCACTGCAGCACCTTTCGTTGGCGCTGGAAGCCGGTGAAACCGTAGTGAGTTTTAGTATTGCATGTACGTGTGAACGCAAGTGCTGGGTGTTTGCGTTAGCTTTGCGTGTTCCACACTGCGCCTGCGCGGAGCCCAAAATTGCGGTCTTGGATGGCGCATCGCGATGAGGCGCACGCACAACATGGGACACGCAACTCTAACGCAAACGCACACCGCTTGCGTTTGCTTCTACGCGCAATACTAAAACTCTCCAGTAAGGTACAATCCCATACCGGCTGCAGCTATACGTTGGGACAGTGAAGAGTGCTTCGTTGTTTGCATTCAGAAAAGACATTTCGCGAGCCATGATTGCAAGCAGTTCCGCCGTGCCTGCTGAGCGGGAGAATCGGGGGACCCTCACTAGAGGTATTCCCGTTTCTGCCGCGGGAGGGCGAGCGTCGAGCTGGAGACGCGAATAGGCTTACGCCAGTTCCGCTAAGAAAACAAGCACCTGTACAGCTCTTTCTAATGCGTGTACTTACGACAGTTTTCTACAAATTACGCCGGTTAAGAAGAACGTTATTAGAAAAACTCAGTTGGGAAACTGCTATAGAGTCTGCTCTGAAAATGTGTCACCAATCCGTACTCGACAGCCGTGCTAGTGGCAATCGCAACGCCGCCATTTCTCCCGCAGCGGCCACTCGGGAAACTGCACGGTTGCTTGTATCGGTTCGGGAGTATCGCATTCGAGATCGTCGGCTGTGACTGTTCTATTTTGGTTTTAATCGGCCATTTTGGCGTCAAAACTTATACGGTGGAAAGGGTTCCAGGGAGGCCGACCCCCGTCTCCCAAGCGGACGCGCCGCGAATCACTACGGAAGTTAGGATGCGCCCATGTCGGGCGCGCTACCTGGAATCACCGGTGAGACATGTTTGTATAGAAGCAATATTAATTGTGCCGTAAAACCTTGTAAACTAAAGATTTTAAAAAACATCACGCGCCTACCAATTTGAACTAAACTCCAAAAATATTTCATACAAAATAGATGTTTTTTTTTGTTTGCTTTTACGCAAAAACATGCTTTTTAAAAGCCCAAGGTGACCACAGTAAAGAAAAAAAAAAATGAGCAGCCACATTGGCACCCCGAGCCTGGGATTATCGGTACTCTGCGAACATTCAGTAACTCTAGCAGTAGCCATATAAGGCAACTTTCATGTTTCAACTCGTCGCTAAAGGGTGGCGCTGTTATCGTATTTAGCTCGGTCTCGGTGGATGCGAGAGGCCCAAGTTTCAACGGTGAGTTTTTCAATTGAGTGTTCTAGTAACGTTGGTTGAGGATATCTTCCTCTGAACACCTCGGTTAACGCAAAACAACTCGCACTCCTAAAAACAGGCAAGCTCAAGGAGCTACGCGGTATATGAAACCGCTCGCCGCAGACGCCGGCAGCCATGTTTATTGTTGTTTGTAATCAAAGCAGAAAAGACGACTTCGTGATATTCTTGAAAATAATAACGACTCGATTTATATAGTTTATTTGTCACACATAAAAAAAAAAAATGTTCGAATGAGAGACTACCGCGGAACGGAGAAACAGTTTTACAACGAACATTCCACACGTCAGTCATACCAATGAAAGCCGAGAAATTGAGCCTAGCTATAGTCACGCAGCTATGCGGGGCCTAGAGCATCCACCTAACTCTCGCCTAACAGCGTAAATATTGCGCTAAATATATTTATAAATATATATAGTGGGAAACAAATGTCTCAAAAACGCTTCTTAAATTTCGATTTTTTTGTTTCATTTCTGCGGGTTTTTGTGTTAGAAACGATAAAAATTTTATATAGGCCCCATTAGTATGCAAAACACTTAAGAAAGCCAACTGATAAAATGACAAAGGTCATGTTCAGTTTCAGAGCACACTTATAAGAAGTCCAAAACGCATTTTCAGCCTCACTGCTCGCCGAACTCTATCAGTAGATTGACGCAATTGACAAATTTCCTAAGTACTTTTTGGGGAAAGTGGTCATACTGTATTTGTTAGAGTGTAGATATGCGCGCGCTCGGTCGAAAGTTGGACGCATGAGCCTATCCGAGCGTAACACTGGGGAAAAATGGGGACTAAAAAGGGACACTGACACAGTATTACTCTCGGCAAAGTGCTTTTTTTTTTGTTCATGACATATGAGAGCTCATTTACCCAGAGAACGATTTGCGGCACGAAATTTGTTTTCTTTCCCCCCGAAAACCGCCAATCAAAAACCGGCTGGTACGAGTCGCGCTCACTCCCTTCCCCATGGTGCACATGCCGTTTTCTATTGTTTATACACAACCACCAAAGATATTCAAACTCGTGTGTCACTGAAGGCACACACTAAATATTAAAAATAGAAAACAAATTTATTACCCATTTGTTGTGCCTTCTAAAAAAATACAAATACGTTGCAGAGTTCCTCCCCAGTTCAGTTTTGGTTTCGGTCTCGAGCAGTTGCGTTTCTTTTTTTTTTACTTCATTAAATATATACGTGACGCTGCACCAAAATATTGATTTGGTAGTCTTAAATAAAGACATCTGAAGGGGAGGGGTCAGTGTTTCTTTAAGCAAATCTAGTCTCGTTTAAATGTTATCTTCCACGCATTTCTGAGAACCCTGCACAACGCAAGATCAGCGATCGTATAGTAAAATGCAACTATCGTGGAAATGCTGTGCATCCTATCTTAAAGTAAAAAAAGCGATAGAAGAATGTGGTATAAATTACCCAAGCTTCAGTGAAGAAATAAAAAACGAGTGGTCTCTAAAAAAACTTCGACTGCACAATCTGCAACTCCTGCTTTTTTTTCAGATCATGGCCGCAAGCGCTAAGGACACGAATCAATAACCTTTAAAACAAAATTCAAGAAAAAAAGCTCGAGCGAGACTCCTAAATGCTAGAAATGTGCTACACACATTTCAAATTTTATTTACACTCACTCTGCTCAGAAGCGCATTCCGCATTGCAATATTGCTGACATATTTTCTCAGATTTACTCCAGTTGCAAACGCTTGCATGACTGATATTCGTTGAGCTCAATCAAATGAAAAAGACAAGAATTTTCACGTGATTCTAGCATCACTTTTTATACAAAAAAAATTAACGATATAGGTACCTTGGAAACCGGAGACAAAGGACAAAAGATAAATTGCTAAGATGTTGAAAGTACGAAAGTACGCCAACTCACCTGTATATTCTTTGTTATTTCTAAGAGTATAGAAAAGCGGAAATGTATGTTGTCCCTGAAAGCTGTTTAACAACCAGACTTTCCTCAAGACTCAAAGACCAAATGCCAGAAACAAATACAACACCAAGGAACGGGTCAAATACGTTCTTTGAGTCTAAAACAAGCTAAGACCTAGTTCAGCTCTTTTTTGTTTCCAAGTTTCTCAGTTGCTTTTTTCCCAAAGTACGACCAACAGCAGCACGAATTCGGCAACATTATGGGTAATCCTGTCAATCTGCCACAAAACAATGAGAATGCAAACAGCTTTGTGCTACCAATTCACAAAATTATTGTGGCCGAATTAGATGCTTGGTATGACAGCATTTCATGCCCATATTCGTTGATTGTTGCTGTTGACAATTTAAGGAGTTTAACGAAATCGTGAGGCGATAGTTTATGGCATTTATTCTGACTACGCATTCTCAGATAATTTCTCAAACTAAGCAACCAAGCTTTAAAACTCTAGCTGTGATCTTTTCTTTTTTTACTTTTTTCACTAGGCGTTCACACTCTGCACAAGCACTGTGGTCCTTTCTGTATAATTAACATTAATCGTATTATTCGTGTCTGCTTTATGCTTTTTTAGCTATGCTTGTGTTGACTTTCTTTTTAGTACGAGTGATCTTGAAATTTTCATCATATGTCTTGAAAGATAAAAGGTGCCTAGAGTTCTTTAAAAAAAACGGGGGGGGGGGGGTATTTTTCGCTGTTTAACGGGTATCGTATTCCATGAGATGTTTGCTCGGAAGATATTGTAGTCTTCTTTACATTTACACTGCCCTTACAGAATTCAGCAAAACAAAGTTCGCGGTTAATTATTCCTGGATATACACATCACATGCAGGGTTTACCTAAAGCGGTCCTTCAAGTTTTTATATTCCACGGACGTTTTGTTGTTGATAATAATACATTGTCTATTTGCAAAGAGTAACGTGTACCTAGAAATCAAACAGGCATGCACTCATTTATGTTGCACTTCCTTCGCTTACTATTACATCTTTACAAAGACGAAACTATTGCAAGTTTGACCAACCTTGGAGCATTTCGACTATTACAGACGTTTCATCAGGGCTCATAAGTTGGAGAGTGAAGCCACAAAGCAAAAAAAAACGGAAATAAATATACTTAGTATATTTACTTTTTTGAACATTGCTTCCAAAGTAGAGAAAAGGGCCAGAGAGCCTTCAAAGTTATAATCCTCGAAATTTCGGAAAAGCTCCTAGGAAGACAGCACTGAAAGCAGATAAACAAAGGAAGTCCTTTTGAGTAAAAACAAAAGAAAAATAAAATCTTACCCTCACTTCTGCTTTTCGAAGAAAACCCTTTTGGTTTAGAATGAAAAGCCTTTAAGAAAGAAGCTTCGCGATCAGTTCCGAAAACAGAATCTTAAGTTCTTTTATGGTTCAGCTAACAAAAATTGATTGCACTTGCCTCACCTTTTTTGAGTATCATTGCTTAATCAATGATCATCATCAGAAAGGCGTCAAAAGTTTGTTAACCAATGAAGAGATGTGACATCGAAACTTTTCCACAGCCAGTATAGCGCAAGAACACCAAAAAATTAAATGAAATTAAATTCCGATGAAAGGAGCCATCTTCAAACATGGATGCAAAAGTAATTTAGGGATTACTTTATGTTTTGTCGGAATAATTCTCATCTATATGGTGGTGATTACTGTGACAGAAAACAGTTAACAGAAAATATTTTGATTCATAAATAAACGAACGGAGAATGCCAGTTTGACGAAACCTACATTAATATTCATGAGATGATGAGCATAAAAAAATACTTTTAGAAATACAAGTCTAGGGTAACAGAAATCTGTAAAATGTGAGGGATTACAAACCTGCGTGTGACTGGACTATTTTAGAATCATTCCATATTTTTTTTTACTTAGGGCTAATCCATAGAAGAAAAACAGAAAGAGAGAAATGCAGGTGATATTTGTGGAAAATTCGAAAACTACAAAATGAATCCGGAAACTCGATACTTCGAAAACAACAAAAAATATATAAAAAGAAGAAATAAAATAATACAGAAATCAAATATATCAAAATCACTAATGCCACACACCCACAGCCTCAAGAAAAAAGCTACCGCGCAAAATATTTCTTTAGGAGCAAAGGTTAGAACAAATAATATAAAAAAACGATTCCAAAATGCCAGACTCATAACAATGCAAACTACGCCTAGTTGACTTAACAAAAATAATAATTTAATTTTACATTTCGATTTTCATGCAGGATGCATCATTAGAGGCGCCATTTCTGCCACCTTGAAATCATATCTCCTCTATATGATGATGATGATAATGATAATATTAATAATGTTTTATTTTGCACCAAAAATACATGATGCAGGAGGCCTGCAGAAAAAGCCGTCAAATAGACAGCTTGACAAAGCCGAAGGCCCCCATACTGGCAGCGTCGGGGCAAAGATAAGATAGTAAACTATAAAAATAAAAGTGGAAACACAGTGACGATTCTTTTCACACAAAAAGATAAAAATACAGAAAAGATAATAAACTATACATAATTGAAATGAAACTAAAAATAGACACATAATGACGAATCTGTTTGCACACAAAATATAATAAACTGTACATTATAGAAATAAAATTATCATGTAGTGAAAGTCGTTTGATTCACACACACACAAAAAACATAAACCAAAAATGAAACAATAGAAGTTCCTGGAAACAAATTATACCCCCTCCCTTTTTTCAGTATAAGAGTCTAAAGCATTCTCAAAAAGTTACGCAGTTCTTTAAAAGAGCTATGGTCTGGCTGAATATTTTTGTCACGTAATTAATTTATTACTCTCGGTAATTTGTTTTGTATCATTTCTAAGCCGTATGTTGCTCTACAGGTGTCTATTTTCCGAGGCTAATTTTTTCGCGTGGTGTGTACTGTAACATGTGGTTTTAGTTTTGCCAAGTTTCTTAAAAGGCAAATGTTATTTCTTGTTTCTTGTTTATATTGCTTGCAGAGGCGCAAATCATATATTTTTGCTATAGGCATTACATTATATTTCGTAAATAGGGATTGTGTGTGTTAATGATTAGGCACCTTTTCAACCATTCTCAGGAAACTTTTTTGTAATATATGTATTTTCAGCAAATTTTCTTGTGTGGACGAAGCCCAGACTAAATGACAGTAGTTGAGTCTCGAAGAAAATAGTGAATTGTATATTAAGATCATAATGTTACGTGGGAGTATATTCCCATTCCGATATGTCACGCCGAGGATCTGCGACAGTTTAGTCATCACTGAATTGATATGATGGTCCCAAGACAATGTCTCCTGAAATATGACGCCTAATGTCTTGAAAAGAGGGCACGATCTCGACAGGAGAAGATTTTAAAGTAATTGTTTTGCTTCTGACTATACTCTTGATTTTACCAAGAAATAAAATTACTTTTGTATTTTCAACATTTATTTTTAAACCATTACCTTTTGTCCAGTCTTCTAGCCTAAGTAGAGTCGAATTCGCGAGGTGAATTATTTCATCGGGTAATTTGCCGGCTAAACGTATACTGCTATCGTCCGCATAATTAATAAATTTAACGCTAGAAGAAATACGTGCGATATCATTTACATACATATTGAAAAGAGAGGGGCCCAATATGCTGCCCTGTGGTACGCCAGAAGAAACTTGTAGAGGGTTTGATAGAGAGTCGTCCAAGCTCACGATTTGGCTACGATATTGTAAATAGGGTCGAATAAGGGATTCCGCTATTCCCCGAATACCATATCACTCTAGTTTTTGTATGAGAAGTTCGTGATTAATATGGTCGAAGTATTTTGTAAAGTCTACAAACAGGCCTAAGACTAGATTTCCCTTTTCTAATTCGGAAAGAATGTGCTATTTTCGCGCAAGTAGAGCAAGCTCTGAACTGAGCTTTTTACGAAACCCATACTGGAAGTCAATTAGCAGGTGATGTTCTGTTTCAAATGAATTAAACCGTTTAAGAATAACTTTTTCGAATGCCTTTGAGAGTACTGGTAGATTAGATACTGGTCTGTAATTTCCCATGCCATTCCTGTCACCTTTCTTAAAAAAGCACTGTGACCCACGCAACCAGCATTTTTATTGGAAAGACCGCGTGACTAAGGCAAAGATTAAAAATGTGCTCTATGCATGGTGCAAGAAAGAAAACAGAATGTCTAAATGGCTTTACCTGCATACTATATATATCTTCAGCGTTATATTTTTTTTTTTAAATTTCCAAATATATCGATTACTTCCTCTTCACTTACATGGTCAAGAACAATTGAGCTATCAATGCGTGAAACATGTCTAAGGTCGGTATTTAACGTTAGTTTATCCACAACGTTTACAAAATAATTATTAAAGCTATCTGCAAGCGGTTTACCGGATACTTCAATACCATTTAGTTTTATCTTAAGAAGAGAGTCAAAGGAAGTCTTATAGAATAGAGTATTTTCCACATCTGATCAGTACTCCCAGAAGAAGAACCAAATACATTAAAAAAATGATCACGCCTTGCTTTTTTTAAGTCTTTATCTAAGCGATTTCAATATGACTTGAACACCTGAAGTGTTTTTGGATCTTTAGTGTTAATAAAAACGTTGAATAGAATTTTAACCATTTTGTCTTAGCCCGAGACTGAGGCAGGAAAAAAGGAAAGTTTCAAAGTGGAAGAAAAAGGAACAGTCGAGGACACGTCCTCGACTGTTCCTTTTATCTTATCCTTCCGAGATGGCAGACGGTGAATCGCTACAACGTCACTTTGCACAACTTGTGGAAGTTCGATATGCGCCGCTATTTCATTTATTTTCCTAGCAAGTTTTCCCTTGCCGTTTGTTGAATTCCATGAAATTCAAGATTTAGCCGTCGGCTCCTTCATTCAAGATTATTGACTTCGCTGCTTAGTTGGACAGTTTCTCTCAGTTTTAGATCCAGGACACCCCGCTGGTTATTTACGTTCGTTTAAGAAGGTCATCGAACTTTTCACACATGAACTGAATGGATTCTTTCATACTCTCCCCCGTTTCCTTTAGATGAAGTGGTTGATATAGCTTGTCGTTGATAGTTTTCAGCCATATCTGTATATCCTGCACTTCCGGTTCATCGGCTGGTTTTTGAGATAGTTGTAACTGTGACGTGGAACGTCGGCATGTCGCACAACACCACGCTTTGCGATAATAATAATAATAAAGCATAATATTAATAATAAAAGCAAGACGTCCGATTATTTTTTGTTTGAGTCAAGTCGAAGTAGTTTGTTTCATTAGGTTAAAGGGCAAAAGGCATTTTTTCGACAAAATCTTACTTTCCTTTAAAATCATCAAATGTAAAAAAAAGTTATCAACAATTTATAAACTGTCTGAGAGTCAAACATATACGCTTTATTCAGGTAAAACCCCTCCCAATGCACGAGAAAAAGGAATTATTGGTCATTAAAGAGCCCAGAATATATGGAACGACGACGGAATATGAACCGTTGGAAGACTGAAAAAAAAACTCCAAAAAACTACACTTTTGTTGGAAAATCTTAAGGGACGACACAATTGTATACGCAGGCGAAAATTAGCAAGTTAGAAAGACCCAGAAATCGTTTAGAAAATGTTCCTCAGTTAATTGTTTATTGGTGATGGGAACATCTACGGTGGATATCGAGTTCATTGTTCCACGAATGGGAGAATCGTATTGGTGCTTGGACAACTTGTCTATTGACTATAAATTATTTAATGCACAGCGGAAAAAAAAAATATAGACACATCAGAGTATTAGAAAAGAAACATTCCCGGTTTCCCATGTCCCGCGAATGTGCCGGGAATCACAACAAAGAAGCGGCCCGCTCGCCACACGCAGTTAAAGCTGGTTCAAACATCTGCAACGAGCGCGCTATCCACGACTGCGTTCGTTGAAGCCAGAGCGACCGGAACGACCGCTCTGCGCCGCGCGTACGCGCACCTGCAACCACTGCAACTAGCGCAGCGGGTCATCAGCACGGCGACCGCTTCTACGCCGCCTTCAGCTGTTTCAGCGGTGCCTCTAAAAAGAAGGGCACGCGCTGCCACTCACTGGCGTAACAGAAAATAGGAAGAGAGTTTTCTATAGACAATTGCAAGCAAGGCGACTGGCCGCCGCCATGTCTTTGCTCGTGCGGACAAGCCCGTGCAATTGCAAGCTTGCCACATTTATATTCACGCGCAACCTGCATGTGCTTGCACGCATGGGGCACCAGTCGAGGCGCCATGCTTGCAATTGTCAATAGGGAGTATTCAAAGGCGACCATAGCTGTGTGCGCAAATGCTGAGCGCGTGCTGACGGCGAGCTTCCAGAGTTATTTTGCAACGTGCATTCCGCACCATCAAGAGTGTCGGTCTTAGCAGCCTATTGATGTGAGCTCGTTCTGAGCATGCGCTCTAAACAGCACCCACAAATATGGTGTCCAGTGAATACTCCCTATAGGAAGTATTCACTGGACGCCATATTTGTGGGTGCTGTTTAAAGCGCATGCTCAGAACGAGCTCACATCAATAGGCTGCTAAGACCGCCACTCTCGATGGTGCGGAATGCACGTTGCAAAATAACTGTGGAAGCTCGCCATCAGCACGCGCTCAGAATTCGCGCACACAGATATGGCCGCCAGTGAATACTCCCTATAGGAAGTATTCACTGGCGGCCATAGCTGTGTGCGCGACTGCTGAGCGCGTGCTGATGGCTAGCTTGCAGGGTTCTTTTGCAACGTGCATTCCACACCGTCAAAATGGCCGGTCTTAGCAGCCTATCAATGGGGGCTCGTTCTGAGCATGCGCTCTATACAGCACCCACAAATATGGGGCCCAGTGAATACTACTTATAGCCTCATGCTTTATTCCTTTCTTTTTCAAAATAGGCTTGCAGGGTAGAGTGGATGAAAAAAAGAAAAGAAAAAGATGCAGTACGGCGTCTTGGACGATCACGATTTTAATACACAACTTTGCCAATAATACAAATCTCGCCACACACCATTTCTACGATTACAAAGGACGATTATAATCTTACCAGCGATAAACCAACGTAGAAATACGATTTCGTGATTACATAGACGTTGCGAGTCTTCCGGATTGCTGTCACTAATCACTTTCTCGGGCGATGAAAGCGGGTGAAAATTCTGATCCTTCATACGGTACGCACCAGTAATAACTTCACCTTGAGCACACGCGTGGAATGCGGAAAATAAGAAATCCGGGCATTGTTCGAGGACACAAATGCTTAGAAAGCACCACCGTAGTCGAAGTAAACAAACACGACGGCACGGGCGTTTCTGCTGTCTTGGGATTGCCGCCACGACATCGCCGCACGAGTAGATGGATCTTCCCCTCTAGTACGTGCTGGGTTGTCATAGCGACACACGACGAAAATTCACAGTCAAGGATAGCGCTTTTACGCGAAACGATGAGCTTCCACCATGCCGACCACGTGGACGATCACCACCGACGTCATGTTTGCGGATAGAAGGGAAAGGGACCAGCACGACCGGCATGCAACGCGCGCGGCCTAGCTGTGATTGGTCTGTCGGTGCGGTCGCTCCCGTCGTTCTCGAACGTAGGAAAAAAGTTCAGCGCGGCTCAACTCTTTGCGTTACGAACGAACACAAACGAAGCGGCCGTTTGGCGCTTCATTGCTATGACAACTCGTCGTTCCAACCGGTTGCATTCGTTCGTAATCGTAGTGGTCGCTCCGAACGCAAGTGTGTGAACGGGCCGTTACGCCGCCGCGTTTAAATTTAGAGAACTTACCTCTCGCGAAATGTAGCGGTCGGTGTTCACGTAACACCGTTACGTCACCTGGCACCATGACGTCTAGCGACACTAAGTTCCCCCAAAATCTGGAGGGGAATTTCCACCCAAATATAGCGAAATTTCTCCATTAAATACAGCGAGAAAATTATATACGATGCCACAGTGCCAGGTCACGTCATGTCACGTAACGTCACAACATTCCCGCTAAATTTAGCTGAGAAATATTTCTGCCGAACTCAGTGGCTAAACTTTATCCGCTTATATAGCGGACACAACTATGATGTTATGTGAAAACACGTCACTTGACACTGCGACGTCTCAAGTCACGACACTCTGACTCTCCGCTAAATTTAGCGGGGAAAATATTTCCGTTGAATTCAGCGGACCGCGACTTACGTAAATAAAACACACACAAGTCCACTGTAAAATCTTGTGAATGGCAGTAAAAAGGTGAGAAAAAGATTAGCAAGCATTTTGGGATGTCGGTGGGGGGGGGCTCTGACGACCAACAAAGCAAAGTAACGTTACTGAAGGCAAGCGCCTCTTCATCGCAAACCAGCAGACGAACAACATTAAGAAGCGTTCCATTTTTTTTAGTTTTTTTAGAGGAATAAACGACATTTACGGAAATAATTAAATTTTAATTGAGATGAGTGAAACGACTTCGACCTTACTACAATCCGCAAAAATGTTTCTCCATTAGGGTGGACCCAAATTAAAGACGTAGGTGGATAGCGCGCAATGCCAAAAAAAAAAAAAACACAAAAAAACGTACGTTTATAAGATCGTAAATAATTATTATTAATTATTATATTATTTTATGATTACGTCTCTAATCCTTCCGGAGAGCATAACGATTTCAGCCGTTGTTCGGCTGAAATTTATTTTTGTAGCCTTTTGCTGGCAACAGCCGAGAGAAGAAGGCGGCGGCGGCGGCGGCGGCGGCGAATGCCCCCGCATAGAGAGCTTACATTGAACGGAGGGAGCAAAAAAGGCCACCGATATCGCTTGGAGCTTAGCGGCAAACGTCTACTGCGAATATGGGTCACAAGGGCGCGTCCGCAGCGCTGTCGTGCGGCGAGGAGAAAAGCGGGCGGAGATGCTCGCATACCGTCGACACTTTCTTTATCTTTTCGCAGCTTGCACTGCGAACGCGGTGCCCATTAAACCACGTGACCCAGATCGACGATTTGGAAACCCTCTGAAGTATGGTCACACTATCCCCGAATGTCTGGGTCACGAGACCGAGAACAGAGAGGTGCTCCCCAAAGATGAGGGAGTTCTCGTAGGTATAGTTTTCGCCGTCCCGCGATGCTCTCCTTCAAACCGCTACGGCACCCTTAACGCTACAGTCAACGCCATCGGCACGCAGGCGCAGTAGAAGCAGGTTCTTCGTTGCGGGAGACTTCAGCGGATGGGGAAACGCGGTCTACGAAAACTCCCTCTTGTAGAAAAGGTTGCGTCGAGCCTGGCGACAAGGAACGCGAAAATATCAGCCAGCGATACAGGACAGCGTTCCAGGAAAGAACGGCCTTCCCAAACTTTCTGGGACATCAACACCTCGGCGTGTGCACTAAAACTAGACTTTCAGCTGAAAAACAAGAAAATACGTCGCAAATGTTCCCCGGCAAAATTTTATATGACAGTCATAGTGTATCGATAAGCAGTATTGAAACTTTTGGAGGCGTATGCGAAGAGCAAGCCGTCAGCTGCTTCGTGCAGAGGAATTGCGGTGACTTCAAAATGACGCCGAGCTCTGATTGGCCTTGATTTAAAGGATAGTGGGTAGACCTCAATGCTAGCTAGATGCCTTGAGTGTTACACACTATATTTTCTTTTTTCAATCAGCCAATAATTAATAGCTTGGCGTCCTGAAATCATCGCTACCCTTGTGCAAAAAGCAGTCGAACTTGCGCTCTGCATGATTTATTTTTTTATTCTACGGCTCTACAATTTTTTTTGTTTGCGTTAAATTTATTGGGCTACATTCACCAAATTATTAGGTTCTGCTTTTCTTGACAAAAGATCGTGATGTCCTCGAGGATTTTATTTGCCTAGGTATCGTAGAACGCCACTAAATTATGATTTTGATATTTCCTCAAAAGCTTTTTATTCAACGGAATGTCCCAGAAAGTTGGCCAAGAAAGTAAGAAAACAAACAAAACGTTACCGGAGGCTACAAAATTAAACAGAATGCCGAATAACTATTCTTAAAAACTAGAACTCAAGTCAGTGGCAATATCTAGAAAAGGTGGCAAAAACAACTGTAGTTTCTTTCCTATCTGAATGTTATATTTATTTATTATATTTATTTTCAAAATACTGCCAATCCCCATTAGGGGATTATAGCAAGTATGGTACAAGTAAAAACAACCCTCAAACTTTTTGAGGCGTGCGAAAATCAGTAATTTTTAGAAATCGCCACTTTGTTTTATAGTGAAACAACAAACCAGAACATAACAGAAAGAACTAACTCATGAATTTACTAAGAAGGTCTCGTTCAAGAACTTGAACGAACGCATCCACATTTGTGTAGTTAAAAAATGTAGGATCAAGGTTGTTCCAATCTCTCACAGCTGAAGGAAAGAAAGAGTACCTAAAAGTATTATTATTGAAAGAGTATTCGGTTAATGTATCGCAGTGTTTATGTCTTGCTGCTCTGACTTGGGGAAAATTCACGTACTTGTTCTTGTCATTTTTAAAGGCGTCGTTTAAAAGGAGATTCAAAAATTTGAGTCTTCCTCATTTTGCGCGATCAGCAATAGTCAGTAGGCTCGATCGTTTCAGCAATTCTGTAGAGGAATCAAAGCGACCATACTTGTGGTGAACAAATCTTAGCGCTTTCCTCTGAATACTTTCGAGGATGTTAACATTGGTTTGTGTATGACGGAACCAGGCAATGAGTGCATATTCTTATACCGGGCGAACGAATGTGCTGTATGCGAATAACTTGGTTTCACGACTAGAGTGTTTTGACGTTCTTTTCAGAAAAAAAAAATAATTTGACGAGCGCTTTACTAGATACGTATTTGACATGCGCATTTAGACGTTAACACGACACCTAGGTATTTGTATTCAGTGACTCCGCGCAAAATTTTACCGTCTAAGCTGTTAGGAAATTCAAGAACATTTTTTTTCTTATGGGTCAAGCACATACAACCCGTCTTTTCAGTGTTTAAAACCATCTGCCATTCACTGCACCAGTCTGCTACCTTCTTTAGAGATCTGTTTTATATTGCTTGGTCATCTTGGCATGAGATATCGCGATATATAACGCAGTCATCTGCAAATAACCTTATGTTTGCGTCAGTGCCATCAACCATGTCATTTATGAACAGAAGAAATAAGAGTGGGGCTAGGACAAAGCCCCGTGGAACTCCAGACTCCATTGCAACTGGTTTTGAAACCTGTCCTTCGTAATAAACAAACTGAAAACGATCTCTTAAATACTCCTCTATCTATTTTATTATCGGTCCCTCCCCCATAATTTGTTTGAGTTTTTTCACAAGTTTGACGTGCGAAACACGGTCAAAAACCTTTGATAAATCCAAGTAAATTACGTCAATTTGTCTTCTATTGTTTATACCCATTGAAAAGTCATGGTGTGTCTCGATTACCTGTGAAGTCGTTGACAAATCTCTCCTAAAGCCGTGCTGGTGTGAATTTAGTATATTATGTTTCTCAGTGAATTCTGTCACAAATTTCAAAATTATGTGTTCTATTATCTTGCAGCAAGTACACGTTAGGGATATCGGTCTATAGTTTGAAGTTAAGGAGCTATCACCAGACTTATGAATAGGAATAACTTTTGCGATTTTCCACTCTGCGGGAACCAAAGAAAGACTCAAAGACTTGTTAAAATTGAGGACTAAATACTTGCTCATTCATTCAGCATATTTTTTTTTTAAACATGTTAGGAATTTCGTCAGGACCCGTACATTTTTTACCGTCTAAGTCGAGTAAAAGTTATAAAACGCCTGCTTCTGTGATTTGTAAGCCACCAAGGTCTTTATCTGCGTAGGTTTTAGAAGGTAGAATTAATTAGTTTTTCTTGCCATTGTCAGCTGTGAAAACGGACTTTAAACAAAATTCTGAATTCTTCTGTCATTTTCTGTGCCTCCGAGGCACTCATGTTGGAAGTTTTAGTCTTTCCGGGAATTATGTGGTTCCAGAATTTTCGGGGTGATGCTTTCATAAAATTGTGGAAGGTAATATTGTAGTATTTGTGTTTTGATTCTTTAATCTTCAGTTTGAGTAGTCTGAATAGTTCCGATATAGTTAGATTGTGGTTGGTGAGTGGACGCTTTTTGGATGACTTGCTTAGTCTTTTTAGTTTACGTTTCAAGTGAATGATTTCACGTGAAATCCATGGGTTGAACTTCCTTATCATTTTACGTTTACTAGGGATAAACTTAGTGATACAGTGATAAATAATTGACTTGAGCTTTCGCCATAGTTCGTCAATACTGATATCAGTTTCATCATAGAGGTCTTGAAAATCGTTAAATTCATGAGCAAGATAAGTTTTAATGCCAGCATCGTCGGCTTTGTAGAAATCGAGCACATATTTGGCGCAGCCATGGGAGATAGTGGAACTACAAACAGGTACCGTGCATACAACAATTTTATGGTCAGAGATTCCCTCCACCACTTCTACGTTAGTCTGAGCCCGAGGAAAAGTGGTCACTGAGGAACACTACGTCAAGCAAGCTCCGTGACGATCCCTGCACCCTGATTGGTTCCCTGACGATTTGGGTTAGATTGAACGCAAAGAGCCTGTCTATAATAACATCAGCAGTATCCAGGCCAGGGTGCAGCGAGTCCCAGTTCATTTCGGGCAGATTAATATCACCCGTCTTGATGATTTTATCGCTTTTAATGTTTGTTAGCATGTAATCATGTAGGTTATGAAGATACTGTAGGTCAGAGTCTGGGGGACGATGGACAACGCCGAAATCAACAGAATAATTTTCGAAGGAGGCATAAGTACATGAGAAATACCGCGTTTTAAGATAATCGCAACACCGCCATTCCTTGTTAATCTACCCTTTCTTAGAATAGCGTAGTCTGGTGGCACAATTCCGTTGTCATATATTAACGGGTGTCGCCCCGTTTCAGTAACTAACAATTCATGGATTGTATTTCAAAAGTATAGACTCTAGCGCATCTACCTTATTTAGAAGATTTCTTGCGTTTAAATTAAGGACTGTAACATTAGACAGTAAAACACGGTTATGAACTAGGCGTTGTCGGTGACATCGTTTTTTAGCTATTGGAACTTTGTCATTTTTATCTTCGTCCCATGCGTACAACTGCCCGTTTACCCTGACCTTATCGAAAGTCAAGAACACTTTAATCGTTTTTATTTCGATTGATTTTAGTGCTTTTCCCACAGTTTCTTTCGTATTTGTTGCACGGGGCGTGAAAAAAATCCTCGCTGATAGAAAACGCTGTTCCTTTCAATTTGAAGCAATTTTTCAGCACTCTTGTCTTATCTCTGCAGTCAAGTAGTTTCAGGATGACAGGTCTAGTTCTTTGGTCAGTCTTTTTCCCAGACGGTGAATTCTTTCGATGCCATATATTTCCGAAGATTTCGTCTGAAACCACTCTTTCAAGTATTTCACTGTTTTCAGTGTTTTTCTTAGATTCCGTAAATTATCAAATTTGCTCTCCTGCTTCGGTTTTCTAAATCGTCTAGCTTTCTAGAAATGGTTTTAATGTTAGCTTCAAGTTCAGTTAGTTTCTTCTTGACAAGCACTGACGGTAGTTTGGAGCGTAGTGAGGCTTTCTAGCTTTTCTTCGATGGCTGAGAGTCTGTCACTTGTTGTGACCTTTTCGTTCTTAATGTCCGGTATATCTTTAGCAATGGCTTTAAGTTGTTTCATTATAATCTTCATTTCCGGACCAGGGTTAACCTCAACATCGCCGCTAAGGACAAGTAACATTTTTAAATACACGATCACATTGCACAACAATGTATAACACGACCGTGGGCACGGCAGCGAGATCAGGCATACGTTATTACTACAAAAAGATAGGTAGTAGCGCCTCCTTACTTGTACGATAAAGACGAAAGGGTTTAGGCCTCATGTCCGAAAAGCTGCCGTGCCCAGTGTTGTGGTGCCTCCCACTGCCCGGTTTTATAGCCTCAAACGAAGCTGTCGATGACAATGGCTTGTCGAAGATGAGCCGCGGGTGTTCGTTTTGCAGTGGGTGGGTCCCATGCTTTTGACGCTCGCTTGTGGCCGGTGGGTCAAAAAATCTGATGACGGATGCAGATAGCGGGATGCCGGACACCGCAATCTTGCCGAGGGTTACATCATCCACGCTGATATGCATCAGCAGAACGTCGAGAAAAATCTGTACGATAAAGATGAAAGGGTTTTTAAGCCTCATGTCCGAGAAGCTGTCGTGCCTAGTCTTTTGCTTCAAAATTAGCAGGGATAATCTTTTTTTATAAATTGTAACGGTTTATTCTGCGACCGATCGACGTTCTTCCTTTTTCTCACTAGCTCGAGAGTCCCACTTCCCTTTCTCCTCTTCTTCTTATCTTGCTTACCGCTACACTCGCCCTCCCCGTCCCCTAGTGAACTGACGGTATTGTCACGGGTCGAGCTCTTGTGTCTAAAATTCCGATGAACGAGGGATGTAGTGCCTAAGGTGGCTACGATGCACCGTGAATGTGGCCTTTGTACGATTAGAACTGCGAGTGCAGTTTCGCACACGAAATGTCATGGGACCCAGTTGCTGAAGGACTTCACAAGGCCCGATAAAGCGTGGTAGAAACTTCTCTGCGCGACCTTTCTTTCTAAGCGGTCGGCGCACCGGAACCCAGTCTCCAGACTGTATACGAGTTGGTGGTGAGGCCGGGGCAGTGCGTTCTTGAGTTCGATGCTGAGCCCGCAACAATTCGTCTCGGGCTTGCCTTCTCACGTCTCGCAAACGGTGATTTCGGTGATTTTTTTGATTTTCTGCAGGAGTATAATTACCCCTGCAGAAATATGTTTAAAATAAATTCAACGTTATTTTATATTTCCAACTAAGAGCTAAGAACGAGAGGAAGGGAGAGAGAACCAAGCTCGTTCAATTGTGGCCTTTATCTTTCATGGTTTCAGTTGCAGCTTCATTCATTTCCTTCTTGTTTTCATTAGAACATTTGTTTCTCGTAGCGCTTATTTTGTCTCGTTCTTTTGCTCGGCGTCCTCCGCCCGACTCTTATTAATGTAATCACTGTGCTGGAGAGTTTGATATCCGCAAAGTGACGCCTAGCTTGAAAGCCTGCAAGACCTATACAAAATATAGACGGAACGAAGAGTGAAGAACAGAGGGATAGAAATAGAGTCGAGCAAAGTAACACACGCCGCTCACTCGGACCAACACGACGGCAAAAGGAAAGAACTACACCAGCAAACAAAGTACGGAGGTAAAAAAAGGGCGGTAAGAAAGGTGGTCGCAAATACGCCCGACAGAGAGAAGAAGTCATTTATTTTCCCGAATCCCGAAGTGACCACTCGCGTAGATTCTCGGAGGACAGTTCTCGCGCGGCGAGTGCGAAAGGAACGCAGAATCGGGAGGGCCGAAGATCAGGACACGGTTGGGGAGAAGAAAAAAAAAAAAAGAAAAGTAAAGATATCAGATGGGGATGATGAAAGCAGAAAATTCTGCGAGTTTCGACATGGAAGGGAACAAGAGAACTTCGAAATGACAGCAAGATTACGTGTATTTATAGAAGCAGTCAAGGCATAGCATCTTCTCGGACTAGAATTTAAAAAAAAAAGGAAAGTGAGAAATATAAAAAGGGTGTAGGATAACAAATCGTAGATAAAAGGTCACGTGTGTGGCCGAGGTATGCCTGGCATCTTCGGAATGACGGTGTTGCGTGTCGGCCTGATGCGTCTTCTTTTTTTCGAATTTTGATATTAGGCAGGGGACGCATTTAAAATATCGATAGGGCGCAGCAATATGCATGACGGCAAGCACCAGAGTGCATCTGCACACTGAGCGACACTGTTAACGCGAACACGACATTAGCCCTCCCGTTGCATTTTCATTTCGAAAGGACATTGACGGGCACCACATTTTTGTCGCTTGGGACCCTGCTCCGAAAAAGAACTTCCCACAAATCTAGAAGGTTCAGTTACAGTCTTTAAATTCTAAAAGAAAAATAACAACACAAAAGCGATGATAACATGTTTGCGCTAAGTGTGTCACGCAGTTGTACGTATGTACATGTATTCATTTCTACATCAAGAACCGTCGTTAAATAAAAATAAAATAAAATGAAGTTTCAACTCCTCGCTGACCGTTATTAATATTCAACTCCGTACGTATTTCAAGCCTGAGGGTGTGTCGGGTGCCGATGTTAATGAAGACTTTGTGCACGATATGAAGCGAGTGTTTTGTTGCAAACAAGTGCGTTTAAAGAGATAGAGAAGTTCCAGGAAAGATGCCCACGTGTCAAGCAGAAAGAAGGGGCAGTACGTTCGTCCACATCCACGACGGCTGAAGATCGTTGAGCGTGCGAACTGCTTCTGTCCGATAGGCAAGTGACAACGGAAAACGTCACAAATTATTTGCAAATCAGTCGAGGTTTCGGCCATGCAAAAATGTATAACAGGCTTCGGGGTTGAAAAGACTTTGAAATAAAATAAACAACCAGAGTGCGGAGAATTCTCGAATCACACTCATATTGTGGTTCTGTATCCGCTGAGATCGCTAACTTAGACGAAAATAGCGCAGAACTAAGAAAGCAAAACACATTAACATTATAAACCTATCCCCTTGCTATGTTACTTAACTTGTGAATGTTATTGTATAGTTGTTGACTGATGTGAATCAAATGTGATGTGGATCAAAAGACTGACGTGGATCAAATCAAAATGTATAAGAAAATAGAGCACGTAGACAATCGAGCTGATCACGTCACACGTTAAAAAAAAACCAAAAAACGGAGACGTTGTGTTAGAAGGACCAGCTCGCGAAGTTCCCGATTCTGACAGTGTTCGAATTTCAAGAGAAATCGAGAGGAGCGGTTGGAGGATCGTTCCAGGCTTGTAAGGTTCATCTCAAACAGACTAAGAAGGAGCGTGGTGAAAATACTCAATGAGTGTCAGACGGATAAAGTCGAAAAAAGGTTGGAGAGATTACGAAGGCTTCGTCTTCTATGAAACTATTTCAAAAAGAGTACAACCTTATTCATTTGTTTATTTTCTGTGCTCGTGAACAGCTTGACGCTTTGATGATGATGAACAACAAAATATTCACAGGTTGGTTACAAAAGTCTTAGAAGCTACGAAATTTGGGTTAAAAACATCAATATCTGCTCCACCGAGGGTAGTGCAGAAGTGTTGAATACGGGTCATGGGACTGGTTTGGACTGATGTGATTAACATGAAAAAGTCGGAGAAACCCGCAAAACTCGACTCGGAACGTGAATATTAATAGCAGATGTGAGATCTCGGCAAACAATTAATTCATGAATACATTTGTAGAGGAAAACAAGATCGCAGTCACGCCGTCTAGAACTCAAAGTAGGACATTTGCATCGTTCCAACAGTCTCGCATAAGAATAATAAACAGTAAGACCAATGTAACCATCATAAACAATTCGAGAAAAAATAAACGCTTTTGAACATTTTCAATCATCTCTTGGCTCGTAGAACTATTACAATTCCAGACTACAGGGGAAAACTCCAACTAGGTTCGGATTAACCAGAAATATAACCGTAGAATACAGGTGATTTGGAGAACTCACGCGTGATTCTAGAAATTACTCCCGGCTTACGCAAAGAGTCATTTATAAGGTTGTTAACATGTACCGTAAAATATAACGAAGAGTCTATGTATTAACCAAGATCACGCGTGGACTCGACTCTTCGCAGCGGATCCTTGCCAATCTGGTAACAACAGTTTATTTTTTCTACCTTTCTAGACAAAGACATAATAATAATAACGGTTTCAGAAGGATTGAGCTTTAGCATGTTCTTACGACACCAATTGCACACACACCTAACATCCTCCATAAGTGTTTCACAGTCTTCCAAGGATATAATCTGCCTAAACAACTTGACATCATCTGCATATTGCAAGATGACCGAATTGCGAAAAATTTAACTCAAATCATTAATAAAAACATTAAAAAAGATCGGCCCAAGTATGGAGCCTTGCGGCACACCCGAAGAAGAAACATAAGGCCGGGAGTGATGGCCAACAATACGAACAAAATTGTGTCTGTTAGACAAATAATATAGAAACAGGGAACAAAGGGAGGTACTCACGCCGTAGGATTCTAGTTTGTGTGTAAGTAGATAATGGTCTACCAGATCAAAAGCCTTAGAAAGGTTAATATATACAACGTCTACCTGTCCAGGTTGACACACAGTAGGCGAAACAAAATTTAAAAAAGACACCAGATTTGTCTCAACAGACCTTCCATGCATAAAGCCATGTTGTGAAGGGCTTATCTTATGCTTAGAAAAATTTGAAATGCGCTCAAATAAAACGATTTCATAGATCTTAGCAAAGGGAGATAGCAACGGCACAGGTCTGCAATTTTTTAATCATCCGTTCTGCCATTCTTATGTACTGGCACAGTACTAAAGTTCTTCCTCGAGGAAGGAAATGTAAGGCTCTGCAATGACAAGTTAAAAATATGCGTTAAGACGGGCGCAAAAATAGAGGAGCATCCTTTAACAATGAAGCTTGGAATGCCGTCAAATGCAACTGATAACTTTGGCTTTAGTTTCCTCATAGCAAGTTCAATATCAATAATTTCAAAAGATGCAATTGACAGGTGATCACTAGCATTATCACTGACGCCATGCACAGGCAGTCCAGTTTGGCTGCAAGAATAAATTGAAAACAAAAATAACTCGCGAATGCATTTGATACATCTTCGGGCTCAGACAGCATATTACCAAACGATTCAGCTATGCTTATTGATGACGAAGTTGTAGTTGTGCGATCCTTTACATATCGCCAGAAAAGCATTGGGTAACAATTTAAACTACACTCTACTGACTCACGGTTGAATTTTTCATCGCGCTTCAGGAATGTTTTAGCTAGAGCACGCGACTCAGAAAATTTTAGGTAGCAAAGAGCGGAATGTGCGACCTTATATTTCCTATGACAGTGCAATTTTTTTCTTAGAACTGATCCAAGCTCCTTGGAGTACCAGTGCGGATAACGACTTGTGTAAGGACGCTTTTTGAGAACGAACCTTTCAAGTGCATCTACGAACACCCTAAGTGGCATGTTGCCACTCAGGGTGTTTGTCAATAAAACCGGAACCTGGCAGAAAGTTGTATCGACATTTTTTTTTCAAAACTGCCTATTGTCCATCGAGTGTGCCAGTTCAACCGCTCTCAAAAAAGTCGGGAGAGCTGGTGGGCTGTTTAACGTCTTTGGACCAGCAAAAAGGCGAAGTCATGTCACTATAGTCAATAAAGACTTATATCGAGACCTTCGTCCGTCGTCTACGGTTTTCCATAAATGGGTTGTATAAGAAGTTCCTCCTTCATAGTAACTGGCAGGCAGGGTGGAGAATAAAAATCAAGATGATTAAAATCATGATTGGAATTGTGATTTAAGTCAAACCATTCCCACGAAAAATAATCCCGAAAATAGTTTCAATTTGTCGTCTGTTTTTTTCTATATGCGTTTCGTTTGTATCATAATCGAAGAGACATCAAGCAAGGAAGATTTTTATCAGGCTAAACACGAACAAAGAGCAGTGCTCTTCCGAAAAACAAAATCGGAGCACCGAGATTTCTTTCTAACTTTCATTTTGTACACCAGTTATGTAACGTCCTATTTAAAGCAAATTCAGCTGGAAAATAGAGAAACAAAAACAAGAAAAGTAATGTGTTATTCCGAGCAAATCAAAATGCGAAAGATAAAGTCAAAAGATATTTTCAGCTAACGTATAAAATCAGGCTGTTTTTTTCTTATGTTAGGGGGAGGCTACACCAAAAAAAAAAAAAAAGTTGTTAATTAAACAGCACTTTATATTTAGAGTAGTTCTTTCTTTCGCTTCGTTATCAGTGATCCGACGGATGGATCGATCTGTCTGCCGTGTTAAAAATACGTGCTGTGATAAGGTCACTATACGTGTATCTGGTTTGTCCGATTATCGGTATGTGATAATACGTTTTAAATCAAGTAAATCTTATTTAAATCAAATAAAATTTGATTAATTTTATTTAAAAATTTTTGACTTTTTTTTTTTACCCCGCTGGTAGCTTAAAAACTTCAGGATGTGGCCTATACTGATTACTCATTTTTTATTTCTTCGTCCGTTATTCGGTGTTCAAATTGGCCAATGCCTCACTCTGATTGGCTGCGGAAAGATACTAAGATGCTTGAGGTTCAGCCAACTCCGCACGCCAGCCATGAGAATGTGTGGCGAAAACTCGCGCTGCAGAGTCTATGGACCTTGGGTTCAAGCCCCATCCACAGCCCGCTTCGATCTGGATGAGGATCGTATAACAACTTAAAACTTAATTGTATTTAATTTTGTGTTTTTTTTTTCTCTCCAGCTTTTTACGAGTCATACAACAACCAAAAGTTACGCGATTTTTATAGACCAACACATGTTTACAAAGAAACCAAAGCACTCCCGCGGATACCACCGGCGCCGCGCATGCGCGATGGAGTGTGGGCAAGAAGCTCGCCGTCGCCCATAAAGAACCAATTGGAATGTGATGTTGTCAGCGTCGGTGCGAGTCCCCGCGTGAGCTTTTTCGAGCTGGAATTGTTGAATCTACGCCTTCCTGGCAATGTCTGACTACTTCAGCCCCTCAACAAAATCAATGAGGCTTGTTAAATCACACAACTTCGCGTGAATAATGTGACATGCAGCGATTCATTCCGCGTGGACGCCGCAAAATGAACGCTAAAGCATGATTCACATGATGAGATTCTGCACGGTATTTTCAGTCATGACGTCGCACGGGCTGCAAAAGCGTGATTCCAAAGCTGAGATGATCGACGTCGATGCTGAATATTGCAAGGAGAATCGGGCCAAGTGAATCGGGCATAAGAAGTCGGTGATGGCAACTAGTAACAATTATCAACATCCCCTTGTATCTACAGTTTACACCGAGTCTACTAACTTCAACCAACATTCAAACTTAAAAGTATTTTGAGGCCTGCACTTACTTCTATCCCAATCACTGGGCCAATGTTTGGTCTACGGGTCGGTGTCGTCTGAAAGAGCAGACAACAAGCAGAAACGTTTGAAAGAGCAGACGACAGTCTGAAAGCCCAGGTGGCCGTTTGAACTTGAAGACGCACTGAACGTAGTTCGCAGGCGGTCCGTACAACTTGACGGTTTTCCCCGCGTTCATGTTGTAACTAAACAAATAAATATGAAGACCACATGTATCCGTGAATTCAACCCAAAGTTCTTACCGCCCAAGCAATCGTGGTCCTACGGCGTCTGGTTTTCCCTTTTCACGGCACATATCCACGCTCTCTGGTTGAACCGACTACATAAATACTGACCTTCAAACCTTTCTCGACTCTTTTGGTACAGCCCCAGTCGCGGCGCCTTGAGGAGCAGGCAGGTTTGTGTCTGCTTTCTTTCAAAACAACGCAGAAGCGCACATCCCGCATGGTGACCTCCGCCAACAGCCCCAGACCGGAAGTGCGCTCGACGCGCCACCACCGCGCCGTGACGTAACAGGGTTGAGTCCGTGTATAACTATTTGTCTAATTATATGTATTGTCTTTATATCGTCTTCTCTTAAGCGAAGTATTTATTTAGTAGTCATTTCTTACTGTGTTGGAATTTTCGTCGACGATTTCTTCCCGCACTTTTTTACACCACTCTTAAAAAAAACTTAAAAAGAAATCGACGAAAAAAAAAATAAACGGTTGGAAACAACAACAATGGCCGATGAAGTGTATTTTTAGGGTAAACCACACCCGAACTGTTTCTTCCCGCTCTCCAAAGCTAAGGATATTTTGTTTAGTTATCCACATGTGTTGCATATTTGAACATTGTTCTTCGTAAAGTGGTAAGCTGGACGAGTTGGTAAAAGTTGAACATGATGAAAAATCACGCACAAAGAGACGAGGACAAACGAGAAAAGAACACAAAACACAAACAGGCGCGTCCTCACAACTCCGGTATATTAGGTGAGCTCTGATATATTAGGTGCTTCATCTCTCCTTTCTTTCACCTAATATACCAGTGTTGTGAGTACGCACCTGTCTGTTTTCCTTCCTCGTTTGTCCTTGTCTTCTTGTGAGTGATTTTTCGTCATTCCCTACATTGTTCTTCGGCTTTCCGGTCAAACCTCGGTATTCACTCGACGAAAAGCCGCGATCTACTCGTCTAGTCGTTCATTGACGTGTATCTCGAGTGGCGTGAGACTCAAATATAAGCGATTACCGTCATCTTTCATCCTTTGATTTTAGCAACCAACCAAAGCAAACAAAAAATACAAAAAAAAACAACGTTATCAACGGATGGTATCCCTACATGGCGTTCCTCGAAGGCCGTCGAACGAGAAAATCTATCAGTATGCCGATGCTTCGCCGGGTGACCCGCAGTGATATGCCGGGCGATATGGACGAAAACAAAGTCAGCCGCATAACCCCGACAAACTGGAAAAAAAAAAACAAAAAAACACGATTTATATGATTAGAAGAAGACATAAACTAACGCTGGTTACTGAGCTGCTACTCGTACAACGGCGTGGCTGCCCTTCGGTAATGGCGGTGGCGCAATGCGAGCGAGAGTTGGCGCATGCGCACGGAGCTAGTGGAAAAAAAAAAAAAAAGTTCCGTTACATGCGGACACGTCCCAAGCTCGATCGAAGCACGTTGGTCTCGTACATAGTTCGGACATGCCTGCACACAGTTTTGTACGATCAATGCGACAGGAATGTCCTACAAGGAAGAGATACGCTTCAGGCTCCGTCAGCAGAATATCTTTTGTAGGGTTTTATGGCAGTGGGACAGCGGCTCAAGTATCGCCGTGTAAATATATTGAAGCCTTCTGGTTGCTGCGATAACGACAGCCAAAAGGCTCGCAAATTGAGCCAAATAGAAAATAAAATCGACATTAAAAAAGAAACGAGTAGAGATAACAGGGAAACCCACTCGATAGTCTACAGGGAATACTAGTAGTTTGTGCGCCCGGGACCACCAGCAAAAAGAGTCATAGAAACGGTCGAATGGACGTGTCCCGGCACCTAACGTATACCCCGAGGACGACGAGCCAAAAGAAAAAAAAAAAAAACGAGAACGAGTGACCGCTTTCATTCTTGGGCGTAAAAAGAGTATCCATCGGGAGTTCTAAGGCTATAGCTTAAGCAAAGAAAGAAAAACAAAAAGCAGCACCATAGCCGCGGGGATATATCGACTGATTTGTTCGGCTGGGTTGACGAACCGTGGGAGTGTATACAGCAAGCCGTCGATGTTGCGCCTGCACTTTTTCTGTTTTTTTTTATTTTTTTTTTTTTGGGGGGGGGGGGGGGTGAGGAGGGGGGGACGGGAAAAGGGGGGGGGAGGCGAGATATGAAAAAAGGAAACTGGAAATATAGGCTAAGGCGTCCATACTATTGGGGACGAGATCTTCCGGTGGCGCCACCTGGCGGGCGCACTCCTCTGACGTAGCGAATAGGATTCTAGCAGACGACGCGTTAAGTAAACGCACGGAATGGTTATGTTCGCTGGCTTCTATGACGATTGAAAACGGTTTTATTCATTTAGGCTTATAATGGTGTATGAAGTCTTCGTAAGTTCTCTTTTGTAGCGCAGCCTAGTGTCGCGATTTCTTTGATACAACCTTTAAAATGTAAAAGAAGAAACCTGGAGCTTGAAGGCCTGTTCACACACTTGCAACCGAGTAGGACCGAGAGAGACAAGCCCGGTTATTAAGCCTCTTGTGACGGCTTAGGACTTGTTCCGCAACAGCGCATCTGGTCCTATTTCATCACAAGAGGCTTAAAAATCGGTCTTGTCGCTCTCGGTCCTACTCGGTTGCAAGTATGTGAACGGGCCTGGACATGACAGGTTGAGCCGTGTACGTCACGGGTTTTCTCGGAGTCACCGATTTCTTTTTTTTTTTTTAATCTTTGCAGGATTTTGTAGAAAACTTTTTCCGTCATCAAAGTGTAGGACGTCATATTAGCAGATACACGCGCGCGCTGCTCTGCTGCGTGGAGCCGCACACTCGTTTTGGGCTAAGAAAGCTTGCCGATACCGACGCTAGGGTGCAAGTGAAATACGACAGTTGCTGGCTAGCACTCGCACCGCAGCCTGCAGATCAAGTTTTAAGTTTTTTGTTGTTCCTTTGAGGTAGTGTTTCCAATCACCCACATCGAATTAGTGGCAAAGCAATTCGCCAGATCGTGCGACTTCCACTCAAAAGAGAAACTGAAATCACCCTCATTAATTCCCAATAGCCATTGAAATTTCAATACTCTCCACGAGAGGCGAACCGTGAGTTTAGCAGAATTATTCGGTCCGCAAAAAACAACGCTAACGTTCGTAATCCACAGCAGGTGTCTAACTCACATTTTCGACGCCGAAGTGTGTCCGACTAATCAGAGGTATCGATCGCGGAGGTGGTTTCGCACGTTTCTCGACGACCGGGCGATTAAGCAGGCACTTAATTGAAGCGACTCCGGAAGCTATTCGCCACGTCTTTCATCCAGTTGTTTCGGGTAAACATTTGTTTACTCGTTAACAAAATAAAACAATTAATAAACTTGGAACTAATAAGAAACCAGCGCTCAAAGAAAGCCGTGGAGCGAATGCAGCGCACGAAGTCGCTTTCATCGAAGCGTTTACTAAACACGCGAGATGTTCTCGAGTTTGGCTTGCCTATTTTTTGACTCGACTAACCATTACTTTCTCACTTTTTCCTCGTTGTAATTCTTATAAAAATTACAGCCTGTTCATCGTGGTAGGTATTGTACTCCGGTAAAACGCTTGGATAGTCTTTCCTTGGTATTTAGTGCTTCCTGTACAGTCGTAGAGAACCGTATAACCACCATCCGACAACTGTGACATTTAAACACCAAACATGGCTGCTTGGTACGGATAGTACTCGTTCCGCGCCTTCAAGCCATGATAAAATGTCATACAACAAACATGGCTAGAAAAAAAAAAGAGATATATAGGTATCGTCGCATTACCCGAACACATGAACTGCAGGCCTACAAGCCACGTCTCTAGGGCGTGGGCGGGGGGGGGGGGGGGGGGGGGGGGGGGAGGGCAGTTGTTTGTAGCAGTCAATACGTCCAGCGACGCCACCCAGAAAGAAGACGCTACTCGTTGGCCCGAACCCGACGTCCCGTGAATTAAACATAATGTTTTCACCTAGGCTCGGAGTTGGTCGTACCCTTTCTTCAGTTCTCTTCGAAGAACGATCAACACCTCCCCAAACAGCGTGCAAGTGTGTCTTCTTCCGGCGCACCTCCAAATGCGCCTACGTGCCTTTGTTTTTTCCCCACCTCAACCAACTATGGCGCTCTATTGAATACCTTGGTATCGCGCTTTCGCTGCCCGTTTTCAGGATGCCCCCCCCCCCCCCCCCCGCCCTCTCCCTCCCCCCTCCCCCTAAAAAAATGCCAAGGTTGTCGAATTTTTTTTTTTTTTTCATACATTACCCATACTTGTAGGCTCATTCTCCGCTCAAATGTACAAATGTAGCCGTAGTAGTTCGAACCAGATGCCAAATCTTCAAAACTAACCGTTATCCCAATTAAAAGTAATAAAACTGTGGGCAAAGAATGAGCGTTAGGCGATGCTTTGTTTTATTTTGAGGGTTATAAAACCCTGTCATTCATTAGCGTCCTTTTTTTTCCTTCGGACGCGCCAAAGATACCTACTGTTTGGAACGCTTGCTCGCCGTGTAACTTGATCTCTTCGCCGATTCATGTTTACAATTAAGGCCTCTGGGCCTTAATTGAGAATATCGTCTGATACTCAAGCCTTGCTAAGGTATAAAGTTTATATAATAATCTAGAGGACAATATCTTATGCATTGGTACCACATGGGAACGGCGGGGCATGGACGGGGACATCTGTGGTCCCAGTTGGCTGTTCCGATGAGCGCATATCGCTTGCGACGCCGTAAAATGCACAAATACGCAGCAATAGATCCCCTGTAAGGCCTGTACCTTGTATTTTTATAGCTTATTTTGCCGGAAAACTACGGAATCGCGGATTGTAAGAAACAGAAAAAAGTTGACAAGCGCTCGAGCAGCTTCAACTCGTCGCGGCAAAACGAACACGCCTAACATTTTGTCTGCTTCCTTTCTCCGCTCTACTGTCGCTCTCATTCTCGTTCTTTTTTCTCGGGACCACCGATGTCAGCTCCCAGGGTTTTCCACGTTCGGATGGATGGATGAATGCTGACGGCTGTACCCTTTATAACGAACGGTAGCTTGCACCACCTAGCCTAGAACTTAAGAACTAAAAGTATGATTTCTTTACTTCGCCGATTTGCTTACCGTCTACACTTTCGTAACTATCACTAAGCGGTGTGAGATATCACCAGGATTACCTTTGGGGGATCGGGCAAAACTACTAAAAACATCACCCCTTACCTCTTCCCTCCGGCGAGGGACTCGCCAGTCCCCAGCTGTGTTAGTTGGTTGTACGGTATTCAATTGTCCCTAGATAATTTCCACTAGCCTTCCAATGTTTTCTTTGTTATTAAAATGCACTTATCTATTCTTCCATTCTCGTCTGCAAACCCCAGCGCTCCGGCTAAAGACGTCACCCCATCCGAGAGGGCGGGAGCTAGCCCTATGCACCTCAACACCGCATGTTCTATTGTCTCGTCGTCCCCTTGGCATACGGCACAGCGAATATTTATTTTCTCATACTTTGTCCTATATGTCCTTGTCCTCAATACTCCGGTTCTAGCCTCGAATAAAAACGAGCTCCCCCGTGAATTATCATACCAATATTCCTTCCTAATTTCCTGTTTTCGTTCCCTAGGCACAGTTAAAGCTGATTTTCCATGCATTCTTTCCTCAAACACATTTCTCTCGGTTTTTTTTACTTCATTTTTCACAGAGGTAGTTTGATCTGCACAAGCCCTTGACTGTTGGTATTTGAATTTCAGTTTTCGGGTTCGGTTCCTTCATTTGGTGTTCAGACTTTTTATGTATAAATGCTTATTGTATACACCTCTCTCGCCCATCGTTTACGCTCAACTTGTCTAGCCCATACAAAAATGGTCTATGGTTGGCTATAGAAAATCCTTTGTATAGCCGGCTATAGCAAATTGGCCCAATTAGCTATAGCCGCTTCTATGGCTGTCTAAAGCTTTTCCTATGGTCTCCTCTATGGTTGTCTATAGCTTTTTCAATAGACATTTCGCCATCGAATTTTGTATGGTTTAATCTAGGGGTTTCTTTGGAAAGGATGCTATAGCCGCCTATCGCTTTTCTTTTGGTTCCTTTGGCCGTCTATAGCTTCTTGTAAGGTCTGCTATAGAGATCTCTATGGCTTACTTTATGGATCTTTTTAGACACCGTGCTATAGCTGCCTATGGCTTTTCCTATGGTTTCTTTAGCCGCCTATTGCTTTTTGTATAGTCCGCTATAGCTCATTCTATAGCTCGTCTTATGGTTCTCTATACCCATCGGGCTATAGCTGCCTACGGCATTTCCTATGGTTTTTTTAGCCGTCTATAGCTTCTTGTATGGTCTGCTATAGAGATCTCTATGGCTCACTCTATGGATCCTTTTAGACACCGTGCTATAGCTGCCTACGGCTTTTCCTATGGTTTCTTTAGCCGCCTATTGCTTTTTGTATGGTCCGCTATAGCTCATTCTATAGTTCGTCCTATGGTTCTCTATACCCATCCTGCTACAGGTGCCTATGGCATTTCCTATGGCTCCTTTAGCCGCCCGTAGCTTCTTGTATGGTCTGCTACAGATATCTCTATTGCTCACTCTATGGATCTTTTTAGACACTGTGCTATAGCAGCCTATGGCTTTTTCTATGGTTTCTTTAGCGCCTATTGCTCTCTGTGTGGTATGCTATAGCTTCTTCTAGAGCTCGTCTTATGGGTCTCTTTACCATCGTGCTATAGCTGCCTGTTTTTCTTTTTACCGCAATCGCATGAAATGTGAAACAAATTATTTGTTGTCACTGTACATCTTTAAACAAAAAACCTTGTAAGACATGTCGAACTTCATAACCCCATTTAAAACAGAGAGCTAACATTTCAACAAAAAAACAACAACAAAAAGCAAATGCACTCACCGAGGTGTTTGCAAAAGCACTGGTAAACAGACAAAAGGAATTGTTTTTAAATCTCCTAGAAGTTTATTACACACAGCCCATCCTGTAGACAAGCACAAACAAAGCAATCTGTAATATGTAAAGAGGTATTACTAAGCTGTTATACGACTGAGAATATTGCAAAGCAAACAAGAACCGAAGGCAATTCCTGGGTAGTGTCTAGTCTCCCGGCAGCCGGCCGAATTCCCCCCCCCCCCCCCCCGAAAATCTACTGCCAGTCGCCACTCATTGTCGCTGCCATCAGTTCATCGAACGACGTTTCATCGACAGATCGTTTCATCAACACGTGATGTTTATAAACAACTCAAAATGTCTTTTTTTTTTTGGTAATGAGTTGCTGCAGACACGCCAAGAAGTGGCGTGAACGGGTGGGCTGAATTGGTGAGCACGCGCCTCAGGAAAACAGGCGCGACAAAATGTCCCTCCAGCGTGCAATTCGCGTAACGAGTGTCGACTAAACGTGTGTCCAGGAAACGTGAATCCACGAAAAGGTGTTCATCAAACGTGGTTTCACAAAACGCAGGGAGAATAAGAAAGTCAGTATTCTAACTGCAATTTTCACATGATTTTAGACAGCTAAAGGCAGGCGACTGCGGTAGAATTTCGGGGAAATTATATTCTCCCAGCTGTCAGAAGATTGGCACTGCCAGGAGATAGACACTACAGAACGGTCAATTGTCGGCAAGTAGGTTGCAGCGCACTTACGTTGAAAATACCGAACTTGAAAGACGTAATCCGAGATTGTCGACACGGGCACAGCAGAAAAACCACTCAAACACAAAACCGAGAAGGAAGGGGTCCGTGAAGATTCACCACAATGTAGCACAAGCTGTCATTTGCCGAACCGAACACTGAATGTATCACAAGAATGTCTTGGGCTTCTTTGAAGAAATCGCTTGTTGCCGACATACGGGTAGGACTTTTCGACCGAGATACCCTTTACCACGGAAGCAAAATTCACCGCAGCCCCGCGGGCCGCACGACACGCGAAACTAGGTCCGCAAGCAGGCATTCCGGGATTGGCAACGGCTAATGCGTCATCCGTCAAACCACGTGATCACGCTCCTTCCGTTACACGCGCACAGAGAGCGGAGTTAAGCGATGAAAAGTCTATCGTTTATTGGTCCGCCGAGTGCGCACCTTCTAAAATGCTTTCAGCTTAGGGAGAGAGAAAAAACAGAGGAGTTGAAAAGCAGAGCTCCTTCAAGGCCAGAATGGGGGTGCGACCACAAAGACTAATCTAGGGGCATACCAACAATGAACACAACGACAGAATGTGTCACATATATCCTGTTGACGTTTCGACCCATGGTTGATAGTGCAGTGGATACTATGTGTGGCCTTGGGCTTAAGGCAGGTGCCGTGTTCAGCGTTATCACCAGCTTCGAGACTGTTGTCACGTGACCCTAACCGGAGACTCGATTGGCCTCAACCACGCATAGCGTCTACTCTGCTGTCACTACCGAGTGAACAGGACAGCTCCATGAAGGCCAGCTTTTGGACTTCCAAAGCTGCACTTCCCAGAAGTGACCCAAAACGGGGCAGGTTTGAAGAAACCATATTTTACGCCGTGTAACCCACATCATAATTTAAAATGAAGAATTAATTGCGAATGCTTTTTTTGCAGCAGGATGTCCACAAATAAATAAATAAATATATATATATATTTTTTTTTCTTCACTGTCCTGTTTGCATTTTTGAACTTCAATTTTGGGAATCTGCATCGTTGTGGCATTTCTGATTGCATGGTTTAAAAAAAATTTTTTTGCCGTAATACGTTCTTCATCCGTGAGTTCAGTCTATAGCACTGTCATCAATTACAATCTCTGCGCACCACGATGACACATGGTGGGGCTGTGTGCTCCAAGAAGCTCGAACGACTTGAATGTCTCATAATTTAAAGAAAAAGAAGAAAAATTAGCCACAGCGCTTGCTGATTTGAGGAATTCGCAGATCCGAGATATAATAGGACGCACCTAAGGTAGCGCGTGCCTAACGATATTAATTTTTTTTTTTTTCGGCTGTTAACTTGTGTTTTATTGTATATTTCGCCGTTCTCGACACGGGCGTCGACGGACATTGCACCGCTGCTCACGCCCCTGCCGGGGTGAGCTTTTCTGTTTTCACGACACTCTATCGCGCTATAGACGCGTCTATTTAACGCTCATGAAGTCTCGAGAGAACTGTGTCAATTGTTTAGTCAGAGCAACGACGCAGCAATCGCGAAGCGAAAGACGACTGCGCCTCGATCTGGCTGTCGCGTTCGCTCTGATAAAATGTGAGCGTCGGACTCTCGAGTAGCGTTAGCTTGCTGATGATGCAGGACGCTGCTTTGTCGTTGAGAATCTTTGCCCTGCGAACGCCGGCGAAAACGTTCCAGTGCTCGGCGTACCCTAGGCAGCAGCGCCTGTCAGCGACCGCCCGCGCAGCATCGCAATCTTTCTGGAGCCTATTGGCAATCTGCGAGCGCCGACGATTTATCGTCGCGACTTGAATGGGAGCATTTTATGCACCCCCGCGAACATGAACTCCCTTGAGCATGATCCCCGCGACGACGAACCGCCGGCGCTCGCAGACGGAAGGTTCCGATGCTGTGCGAACGGTTGTAGGGATGACGCTGCGTAGGGTACGCCGGGAGCTGGAACGGCTTCGCAGCCATTCGAAGGGCAAAGGATTCGCGACGACAAAGTAGCGTCTTGCATCTTCAGTAAGCTAACGCTGCTCGAGAGTCTCATGCTTAGATTTCCACAGAGCGAGCGCGGCCGGCCAGATCGAGGCGCAGTCGGCTGTCGCGTCGCGATTGCACCGTCGTTGCTCTACCTACACTGATGACATGTGCACCGGCATTCGAAACAGCCCTCTCGAGACTTTATTCGAGTCCAATAGACGACTTTATAGCGCGATAGACCGTCGTGACAAGAGTAGAGCTCACCTCTGTAGTGGCGTAAGCAGCGGCTTTATGTTCGTTGACGCCGCGTCGAGAACGACGAAATATACACAAAAAACATTAAATATATTTAATACAGCAGGCAGAAAGAAATACAAACATGGCAGGGACACGGACAAAGTAGAAGGCGCGCTACGAAATACATATACTTACAAAATGCACTGGAAAAGACAAATAATTAGAGCTAAAAAAACGGAAGATTGACATGACGTCGACGCCGAAATCAGGCAATGCGCAGGGAAAGCAGCCGGCAAAACTGCAATAGTCCTATAGGCAGCTAAGGACGCTATTGTGATCGCGGGCGCATAGCCGCGGCGACGTACGGCCCGTTAACCTGGCTTAAGAAAATTCTCGCCCCGATCGAGTGCATGAATGACTGTCTTCCACTTTCCTACATCTGCAGTAAAAGAGAAAAGGTCACGGGCCTATAGCATAAGCAATATAAAACACCATTGAGCCGGCTAAAAAAATTGGATGGTCACGAGTCTATAGCTCGAGAGACATACATCCCTCTATAGCCGGCTAAAGCACATTGAAAGGTTGGAGGCTATGGCTTTGGTGACATAGACCACTATTGAGTCGGCTAAAGAAAATTCAATGGTCGCGATTCTATAGGTTTAGGGACATACACAACTCTATAGGCGGCTAAAGCACATTGAAAGGTCGGAGGCCTATAGCTTTGGTGACATAAAACACTATAGAGACGGCTAAAGAATCTTCAATGGTCGCGAGTCTATAGATTTCTGGACATACACAACTCTATAGCCGGCTAAAGCAAATTGAAAGGTCGGAGGCCCATAGCTTTGGTTACATAAAACACTATAGAATCGGCTAAAGAAAATTCAATGGTCGCGAGTCTATAGATTTAAGGACATACACCACTCTATAGCCGGCTAAAGCACATTCAATAGTCGCGAATCTATAGCATTAAGGACATACATATTTCTATAGCTCGCTAAAGGATATTGAATAGTCGCGAGTCTATAACTGCATAACCATAAATTATTCTTTAGCCAGCTATAGAAATCAAAATGGTCAAGATTCTATAGCTTTGAAGACATAGATTTTTCTATAGGTGTCTATAGCGTGTTTTATGGTTTCTTATGGCTGACCATAGAGTGCTATAGAAGGTGATAGCTCACCATAGGATTTTCCATAAACGTCCATAGACCATTTTTGTATGGGAGCCTTTGTTTTGATGTATTTCCATGTGGCCCCAGTGCCAGTCTACCCACGCTCCTCCGCCGAGTCTCTAAGGTCGACTGTACCTCGGATTTCATGCATAATACCGCATTGCCAAAATACAGCCCCGGCACCATGACTCAATTCTATATTCCCCTAACAACTTCATATCTATTGTAGTTCCATAGTGCCCTATGCTTTATAATAGCTGTGAAGCAGACGTGAACAAATTACTCAAAAAAGGTAGTTAAGTTAAGTTACTGAGTATCGACGCCAAAGGTAATTCGAGTACACTGTAAAAAAAACAAAATGTGTAGTCGGGTGCTTCGGGCGCACATGCATCCTTTTTCTGAAAGATGCACCCTGCAATACCCAGCCAGTGTACTTGTACACCGACAATGAGCATCCTCATCTCCCTTAAAAACCTCTAGGTGTATCAGTGCACCCTCACGCTAGCCACGCGCCCCGATCAGCTTGTGCTTGAATTCCCCCTTGGGAGTCACTTTTTGGGTTGGGCAGTTTCTTAGAAAGTATGGAGCTATCCTATTCACTCGGTATTGACAGTAGAGTTGGCGCTATGCTTGTTTTAGGCCAATCGGCTCTCCGGGTAGGATCACGTGACTACAGTCTCCAAGCTAGAGATAAGGCAGAGCACGGCACCTGCCTGAAGGCCAAGGCCACAGATAGCATCCACTGCACTATTAACTTTGGGTCGAACTTCCAAGAGGATATAAGTGACATATCCTCTCGTTGTGTTCGTTGTTGGGTTGCCCCTGATGATAAGCCTTTGCGAGGGAGCCCCCCTTTCGGCCTTGAATGAGCTGCAATTTTCGTACTCATTTCTTTTTCTTTCTCTCTCTAAGCTGAAAGCATGGAAGAAGGAGCGCAGTTGCCGGACCAATGAACCGGAAGCTTTTTTATCCCTTGTCTGGGCGCGGGTGACGGCAGGAGCGTGATCATGTGGTAAAGGTTTCACGGATGACGTAGTAGCTTTTTCCGACCTTGGAATGTCTGCTTCTCGGCCCTAGTTTCTTGTGTGCTGTGCTGCGACCAGCGGGGCTGCCGTAGATTTCGTCCGCGACAACGTATTCGAGTGTACCAATATTTCCATTGTTTGAAAAATCCTACGCGTATATCGGCAACAAGCGATTTCTTCAAAAAAAACCCAAGGAATTCATGTGATGCGTTTTGTGTTCGGTTCGACAAATTACTGCTTCTGCCACATCCTGTTGAATCTTCACGAACCCCTTTCCTTTGGTTTTGTGTTTGTGTTGTTCTGCAGTGCCCGTTTCGACATATATTTCGGATTACATATTTCGAGTCCGGTATTTTCATCGTAAGAGCTCTGCAACCTACTCCTTTGCAACAATTGACCTTTCCGTTCCGGATTACCACTAGAAATAGGCAGTGTCTAATTTCCCCCAATAATTTCCTCGAAATTCTATCGGCAGTCGCCTACGATTAGCTGACTACAATCATGTGACAACTGCAGGTAGATTACTGACTTTCTTATTCTCCTGGCGTTTTGTGAAAACACGTTTTCGTTGATACACGTTTTGTAGACACGTTTCATAGATACTAACATTTCATCGTCACTCGTTAAGCGAAATGCACGCTGTAGGGACATTTTGTCGAGCGGACTATCTCTGAGAATCGTGCTCACCGACTCAGTCCACCCGTCTACGCCGCTTCGTTGCGACAGTCTGCGGCAGCTCATTACGAAAATGTTAACCCACCTGTCCCACCCGTAAACGTCACTTCGCGGATACATTCTAGGGCGGCTCAATACAAAACAAAAGAGAGAAGCTAATATAGGAAAGCTAATCTGAGCTGTCGATGAAACGTCGTTCGATGAATGAATGGCGACTGCCGGTGGAAGTTTCATGGAAATAATTCTGCCGGCTGCTTGGAGAATAGACACTAGCCTAAGACTCACCCCCGCTTCTTGTTTGCTTAGTAATCTTCTCAGTTGTGTAACAGCTTCTTCGTACCTCTTCACATATTACGGATTGCTTGCAAGTTTGTACTTGTTTACCGAATAAGTTGTCTAATAAACTTCTATGAGATTTGAAAACAATCCCGTGTGTCCGTTTACCTGCCTTTTTGCAATCACCGGGGCATATACATTGTTTAAGGGTTTCCTTGATGTCTTATATAGGTTTATGAAGTTAGTTATGAAGCGGGTGCATAAAGTGGTGTGACCATGCACCTTTGAATCGGGTGCATCTGTATTCTCTTCGAATTCGGTGGGTGTAGAAAGAGGTGCAACAGTACTCTATTGAACGGGGTGCTCCTGTGTTCCCTTTGAGAGCAGTAGGTGTAGAAAGGGGAGTAATGGGACACTATTGAGCGGGGTGCATCTGTGTTCCCTTTGAGTGAGGTGGGTTTATGTAGCGGTGCATGGGTACACCTTCGAACGGGGTGCATCTGTGTTCCCTTTTATTTCATTAGGTGCAGAAAGAGGTGTAGCCGTACACCATTGAATGGGGTGCACCTGTGTTCCCTTCGAGTGAGATTTCTGTACAAAAAGGTGTACATCTGGACCACACCAACGGGTGTACACATACTCCCATATTTGGGGTGTACGAGTGTTCTCCCAAAGGGTGTAGTATATGTGACAAGCACTTACACCCCACCCCCTATGGGTGTATTCCATGACACCCTTTTTTTAGAGTGTAGAGTAGAAATTACACGTTTGTGATTGTGATTGAGTAAACCACTAAGTACTCTGAAAATGTAGAGTTACTTATGAAGTTACTTTCGCAGTTACTTTTTATATTTTTGTGGTAGCAAAATGAACTACAGTTTTGATCCGTTGAACACCCTGCGAACCTAAAATAAATGCAGTCACTTCATGGCTTGCGTTTTCAGCAAAATAGCTTATTCGCTCGCAGAAGCAATTGACTTTCAAATTTCTTCTCGGAGACCTTTCACCTTTTCCTCCTAAAGACGTCCCCAGCCAAGCTAAAAAGATGCTCACGGTGGCGCTGGATGGAAAGGCAGCACTGAATTTCAGAAAAAGGCTGCGCAGGGTTGGGTGAGCGAGTGTCGGCATCTTTGGTGTCCATGACGAAACATGTGAGGTTTGCCTCAGCAAGGGGGTCTTTTATAACAAACTCTCCTCCTTTTTTTTTCTTCTTTTTTCTTGGACAAGTTGAGATTGTTATGAATGGCCCCTCTTTATTCCCACGATGTTTGGAGAGTATACGCTGAGCGAGTGCACCTGACCGTCAAGGGATCAAGTCTCGTGCCACGACGATGAGATCATTCGGATTACTGCGCGTCTCGTTGCCGTGCTAGAGCAACGCTACTGAAAAAAATTGTTTTGGTTTAAAGAAGATGACACGAAGTATACTTCGCCGCTGACGCTGGGTTCAACAAAAGGATCTCCCAAGGGTGACTCGCAATCCTCGCCGGCGACTACGGTATCCTGACGCGCCTGACAGGCCTGACAAGTAAACGTTTCAACAAAGAGGAGGTCTCCCTGGCGTAGAAAGCCGGAAGGACGCGAAGGATTACGTGACCAAGCATCGTCGCTCGTACAGTTGCAGCTGGAAGCGGGAATGTGCTCCCTTGAACGGATTATTTGTGTCTGTGTTTGTGGCGCGGGGAAGTCCGGCTTTGCAAGGAAGTATGCGCTGACGACGAGGCGAGCATGGGAACGTTCGCCCAGCTGCGACGTCATTCCAGTGGCGCGTTCCGTGCAACCAACCGCTTAAGTCTGAACTCACTAAAGGCAGACAACATGAAAAGAACAACAACCCTCGGAGTGTCCCAGTCCTTGACGGTTGCAGCTGGAGGCGCGGTGCCTGTGTGCATCACCTGATTAGGACAATATCCTACCAAGGCTTCTAAAGCATCCCTGCCTGCGTTCGTGCGCGCCGGTGTTATGGTTTGGCTGCTCGTCGCCACCTTGGCCCAAGGACGCCTGTGAGGCAGTTTCTACGGCTGCCGAGTATAAGTGCGTGAGAACGGAATGTGAGGGGGCACCTTGTTTGGGAATGACACTTCATCTGCCGGCGTCTTATTTATTTCTGCGCTCAAACTTTTGTGATTAGCAAAATTAGCAGTAGATTTCGAAAGTAGTTAGTAATTTGAGTAGAAGTTACCTGAAAGACGTAGTTAAGTTAAACTACTAATTATCCAAGCAAAGTGATAATTGAAAGTTACCAAGTTACTCGGAAAAGTAGTAAAACTACACTATT